>JAUPFP010000006.1:295000-895000 GCA_036925085.1 Brachycybe producta
GTCCAGTTACGTAAAAAGGGAGACTTTTGAAGTTCAAGGATAACTCTGACCTCAACTGACCACCAAAAAAAAAAACGAGGAGGGTCAGTTTATACAAAAAAATGTCCGAAATCTTGACAGGAAATTCGAACTTTCTAAAGATTTTTTTTGGGTTGGTTACTTGAAAGGTGGCGCTGAATAAGCGCCAAATTGAACAAATGCTAAACGGAATAAGCGCCAAACTGAATAAAAACCAAAAAATTTGGCGCTTAATCAATTTGGCACTTGTTGAATTACCTCATTTGAAAATGACCATAGGTCAGTGACAAGTGTAGGCTACAAGCTTTCAACCACTGGTCAAGATTATGGGTCTAGATTTAAGATACAAGTAAAATATGACTGGACATTAAGTGTGACCCATGGGAAATCCATAAGGTGTGTTTTAGTAGATATATATTTATAATTTTCCTTATCTTTATTTTTCCTTCAAGTTCAAAATATATAATAAAAGTGACGCAGACATTTTTCAATACAAAATTTGAATTAAAAAAAAATGTCTGCCGAAGGCCAAAAATGCAAAATTCTTCAACACCTTCAACACAAAAGAAAGAAAAAAAAATGTCCGTCTTTGAGGTCAAATAATTTAAACGCTGTTGTTATTCAAAAGTGAATAATGAGCGTTGAAACGGAAAAGAATTCACAGCGGTGTTTCCAGTTTAATTAACACCAAGTGTCAGCAAATGCTATTCATTTACGTCACACCGGAAAACAAAAATGGCCGCCGATTGTTTAAATAAAAATACAATAATACTTTGACTGGACATTTTTGTCCATTACTGGCTAAGGTTGGGTTAGTTAAGGTGGTTTTAGAAAAACCAGAGTGTTTTTTTTAGAAACTAGAAAGATAGCATACAATCACTTAATGGTGTTTTCATGTTGAAATCTTTCAAAATAAGCTTTTTATGTTTGAAAATGACCCAACTTTAATGCTCAGTAGTTTTAGTCTATGAAGAGTTTATTTTGAAAAATATCAACATGAAAATACACTGAAGTGATTCAACTACCCTTCTAGTTTCTAAAACACTTTCTTTATCATAGCTCGAAAATCAGCTGTTCATGAATCTATCTTAAGATAAACCAGAAACCAAACTTCTTGGTCACCACAGTAGTAGAATTGCAACAAAAAAGTATATTTTGAAAGATAATGGTGGTGGTGTAGAGGCATCATGTTACAGTGGACATAAGTGACCACAAGTGTAAAAACATGGAGAGGGGGTTAACCAGATGACCAACAAAGATAAAATGTCTTCAGTTCCTCTTGTATCCAGTAGTATATACTCATAATAACAGAGTAGTAGTGTGGTCAACAAAGACCACCACATGTGGTGATGGATGACCAAATGACCAGAAGAAAAGGATAAAAGGGGTTTTTAAATGGTGTCTTTTGTTCAATTGTTGAAATTTGTGAATAGAAAGGAGTGGAGGAGGAGGTAAATAAAGCAAGGGGTTATTTCTCCCCCACCACCCTACTATCTTTGTGTGTGGACACTTAAGTGAGTGGTTAAGGGTCCGCCCAAATAATGATTTCAAACCAAAACAACATCAGTTGTGATGTGGTCAAGCATGTTTGTCCATTGTCCAAGCGATTCTCCAATACAGTAGTAACCAAACTTCCCATTACTTATCTCATGTAGTCAAAAAAACTTTGTAATCTCAGTTGAAGACAAATTGGAAATATTGCAAAATGAGTTATTTTTCAGAAATATTTTGCAAACCTACCAATTCTCCTATTAAATTAATGAAAATGCTAGGCAGAATTCATACATAAAAAAAAAAAGTGTCCAGGAACTACTAACTCCACCTACATTTCTGAGATGAGCATGAGGCCTAAACAACATAAACGTCCTTTCAAACAATATATCTTTGTTAAAAAGGCTATCAATAGTATGGACTGAGAAAAGTATGATGCAATACCTGGTATAGCTGTTAAACATGATGTGTTTCAACTGATATTTTCCTATTCAATAGACTGTCTGATAGAAACGAGATTTTACAATAGAAAATCTATAAAAAAATCCGTTGCATCAGTAAATTCTTTTGCTGTTTTCTCGTAAATTACTGGCACAAATATCCATAAAAATGAATAAATATCCAATTGATTGCAGATCTATCGCGCACCTCCAATGGACCATCTAGCATACCCCTACTTTTCAGCACAAAAAAATTGTGCTCCATTGATTTACACTAGCAAAATTGGTGTTAATTTATAAATTACTAATAAATTGTGTCTTTGGTCCTTGTTTCCACTAGGGTAAAAATTTGAACTTTTTGAAAATTTTAACTGGTGAGAAATTGAAAAAACGTGGCGCCCTCTGCCTGTGATAGTGAATGAGCGGGGGGAGGAGGGTCCATGTTTCTTCCATTTCTCACCAGTTGAAATTTTCAAAATGTTCAAATTTTCACTAAAGTGGAAACAAGGCCTTAGTAATTGTGAATAATTTACTAATTTTCTACTTTTGATGGCAAACTTTTCTAAATTACTTTTGTTTTGTTATTTTTTTTCAATTATCGGTGCATGGTATATTTAAGTTGTCATTTATAAATCTGAAATCTATTTTTAAAAAAATGGCAAAAATAAAAAAAGGCTTTGTTAGGAATGTGTTGAAATAAAATAAAACAAAAAAATCCAACCAAAGCAACAATTTTTTTTGCGTGTCCACCCCTCAAATTTTATCGTGTAAAAAAAAGGTACAAATAGATTAAGTATAGGGGCCTTATTTATGCCATAACACGAATTTATATAAATAAATAGAAAAAAACCCCTCAGATTTGATGCACACAACAACAACAACAACAAGAAAAATGTTATATTAAAAGTAAAAAAAACACCGATCGAAATTCCAAATCACATATATTTTATAAGATGGTGGGAGAGGGGGGGGGGGGGGGTAACAAGAAGGAGGCGAAAAATTGCTAAAAAAAATTGTTCTGAAAAAAGAGAAGAAAAAAACAAAATCTCCACCTACTTTTCATGCATCAAATTCATAGAATAATAATAACATTTATGTTATGTTATTATGTGTGTGTCTAATATTTGTTCTTATTATTTTGGCGTTGACGATTATTACGTGATTACACACAAAAAAAACCATTTTTGCACACATTTTATTTGGAGAAAAGTGGTTTTTTTTTCTTCTTCTTTTCTTTCAATTCTTACCCTCCTCCTCACAACACACCTTCATGTTAGTTTTCTTTGCTTTTATGTTAATATTAACACATGTCAAAATCTTATCAAAAAATTCATCCCAATTTTTTTTTTCTTCTTCTTCTATATTTTCTTTGTTTTTAATTCTCTATTAAAATTATAAGATAGGAAGGAAAAAAATATCAATCATAGTTTTTGAAATACATACAACAGAGAAGGAAAATTATGAAAAATACTAGAAAAAAAGCAAATATTAGAAGAAGAAAAAACTATATGATGAGACATAATATACGTGAAAAATTGAATAACCACTATATTTTTAGCGGTTTTTTTCTTCTTTCAATTCTTCAGTTTATAACATTGTTATAAATAGGGCTCGGATTTTTATGCAATATCAAGCAAATGGTTTCTCTTGTGAAGTATATAATATCATCATTATATCAACTGCAATAAATTATGCTTCTAATTCTAATAAAAAAAGGCTGCTTAGAGGCTCGATGTCTGATTACTATCAATTGTCAACTAGACTTATAGCCTCTAACCAGTGTTTTTGATTGGAATAAAATCATAAAATCATTGGTTGCTGCTCTAAATTCGATTGTTACTTCACAATTGGTCCTTAATGGGCCAGAGATTGAGAAACATTTGCTTAATATTGCATAAACATCCGAACTCTAGTTATAAACTAGAATAGTAAGTGAATATCCTAAAAGTATTTTCAATTTTTAAAAACCATTTTACAGAAGAAAAAAAACCTGTTGTGTAACCTGTGTGTAAATAAAAACCATCATCATTAACTACTGGTCACTAGTTTATTTCTAAAGATATCGTCATCATCCTCAATCATCCATCATCATCAGATTCCGATGAACTACAGGTAAATTAACTCTTGAATTAACTCGTTGTGTTCATAAATGCGATCGCCATCTAGGCCTACAGTATTTGCAAATTTACAAATAATGTATTATGGGTCTTATACAGTATTTGCTTTCATTTGCAACTCGAGCCTCTAGAGGGCGATCACGTTTTTGAACTCCACCTTTTTTTTGTACACGCATAAGTTAAATGAATTCAAATTAAATGTGTTTAAGTGAATTATACGGAATCCAGTTAAGGACATGTATCAAATAAAAATTGACTTTATTATTAATATTTTAAAAATTGAAATACTAAATCAATATTTTGTCAATAGTTTATTATATTTAAGTAATTAACTCAATATTTTCAGATTATTAACTGAATAAATTGAATTCGACGACATATTGTTTGTTTGTCCTTCACATGGCTCTGTAGAACACATTTATTATTTAAATGCATTACATTATCAGGTGTGTGTACTAGGTGTAAGAGTTTTCTTGTATTAATTAATACATGTGTATTTGCTATAAGATCTAACTTGAAAAACCAAACTTTAATCTGGGTTTTATATTTTCAGAGTTAAAATTTACATCACAACGAGTTTATTTGAAAAACATCAAAGTCCAATAAAATTAGAAAGAAAGGAGAAAAAAAAGAACTTCAATATATCATGATGCTCTGAAATATAATGAAAACAATGTTCAATTTGTTTTGAAACAATCGGAATGTAATTTTACATATTAAACAGAAAAAAGTCCTTTTTTTTAGATTTTTTTTTTGGCATTCTTTATCATAATACCCAAAAAAAATAATCAAACACTCGAGGCCCCTCTACTCTTCAACTTTTTTTTGTTGTATTCTTAAATGACATTTAATAAATGTCATGTTTTTGTGTTCTTTTTAAACGTGTTCTCTCCTTTGTTGTTTGTTTTTTCTTCATCCTTTTAAGATATTACAACAGAAAATCTCATTAATTTTTCACTGCATTTAAATATCTTTTAAGAAAAAAACCTAACAAAAAAAAGCACGGGTTCCATTTCTGCACTTAAAAAAAATGATCTAAAATTCATTTGACATGAATACTTATAAATATTATTAATATATATATGGATGGGTAGGACAATAATATATATATATATATATATATATATATATATATTTATTGTAATACATACAAAAAAAAAAGAAAGCTTTGAAGATTAATCATTAAGATCATCATCAAAAAAACGATATAAACTTTTTTAATTAGTTAATTAATTAAAATATGCAGCAAGCAATAGCTAGCAAGTGCTGCCATCTGTTGAATATAGATTTAAACTACTGTAAAAGAAAATTAAAAAGTTCTAAATAAGAATTCAGAAAAAGGAACAACATCAGGAGAAATTGATAGTGTGTTTTACAAACTAGAATGGGTAGCTGAGTCACTTTAAAGTATTTTCATGTTGATACCTTTTAATTTAAACTATTTATAAATTTATAAGACACAAAAAGTAAAAAAAAAATATCGGTTCATTTTCAAACTGACATAAAAAGATTATTTTGAACGATTAAGCTATAGCCCCTTCTAGTTTCTAAAACGCTTTCAAAGTTTACACAAAGTCGTTTTATGCGTTTTGAAATTATAGCAACACTAAGGAGGAATTGAAAGTGTCTTATAAACTTGAATAGGTAGTTGAATCACTTTATAGATAGATGTTTCCTTGTTATCTTTCAAAATAAACATTTTATAAACAAAATTTTTAAAAAAAAATCGTCTTCATTTTCACCTGCGGTAAAAAAAATTTAATGTCTATAAAAGTTTATTTTGAAAGATAACAAGAAAAAACTATTAAGTGATTCAGTTACCCAATTCTAGTTTCTAAAAACACTTTCGAATTTTACAAACTAAAACGTTATTGCTATAAAAATAAAAAAGCTAAACTTAAAACAAGACTTTTGGCAACATGTTCTATAGCAAGTCTACTTGTATGTTATTTTGTTTAAGCATTGCTTTGATTTAAGTAACGCTTTAGAATATGACCCGTTAGTGTTGCTCAAGTCTGAAATGTAAAAATATTCACAGATTTTTCAAAATAAACTATTCCAAATAAAACATCTTAATATTTAAAGAAAATTAAATTTAATAACTATTGTTGATGAGCCCTATGTATTTATTATACCTGGGGCCCGTTTCACAAAACTACAAGTCACTTGTTAGTAACAAGTAAATTTTTACACGTTTGAAAAATTTCTACTTATTAGCGTTTCGCAAAAGTACAAGTGTAGACTTGTAATTACAAGTGAATTTTACAAGTTTACAAGTGGATTTTTTCAAGTTTACAAGTGAATTTTTACAAGTTTACAAGTGGATTTTAACAAGTTTACAAGTGAAATTTTACAAGTGGATTTTTACAAGTTTACAAGTGAATTTTAACAAGTTTACAAGTGAATTTTTTACAAGTTTACAAGTGAATTACTTGTCAACTTTGTACCTAACTCAAAAGGTAGGTAGGGTCTACAATGTTGACCCATTTTTTTAACTACACTTGTTACAGACAAGTCCAATTTCACTTGTTCTCAACAACTTGTTACGTACAATTTTAATCTACAATCTTATGGTTACTCACAAAACTTGTTTGTAGTTTTGTGCACAAATGTTCAAAAACACACCTGTAACCAACAAGTTGTGATTACAATGACTTGTAACCTACAATTGTTACTCACAAGACTTGTAGTTTTGTGAAACGAGACCCTGATCATTTTTGTTCTTTTAAAAAAAAATGTCTATTTCTTCAAAAGTAATTACTTGAACTTTGTTTTAAAGAAGCTTCTTTGTTAAATCTACACTAATTTCACACACTTTTACAAGTAATTATATCATCTATTTTTCTATTACAAGTTTAGACTAAAATAAAAACACCTATAACCATATAGAGAACTAATAAGAAGAAAATTACACCTTCAAGGCTTAATATATCAATGGACCCCCTAAAAAAATTTAACCTTTTAAACAAAAATAAAAGAGGTCGCACTTTTATAAATAAGTTAACGACGACGCTATTAATCGAGTAAACTCCTATATATTAATTGAGTTACGTGATTGAACCACAAACAACTTCCGTATTATTTAAATTTAAAAGGTGTTGAAAAATAGAAAGGAAGGTGTTGAAAAATAAAAGCCCTCCAAAACCACATTACGGGTTGAACATTGATGATATTGTGAGCAAAATGGCAATATATATCCAAGGGGAAATGACCTAAGAAAATGTTCTTAAATCTCACCCACTCATCATCATCATCCCTCATTTCTCTCCATCACTAAAACTGGATATATCTGAAGAAGAAAAAACATCCATCGACACATAAGGCTAAAAAGGGGCGGTTTATGTTATGTCAGTGGCCGAAATAATCTTTGTATATAAGAAACAAGTGGTCGTTTTTTTCTTCTGTGTGTATTTTCACACCTTTTCAAACACCACCTTCATTAAATATATTTTCTTGAAGAGAGAAAGAGAATGAAGAAAGTGACGGACGGCGGCCAAAGGCTGTCTTCATGCATGCCACAGAATAATTAGTAATTATTATCAAAACCACAGGTGGAATTTTTTCTTCTTCTTCTTCTAATATTAACGACAAATCAGGTGTACCATAATAAGTTAAGAAATTTCCTTCCGAGTCAGACTGTGCCACTTTTATATATATTATTTGTTAATAACAACGATGTAAAAAAGTGTGTGTCGCTGGCCCATTTATGTTACTAAAACTGCGGTCCATTTCTTTAAAATGAACTTTTTTAAAATTTCCGTTTCTAGTTTTTAATTATTTTTTTTTTTCGAGAAAAAATTCTTAAGAAAAACTGAATTCAACTAAAAACTGATGATAACCAGATGCGGTCTGAATAAGCTCCACAATTAAAATAAACGTCAAACTGAATAACCAACACATTTTTGGCGCTTATTCAGTTCGTCGTTTAATTTGGAGCTTATTTAGCACTACTGATACCCACTAATACCTTCGACACACACAGTTAAATGCATTTAAATATTAAACACGTTCTACAGAGCCCTTTGTGAAGGGCAAACAAACAATACGTTGTCGAATTCAATTTATTCAGTTAATTAATCTCAAAATATTGAGTTAATACTTGAATATATAAACTATTGACATTAAAATATTGATTTAAGTATTTCAATTTAAAATATTAATAATAAAGTGAATTTTTATTTGGTGTTCATGTGTCCTTAACTGGATTCCGTATAATTCACCTAAACACATTTAATTTGAATTCATTTAACTCTGATGTGTTTACAAGGTATTAAGGCCAAACGTTTGTATAAAATACCACAAAGCCCTTCTAACCTCATTTTAGGTACATTATGATACCATATATATGAAATAATAATCCAGAATAAAAATGAATAAATTGAACAATCTTTGAAAATTTGCATAAATTAACATAATTTCAATTATTTTTAATAAATTTATTTTCAATTTTGAAAAAAACAAAAATCCTACACCTGTTTAAGTGAATGTGCCATTCAGGGTTTACTTTTATTCAATTTAAGCAATTTCCTATTGACAGGTCTGCAAATAAGAAGCTTGCTTTTAGAATCTATATACCAGACATAGATGATAGTAGTACACAACACCCGTAGCTTAAAACACCAATCAGATAGCTCCAAATATAAATTGAACGGTATGTTATAAATTTAGAGCTCTCTCATTGGAGGTTCCAGGCCAGGTGTTATTTACTACTGACAATTTTTGCAGTTAAGAATTAGCTAAAAAAGTATTAGCTAAAAAGTATTTGCTAAAAAGTAATCATGAAAAATAACCATTTTTATTTTCATTTTTAATTCAAGTTTGTTTTCTTACTGACTCTTCTAGTTTCTAAAAAAAAACTTTATAATTTTTTTTTTCTTTATTTTGCATCTAAAATTTGTTTGACCTAAAAAAATCTTAAGTTTTAATTATAATATGGCTTCATTTTTCTCCGCTTTTGTCCAGTTATAAATCAAAATGAGCAATATAACTAATTATTTCGTAATAATTAAGAAAGAGAGAAAAAAACAAGTGAAAATATTTCTCATCACTTTTATTACAATGAACAAAGATCGTTTTATTTTTTCATTTTATAAAAAAACACACTTGTTGCAAAAGCTTCAATTATGTCCCCCCTAAGAAATGATGAAAAATAAAAAGACAATGTCCATGGCTACCAACCAACCACACTCGCTAAAACCACCACCTGGAAAATTGTGTAAATGACGCGATGTGTTCTTGTTTTTTTAAACTATACTGTACATTTTACATTGTAAACTATAGAGAGACAAAAAAACACCTGTACCAACTGTTCCAAATTCAAAACCAGGTCCATCCTCATATTTAACTCTCTTTTAGATAACAAACACCTCATATTTTCACAAAAAAAAAAACTAACTTGGCAGCAACACAGGCATCTGTAGACAGCTTCAGAATTTTCTTGGCTCCGCCTCTTTTATGAGCATCATCAATTTCTAATTGGTTTGTTACTGGGTCTGATGTCACATACCCCACCCTTTTTATTTCTATTTGGATAACTATTTGGTCTGACGCTTATAAAAGGGCGGAGCCAAATAAATTATGAAGTTGTCTACAGATGCCTGTGGCAACAACACAAGTTGCAAAAACTCACCACAGTCTGGACATATTTTCTTTAGAGTAAACGCCCTCAAGTGACTACTTCCAACATTAAACTAATGTGTTAAGGTTATTTTAAAGTGTAAACGCGCCTCTCACACTCTTGCCCATTCTGTCTTTCAGGTGCAAAATGAAGAGAACCCTGAATATGTTTTAAGAAACTAGAAGAGTAGGCCAAACACTTAAGATTATTTTCATGTTGATATATTCCAAAATAAGCTTTTTTATGACAGTTTAAAAAAGACTCAACTTTAAGCAGATGATATTTTTTTTAAATTTTAGCCTATAAAAAGTTTATTTTGAATGATATCAACATAAAAATACTTTATTAAGTTGTTTTAGTTACTCTTCTAGTTTCTAAAACAGTTTCTAGTTTCTCTAAAATTCGCCCTCCTGAAATAAGTCTCACTTTAAACATGTTTTTGTTACTCATGCCTTTCTTATATCTTTCTATTTCTCTTTATAAATAGAAATCTTGAATTTCTTTTACAACTTTAAGAAATTTTAGCTGTAAATAGAAGTGGCTCCATCTATCAGCTACACTCATCTATGGCGCCATCTATCGGCTAAACTCAACTATGGCGCCATCTATCGGTTACACTTATCTATGGTGCCATCTATCAGCTACACTCATCTATGGCGCCGTCTATCGGCTACACTCAGCTATGGCGCCATCTATCGGCTACACTCAGTTATGACAACAGAATGCTCCCTGTTCATATATATATATATATATATATATATATATATATATATATATATATATATATATATTGCTTTATACAATAAAAGCCAAGTGTCCATCGAAGTGGTCACTGGTCAGTATGATGTCTTTGTTTTTAATACAGAACAATAAGGAGGTAAAATAATTCTTTTCTCTCTGAATATTATTACAACATTGCTAAAGCTAAAAAAACCAGTTACGATATGGATCTGTCTAAACTATAATTACTAATAATTAAACATTACTCACTCACTGAAAAAGTAAAAAAAATCATAAATAGATAGAGGGCGCTGTAATAACAGTCAAGTGTCTATGATGATGATGATGATGCTGATGATGATAACATCAAGACATACAAAAAACCCACCGCTAATAGAATTACATGTTTAACCAATATGGACAGCAGCAGCAGCAAATCAAGATAAAAAGAAAGAAGAAAAAACTTGAAATATTTACATAAATAAATAAGTAGAAACACGCTTCTTCCACATGATGGACACAAGTAACATAATATATAGAAAAGACCACAGAAGAAGATGAAACAAACAACTATTTTCTACTTTGATTTACTGACTCCACTTTTTTTTAAAAAGAAAAAAAAAACCGGACAACTCTATTAAAAGCATCATTGAAGTTGATACTTCATGAAATAAATATACAACAAACAACAACAAAAAACACCGGTTTAATTTAATAAAACATTTTAAAAAAAATAACTGGATTCATTCATGTCTCCTTCTTATTCTTCTCCATCTTATATTTTTTTTACTTACTATTAAAAAAAAACCCTTTCCAATCTAATTTATTACATGAAACATGAACATCAATTAAAATGTATTATTAAAAGAAACACAAAGTGATTGATAATCTAAAAAAATTAAAAGGTGGTTTTAAAGGTGTCAAAATATATACCTAGTACACACACCTGATAAATAATAAACAGTGTTCTATTGCGCTCCGTGAAGGGCAAACAAACAATATGTCGATTTTAATTTATTCAGTTAATAATCTGAAAATATTGAGTTAATACTTAAATATGATTTATATAAAATATTGACATTAAAATATTGATTTAGTATTTTTGAATTTAAAATATTAATAATAAAGTCAATTTTTATTTGGTTCATGTGTCCTTAACTGGATTCCGTATAATTCACACCTAAACACATTTAATTTGAATTCATTTAACTCATGTGTCTACAAGGTATTACACACCTGATAATTTGAATGCATTTAAATAATAAACGTGTTCTACAGAGCCCCCTGTGATAGACAAACAAACAATATGTCGTCGAATTTAATTTATTCAGTTAATTAATCTCCAAAATATTGAGTTAATTCTTAAATATATAAACTACTAGTGGGGTAACCCGTCATAAATGACGGGAGCAAAATTCACAGGCAATTGTGCGCATGCGCGTCGTTTTTTCCTTTTTTTACTCCTTTCATTTCAATTTCAGTCACCCCCTCCCACGTTTCTCTCTCTCTCTCTCTCTCTCCCCTTCTCCCCTCACCCCTCCCACTTTTCTCTCTCCCCCTTCTACACTTTCCAAAGGAAGAGTTCAACATATAGTTGACCTTGAGAAGAAAAAAACGGTTCATTTATTCAAATTTATATAAATTCCGACGTGCTTCAATGGTTTTTGTTACTACACACACACACACACACATACACAGACCTGGGATATTATATATATAATAATTGACAAAATATTGATTTAGTATTTCAATTTAGAATTTAGATTTTTTTTTTGGTTCATAAAAAAGTTTTATTTTGAAATACATCAACATAAAAACACTAAGTAGTTTAAGCTACCCGTTCTAGTTTCTAATAAGCTTTCAATTTCTCCTTAGTGGTTGCTCTTCTAAAACTTTAGAACGACCAAAGTTGGAGGAGGAGGCATTTATAGTAGTATTTCTTAATGAATGTTTAGTTAAAGGTAAAGCTAAACTCATCAAATTATAAAAGAAACTTCCTATCAAAAGTTAATGAGTTTAGCATTACCTTCGACTTAGCCATTCATTAAAAATACGACCCTTAAACCTTCTAACCCCATCTTTAATGCTACTTCTTTAAAAAAAAACGTTTATTATGTAGAAATTATGCCAATTTTTCGTCTAAATTATATATATTATCAAATTTATTTATATTGTTAATTTTTTTTTTTAAAATGAACAATTTTTCTTAGCTGGCAAATCAGTAACACCAAGAAAAAAAACACCTGAAGTTGAGGTGGGTTGACAGAGGTGAGAAAATATTCTCAAAACTAGACTTGAAGAAACAAAGAAAGAAAATAAATAAAGGGGTTTTTCATATTTACTAAATAAGAAGGGGGGGATGTAGGGTAGAGGCTAACAATAAGAGAAAAAGGGGCAGTTCGATGCCCTCAAACAAGTCTATGGTCAAACAAACACGTCTTGACCGTCCAAAGAAAGAAGAAAATCATTGAGGGGGTGGATAGCCCAGGGAAGAGGGTTGAAGTTAAGGGGTTTAGAAGAGATGGGGGTAAAAATAAGGAGATATAGAGAGTGGGGGTGGCCGTGAGGTTAACTAAAGCCACATTCCATTCTCACTCCCTTTCTTTTCATCTTTTAATAGTTCCACCCCCACCTTTTGAACAAAAGACCCAACAAGTTACTTTTTTTTTCACAAGTTACTTTTTCTTGAAGAAGAAGAAGAATAAACGCTTGGTCATTCCATAGTGATACAGGTAAAATACAGGTAAAAAGGTGATGGGATGTCTTTTTTACAAAAAAAATTGTGGCGTTTTTCTTCTTGTTCTTCTCTACGGTCCAAATCGTTTCCAAGTAAACTTCATTTTTTTTCTGAAGAAGAAAACAAAAAAACACAAAAAAATCCTCCTTAGAAAATTGTTAAGAGGGGTTAAAATTAAGAGATGATGGTCTGAGAAAAATAAAACCACGAAGAAGAATAAAGGGGTTAAAAGGCAGCAGACCATCATCATCATCATCTTCAGTGAATTTTCACTGAGTGAAGAAGAAACTTAATCAATTTTCACTCCAAGTCCCTCAAACATTTTAATATACACACAACAATGGCCATAAAAGTGGTTTTTGTGTCTTTAATCATCCATCTTATTTTTTGTTATATACATTTAAAAAAAAACCGAAACCACACATACTAAAAAAAAAACATGTTTCAAATTCAACTGTTAACAACAAAAAAAATAAGGAAAAACAAAATTGGTTTTACGGCCTCTGAACTTGTTATGTTCCAGGTTGTAAAACCAATTGCAATCAGTTTTGTCTTTGGATGATGATAATATACAGGCAATTAGAAAACGGGATGAACAGAAGTTGGCTCCGCCCTTTTTATGACGAATGGCAATTTCTAATTGGTTTGTTGTGTTGTTCGACGTTGAAAAGGGCGGAGCAATGTGACGTCAGACTATATAACCAATCATCATAAAAAGGGCGAAGTAAATTTCTGTTCATCCCGTTTTCTAATTGCCTGTTGATAATATTACCATTTTAAAATGTAAGATATAAAATAAAATTTTTTATCTCTTAATACTAAAAGAAATGAAAAAGTTTGCTTTAAAAAAACGACCCACCCTTTCCAATGACAAGTCATAAAGACTTAAACTCAAAAAACTTGACATATGAACCCTTTGTACAGAGAGGGGTTAGGGGTTGAAGTTCAATTGCCTGATCTTTCTTTTTTGTATTCGAACCTCTAAGCCATGATGACATTGGAAGGTAAAACGACTATACTCAAAGTCATAGTAAGAAAGGGTAAAAAAAAATGGGTGCCACCAGTGGCGACTTTTCTTTCACCAACTTTGTATTTGTATGCCACCCAAGGTTATATATAAGCTCGGTATATCTTATGTTGCATGGCCTGATTTGGCCATACAACATAAGATATACCGGTAATAGTACAGGCAATTAGAAATCGAGACAAACAGAAGTTGGCTCCGCCCTTTTTATGATGGCCGGCAACTTCTAATTGGTTGGTTATGTAGTCTGACGTCACATGCTCCGCCCTTTTCAACATCTGTGTAATAGTTAGTTGTGCTTAAAAATACCATTTTTCGGATTAGAATAGGGACTATTTTTTGTAGTATATATGCATACAACTTAAAACTGTTGGTGGCGATGTGACGCAAAATTTCCAGTGATCAAAAATGTTCCCGGAATAGTGCTGTAAAAACTGGCTCATCTATGATTCTAATCCCTTCAAAGGAGTCTCCTTGCGCATTGAAGTCCTTTTTGTGCAACACTGTTGAGAACCTTCGCCATTACGGCTTGAATTTCATCCATATCGTCAAAGTGACGCCATTTGATGACTATTTTCAACTTTGGAAACAGGAAAAAAAAATCACATGGAGCAGTTTGTGCAGAAATGTTGTTTGTGACAAGGAATTCTCTAAGACACTTCCTCGTCCGTTTCGACAGACGCACACTGCTGCCTTGTCTATTGGACAATTCCTGTCTACAAACAACATTGCTGTTTGTCCTATAGGACAAACAGCAAAGTTGTTACATTTTTGTTTAAAATTTTAAATTAACCTTTGATAACAGATTTTCCATTGACGTTTTGATAAAAATGACAATTTTTCCCTCCTGACTCAATTTCATTTCCCTGATTTTCTCTGACTTTTCAAGTCTTTATGACATGCTTTGCTATTATCATCTAAGTTCAAAAATGTATATGGATAAACCACTTAGTAAACACTTTAATGGTGTTGTATGAACTTGTAACCGTAGGAAGATATAGCCTACTTAAGAGGGTTACAAAGTAGATTAATTCCTAAACATATTCATAGATGGTGCTCGCATCGTTGGTTATTATGTATATAGGACATATGGTAATTTTTTTGCTATGTATTAGAGGCTACAACGGACAAATTTTTTCCGCCATCTTGGATGTCCGTTAGCGTGATTTAAGTCACCAACGTATTTTATTTGCTTTTTTCTAGCAAATTTTTTTAAATTTTGAAAAAAATAAATATAAAAATAAAAGATTTAGCGAAATTTCGTAATAAAATAACAATTTTAGTTAGGGAAGACACTATAAAACAAAAACGTAAACGAAATCATTCACCTTATATACGGCGATTTGTGTGGCAATTTTTGACTGAAAAATCGCTACTAAAGGTAGATTTTTTTATATTTTATTGTTCTTTGCACTTAAAATTCTTACCTTAATCGGAAATCTTCTATGTAGGGTTGGTTATTCTTTTTAAAACGACGTCGTTTTCGATCGAAGCGGTGGAAAAATGGCGTCGTTTTCAACTTTCTCAAACGGCGTTAAACCGCTTCTGCGCATGCGCGCTCATTTCGATTCAAACGAAATTCAAATACGTACTCTCTAACCAGGCCTTGACTGAATCAGATTCTTATTGATTGAGTTTTACTTCAATATAAAAATAAACGTAAGCAATTAGGTAATAAAATTTGATTGTTCTTATAGAAAACAAATAAATCTACCACCACATTTTTTTATTTTACTATTATCTCCTTTGCAAAAATAAGATAATGGATACCAAATATGTAGCTTTTTTTCTTCTATGAGATTTTGCATAGGGAAAAAAAAACACCTTTTTAAATACTTAATTAAAAATATTTAAAGGGAGATTTAAAGTCTGAAAAATCATTAATCTGTTCCATTAAACAATCTAATATTTATTACAGTTTTAATCACATTTTAAAAATTTATATGTCTCCAGATAATGGCTACCAAACCTAACTGTATGTTTGAAATTTAAATTAGCATTATGTCTATGCTAATTCAATACAAGTGGCGCCTCTGATGTCAGACACTGCAATCAATGTCGTCTGTCAAAAGAAAACGTCCGTGACGCTTCTGTAACCCTCTTAACTACACTTTACATAAAAGTCCTTCCTTTAGAAAGAAAGAAAAAAATGCTGCTTCATCTTAGTATAAGTCTCTACTCCCCCCCCCCCCAAAAAAACCGTTCTGAGTGAACTAAAACGGAAGTGACCATATGTGGTTTATTCATGTAATGAGGAAATTCCAATAATCCCATCGAGAGAGAGAGAGATAGACTTCCAACAACACTGAAGATACTTCCATCAGAAGAAGAAAAGTCTTAGATTCCAGAAATCGAATTTCTGAACTCAAAATGGCAACAAACCCCCCCCCCCCCCCCAAAAAAAAGGAATCCTATAATATATATATACATATTCATATATGAATAAGTTCAAACTTTACTATATTTATGTACATAAGACTTCATCAAACATTCAAAAAAATGTTTTTTCAGGATTTCCGGAGTTTATTCTGGTCAATAAAACTAACTTCACCTTCCACTCCTCCAACCATATTTCTTAAAACCTCCAACAACAACAAAAAAAAAATATTATTCATCATAATTTGTATTAAAAAAATGAGAAATATGATCGTGACTGAAAATTAACAGAAGGAGAAAAATATATTGATAAATAGGGTGGTGAACGAAAAAAAAAATATGCAAAAAAATGTGGTCAGAAAAGTGCAAACAAAACATTTAGACAAAAATGTTTTATTGACTTATGATCAAATATACATTAAGCTGATGCTACACGTAGCAACAGTCAATCAACAATACTAGTTGTAACAACAGTAGAGTTTCCCATTTGTTGCAAGCAACACCTATGATACATGTTGCAATGTTCATGAAACATGAAACAACAACCAATGAAACAAAGAGGTTGTGAACTAAAAACTGTAGAACGTTTTTGTTTCGTCTTCTTCTTCTTCATCATCAGTTGAAAATTTGAAATAGTCTTGTGATTATTCAAGCCGTTTTTATTGGCTGTTGGCGGGAAATGGTTGCTCGAAAATAGAACCAAGTTCTATTTAAAAATTCTGTTGCTTTCAATCTGTGAGTAAAGCCGATGCTACACGTAGCAACAATTCAGCAACTTTAGAGCAACATAGCTGTGTTGCTCTATTGTTTCATGAAAGTTGAAACATCTGTCATAACAGCAACAAACCCGAATTGTTGCTCACAGATTGAAAGCAACAGAATTTTCAGATAGAACTTGATTCTATTTTCGAGCAACCATTTCAGCCAACAGCCAATAAAAACGGCTTGAATAATCACATGACTATTTCAAATTTTCAACTGATGAAGAAGAGAAAGACGAAGCAAAATGTCTACAGCCTTTGGCTCACAACCTCTTTGTTTCATTGATTGTTGCTTTCATCTAAGTTTCATGAACGTTGCAACATGTATCATAGGTGTTGCTTGCAACAAATAGGAAACTACTGTTGCTACAACTAGTATTGTTGCTTGACTGTTGCTACGTGTAGCATCAGCTTTACAATTCGGGTTTGTTGCTGTTATGACAGATGTTTCAACTTTCATAAAACAATAAAGCAACACGGCTATGTTGCTCTTAAGTTGCTGAATTGTTGCTACGTGTAGCATCGGCTTTATAGGATAATAATAAAAAAAAGTCACAATGGAGTAGAGAGAGAGAGAATTTGGAATCAATTCTTATAAAACCTTGTACAAAAGAAGGTTGTTTCAAATTTAATGTCCACATATTTGTTGTGACAGTGACCATCATCAATATCGATATTTATTTGTGTTTGTTGTTATTGTTATTATTATTAGATGTTTAACAAAACTATCAAATAATAAAGGTTTTTACTCCACCCCATCGCATTATTATTATCTGTGAATATGTTTTGGAGGTGGGGGTGTATATTATGTTACTGTCAATTTGCGGAATCAGTCAATATGCATATTGCCTAGGTAATCTGCGAAACAACCAAACTGCTAGTAGTGAATCTGCAAAATTCAACACCTAAAATGTATTGAATTTTACAGAGAGATTCACCATCAAGTTTGGTGGTTTTGCAGATTGCTTAGGCAATATGCAAATTGACTGATTCTGCAGATTGACAGTAACATATATATGAATGGGAGTTGACCAGGACCACGCCCAAATATAGTTTGGAATAACAAGGAAAGAAGAGAGAGAGAGAGAGGAGGCTATAGCCTCCAAATTCGTAGGTGGAGTTGCACTGACAATGATGACGTTTTCATTACAATCTCCAATGTGTTTCAGATAATATGGGATTCTCAATAATTTACATTAAGATAGGTGGCTGAATATATATTTTGTTCCAGCAGATGGCGCCACTATAAGGGGATCTCTTCCTCTAAACACGCCGGTTTTGAAAAAATTTATATTTTTTACAAGCGAACGTTTTTCAGAAGAAACATTACGAAAAAGAAATTCAAAGTGTTTTAGAAACTAGAATAGTTGGTAATAATGCTAAAAGTGTTTTTTCGACGTTTTCGTGATGGTATCTTTCAAAATACCCTAAGCTTTTTATGTCAGTTTATTGTAATATTAAAAAAAAATTGTTAAAAACAAAACTCATTTTGAAAATTGGCGCCAAAACAATGTTGCCAAGTTTCCACAGTAACAATATTGAAAATTATACAAACAGAAGCATAAATATAGTTTAATTTCACACAGAAGAAAAAGAAATAACTATCATAACAACGGGATATCTTTAATATGCCAAAGAGGTCCACTGACTAAGACGTCATGTGGAGTGGCCGAAGTGGACCACTCTTTGTGACACGTCAAAGGCGGACTCTCAGCGGGAAATTCTCTCCCTCTCTCTCTCTCTCTCTCTCTCTCAAGCCCTCCTTTCTTTCTATCTCATTTCAGAAAAGAGATAAACTTATAAGTAGGGGCTCGGACTTTTATGCGATATCAAGCTAATGTTTCTCAATTTGTGGCTCAAAGTGCCAATTTTGAAGTAATCATTAGAACAACTGCAATTATGCTTTATTTTTTCTAATCAAAAAGACTGGTTAGAGGCTAAATGTCTGCTGGCTATCAGTTGTCAACTAGAGTTATAGCCTCTAACCAAGTGTTTTTGATTAGAAAAAAAACCATAATTGTTGGTTGACGGGTACTTCAAAATTGAAGATCTTTTTTTTTCAAAACTCAAGAAGTCCAATTACTAAAATTGTTCAGGAAACGCAAACAACTGAAACCGTTTCCATGTAATGAGATAGAAGAACTGAATTTGAAGTGGATTTTACTTTGTGCTTTTTTCAACTTAAGATATCGGGGCTCTGAAAACTGTCTATAAAATAGGTTTGGACAAAATATGGACTTAATGAGTTTTGAAAAAAAAAGCTCCTCAATTGACCCTTTTGGGCCACAAATTGAGAAACAGTTGCTTGATATTTTGCATAAAAATCTCAAAAGTTTTTTAGGTTTATTCTCTCGTTATTACTACAAGAATATTACACAAATTTTCCATTCAAAATGTCTTCTCTCTTAATTTCAGAGAAAATAAGACACACTTAAAATAGTTATATTATGGAACTAGAAAAATCTAAAACATATTTTTTGCTATTAATATGGATAATATTCTAGTGAAATGTGTGTTGGTCATCTCATTCTCATGGCTATTATTACACAACCCAACATTTTTCAAGATAATATATGCAATAATAACATTATATATAGAAAAATAAGGCTGAGAATGTTTCGCAGTGTGAACAGCAGCTTATTATTAGACGACGTTTAACACCGCAGGAGGTCGCTTCTATACAAACCCTCCCATTACCCCTCTCTCTCTCTATGTGTGTACAATATGAGATTATACCCGAATATTGGAGAAAACAATTTTGAACTTTGCAAAGAGTTTTTTTTTTTGTGACTGTTTCAAAATAACAAACAAGACAGAAAAATACACCAAATTCAAGTTATTTAACTACATAAAAATTACAAATATGTTAAGTTTTTAAAGTAGTTTAGATTAAGGGCAATTTAAACTCTGGGTTATTTTATGCATTTCAGAAGCAACATAAAGAAATTGAAAATTTTTAGAAACTAGAAGAGTAAAAATTAAAACACAGATGTCCACGTCTTTATTCTATGTTTTAAAAATAACTTTTTATGGTAATTTGAAAATGACTAAATTTTAAATTTTTGAAGAAATGTTTGGATCTAATTTGAAGTGAAAATTCAAAATACACTGTCGAAAATTTGTAATAGCCATTTACTAAAGAAACATTAAGAATAAATTGAAAGTTTTTAGAAACTAGAAGAGTAATCAAAACACAAATATTAATTTAAATTTTTAAGTGCTAGCAGATTTTTTTTTTTCGCATTTTGAATTTTCACAAAATAGGTGTTTGAAATTGAAATAAAAAGTTTATTTTCAGTAAAAAAAAAAACAAAAAACATGTTTAATTTTACTCTTCTAGTTTCTAAAAAACACTTTTCATTTTCTTCTTTACGTGTTTGCTTCAGAAAACAAAGAATAACCAGAGGGAGTGCGCCTATGTATTTGCATATTTTGCAAATGGTTACTTAAATAAAACGTCAAACACATGTTTTTCAATCAATGAGACTGTTTAGAGGCTAATCATGTTCTGTAAAAGAGAAACCATATGTGAAACCTTCCAATTTATCATGAAGTTTTTTTAAAAAAAAAAATTCTAGCCTCGAAACAAGTCTCAATGAATGAAAAAAATGCCCAATATTTTTTTGGCATCATACATACATGGAACCATGAAGAAGAAGAAAAAACATCCATCAATTGATGATAATTTTCTTGCGAATATGTAATTATAAAATTAATTACCTTTCACTCATTAAATATAACTTTTCCCTTCTTTTTTTCTTCTCTACTTCCCTTTTTTTTACCTGTCTATCTCAACCACCCATCACCATCTAAACTGCATGTCCACCCACCACAGGCATTTGTAGACAGCTTCAGAATTTTCTTTGGCTCCGCCCTTTTATGAGCATCATCAATTTCTAATTGGTTTGTTACTGGGTCTGATGTCACATGCCTCGCCCTTTTCAATATCTAATTGGTTGATATTTGGTCTGACGCTCATAAAAGGGTGGAGCCAAAAAAAATTCTGAGGCTGTCTACAGATGCCTGTCCACCGACCAGCTTCTAAACTGCATGTCCACCCACCGCCCTCTAAACTTCAGGTCCACCCACCTCCCTCTAAGCTTCATGTCCACCCACCTCCCTCTAAACTTCATGTCCACCCACCGCCCTCTAAACTGCATGTCCACCCACCTCCCTCTAAACTTCATGTCCACCCACCGCCCTCTAAACTTCATGTCCATTTATATCAAAAGTGGACTTTTCATTGTTGTCCATTTTTTTTACCTATTATTATTATCAATCATCATCATCATCATCAGCTAGCTAAAGCTTGAAACTGATAATTCAATTCCGTGTGTTTGTTTGATTGTGTATAAAAAGAAATAAGTCTATTTTCATAAAAAAAAATACTATACTTTCTGTTCTTCTTGTTGTTGTGTTATCTGGACAATGATTAATCGAATGAATCATTCATATTATACATACAAGGTCAAAATGGACAAACAAAATATTGATCTCAAAAAATAAAAGAGAAAATTTGTGGCACAAAAAGTATCAATAATTCTATAATCCATTTTATTTGGACAATAAACAAAAAGAAAGACAATAATATTCAATAAAAAACTATATAAATTATTAATAATTTTTTTTGTAAAAATTACCTTCATCTGTTTCCAAATAACAATCAGAGGTTTCGAGAACTTTACAACTCTGATTAGGTATAATGTCAAACTTGCCTGAAAAAAACAAAAAACAACCTAAAATTAAACATTTGATAATATAAATTTTTATAAATATTACAAAAAAAGAACTTCAAACTTCAACATGAACTCTCAAATACAGGGTTTCAACACAAATAAACCATGTAAATTTATATAGAACTAGTGAGGTAACCCATCATAAATGACGGGAGCAAAATTCACAGGCAATTGTGCGCATGCGTGTCGTTTTTTCCTTTTTTTACTCCTTTCATTTCAATTTCAGTCACCCCCTCCCACTTTTTCCCCCTCCACGTTTCTCTCTCTCTCCCCCCCTTATACACTTTCCAACCTTTTTCCCCCTTTCCAATTTAATATCATGGGGTTCTTGGATGGGGAGTGTGCAACATATAGTTGACCTTGAGAAAAAAAGCGGTTCATTTATTCATTAAATTTATATAAATTCCGACGTGCTTCAAGGTTGTACAGCGTTATCACAGACAGACACCCACACACACACACAGACCTGGCTTAATATATATATAATAATAATTCAGAGGATTCAAGGTGATGTTTAAGTGCCAAAGTTATTTTTCTTGAATTTGGGCCATAACTGGACATCATTTCACTTACACCTAACTACAGGCAATTAGAAATCGGGACGAACAGAAGTTGGCTCCACCCGTTTTATGACGAACGCAACTTCTATTTGGTTGGTTATGTAGTCTGACGTCACATGCTCCGCCCTTTTCAACGTCGAACCACACAACAAATCAATTAGAAGTTGCCGGTCGTCATAAAAAGGGCCGAGCCAACTTTTGTTTGTCCCGATTTCTAATTGCCTGTCACCTAACTTCACACTTACGGTGGCTGAATAGATATTTTGCGTCTTTCCCCTTGGACAGCGTCAACGTAGTGCAATGTTAAGCTTCATAGATGTTTTTCATAAAATTTGGATGCAAAAACGTCAAGCGAACGTTTTTTTAGAAACATTACGAACAAATTCAAATTGTTTTCAAAACTAGAATGGTAAAGAATTATGTTAAAAGTTTTTTTTTCATGGCAATATCTTAAATAATAAACAATTTTAAAGTTCAGTTTGAAACTGGCCCGTTTTTAGGTTTTCCCATTGACATTTATTTCAAGGAAAACTTTTGAAAGATATCATCATGAAAAAAAAAAAACACTTTTAGCATTATCACTAACTATTCTAGTTTCTAAAACACTTTGAATTTTTTCGTAATGTTTTTCCTGAAAAACGTTCGCTTGAAAAATATAGATTCTCTCAAAACCGCGGGTGGAAGAGTGAAAGAGATCTCCCATAAAACATAATAACCACTGCAGTGGCGCCATCCGGTGGAGAATTTTGTTATTTTCTCTTTTCTGATTGGGTTCATGCGTGATATAAGAAATTAATTAAAAAGTTGCATTCACAACAAAGTAAGTTTCAGCACAAATTGAATCGCCAAGTTTTATTGCATAAAAAGTTGCTCGTGTGATAGGCGCTTAAGACGCCACCTAGAAACAACTTCTAGTAATATTAGCTCCTTAAAAAAAGGAATTTTATCTGAAAACGTGACATTACTATTTCTAGAAACTATTTTTGTTTATTTGGACCTCAAAAGAGCAACACAACAAGTAAACTTAAAAGAAAACCAGACAAGAGTTTTTTTTCTTCTCTCCCTTTCCTCCCCAGGAACGACCTCCATAATGGCCGGCCATCTTCAAACCCTCCCCATATGTTCAATGAATGTTGTTGCACAACAAAAAAAACATGAAGAAATTTCAAATTGTGCAATAAGATGAGGAGAAACATTTTAAAACACAGGCATTTAGAAATCGGGACGAACTACAGTTGGCTCCGCCCTTTTTATGACGACCAGCAACTTCTAATTAGTTGGTTATGTAGTCTGACGTCACATGCTCCGCTCTTTTCAACGTCGAACCACACAACAAACCAATTAGAAGTTACCGGTCATCATAAAAAAATGCGGAGCCAACTGAAGTTCGTCCCGATTTCTAATTGCCCGTGTTTTAAAATGTTTATATTTTATATTTGAAATCTAAATTTTCTTTTCTTTTATCCGTCGTCTTCAATCAACCATTATTAGGAATATTTAATTAAAATCAGTTAAAACAAAAATGAAAATTAATTAATTAGAAACTAGAAGGGTAAGGCCGACCCTGTATTGCCAGAAAACCTGCAGAAAATAATGGAGAAACTAGAAGGGACTCAACCCCTTCATATTGATATCTTTCAAAATAAACGTTTTCTATCAGTTTTAAAATGACTCTACTCTAAGGTGTTTTTGATTAATTATTCTGTCAGGTGCAAAAATGAAAAGAAACTTGAATGTGTTTTAGAAACTAGAAGGGTAACTGAATCACATTAAAAGTATTTTCATGTTTGATATCTTTCAAAATAAAACTTTTTATGTCAGTTTGAAAATGACCAAACTTTAAACAAACGAGATATTATTCAAATTATTTTCTATATAAAAAAGTTTATTTTGAAAGATATCAACATGAAAATGTCTTTTAAGTGATTGAGCTCCTCTTCTAGTTTCTAAAACACATTCAAGTTTTACATTTTTACAAGATAGAACAATCAAGAGTTCGTGAGACGTTTACACTTTAAAAAACCACCTTAACTGATTCAAGTTACCCTTCTAGTTTACAAGAGACACTTTTAAAGTTGTCTTCAAAACGAAGTAACGAGAGTAGAATAGACCTCTAGTGACATTTTTGACGATGAAATAATAACTCTTCACAGTTGAGAGAGTTAAACAGTGGCGGCTGTTACATCACAATTTATTATCTTATAAGTGTCATAAACAATTTAAATTTAAAGACAGCAACAACTCATTTGAAGAAAAAATATATAAAATTGTAATAAGATTTGTCACACACGGTGTCATAGTGACACTTTATGGTAAATACTTTTTTTTTTCTCTCAGAACTTGCACCTGGTCTAACATTTCATAAACCCCAGTTTCAGTCCCGTGTTTTGACTCTAGAAAAAGGAACCATATTTTAACAAATATGTTCCATCTCACACGACAACAAGGGTTGGAGGTGGAGGCTACCATTGCTTCCCGTTTTGATGGTTTTAAAGTGTAAACTCCTCTCTTCTAATTCAGATTAGTCTGTCTTTCAGGTGCAAAATTAAGTAAAACTTGAATGTGTTTTAGAAACTGGAAGGGTAAAATCAATCACTTACGGGTATTTTCATGTTTAATATCTTTCAAAATAAGCTTTTTTATAGACAAACTGACATAAAAAGCTTATTTTGAAAGATAACAAACATGAAAATATCCTGAAATGATTAAGCTACTCTTCTAGTTTCTAAAACACTTTTAAGTTCCTCTTCATTTTTCACCTGAAAGATAGAATAATCAAGTGTTCAACGAAGCAAATATACCTTTAAAACCACCTTAATTTGTTGCATATAGTTCCCATACTATAATATGATTTCAAATAATTACTCTGCAAGCAGCACAGAGGGCCCGTGACAGAGGAACCAATTCGTCCAAACGTAGCATGTAGAAATAGAATATCAAAATATTCTTCTATATCACCTCCTATAAAAATCCTCCAATAATATAATGTAAAAATCCTATAATAACTAGCCTCCCCTCCAACCCTCATCATGTGAGATTTGTAACAACCTTCTTATGTATTTTAATACAATTTGGCACATTATTTTGTACAAAAGGTAGAAGTTTAAACTAAATTCGGACTGAACTGTTTAGACAACAACAACAACAAAAATGCCACGAAATATTATCATCCAGAAGAAGAGTGTCCTATAAATAAATCGCCTTTCTCTTTTTCATCCAACAACCCCTTTTGGTATAAGTGTGCCCCAATAATATGTATTGCCAAAATAACTCAAGACCCCCGAATAACAATAACAGACAACAACAAGTCAGTTCTTTAGCCCTGATGATGAATAGAGAGATAGAGAAAGAAACCGCGGAACTGGAAGACAGTAAAGAGAAAAAAAAAAGATCTTTGAAGAGAGATCAAAACTGGCAACAAAAAAAAGATCACTGAAAACATTTTCCTATATTTTGTCCTGAAGACAGGTGTACATGATTGGTGACATCAGAAAACACCCCAAGAAATCTTCCAAACTGTCTACTTCGAATAGACAAATCAGACACAACATTCTCTTAAAGTTGGCACAAACGTCTTTTTTTTTTCTTTTACAAATACGTAACACCGTTAACAGCAAGTCCTCAACCTTTGCGGTTAATTCGTTCCGGAGGCTAGAGTGTCGCTTAAGTCGAAAAACCGCCGATAAAAGTTGAATGCTATTAAGTACTGCACTATGCATTTGTATTGCATTTACACAGCCAACTAATAGGTGGCGTTGCTACTGTAAGGGTAAGTCGAGGAGTTACTGTACCGCATTCAGTATTATATTAAGGCTAGACTGCACATTTGCTTTCTGCAGCTTTTGCTTTTTTTGTAGCTTTTATTTGGTTTGATATTTGCAGCAGGTCCTAGCAGCATTGAAATACTAACAAACCAATCAGATTCCGTGAAAAATAAAAACGGTAGGTCAGCTGATTATGACTATTGAGCTAGGTAGAGCTTAGAATTTGACGCAAGCATAGCTTTAAATTTTGCTGCTAAAGAAATCAACAGCAAGCAGTAGCTTCAAAGCGGCACAAAGTAAATATGCAGTCTGGCAGTTACCAAAAAAAAAACTGGCAGCTCAACACTATGCTCCCTCCCAAAAAAAAGGTAGTGATCCCTGCGGCTCATTTAAATAAGGAAACCAGTAATCTTTAGAGAAGATTGTAATCTATGGCATGTAGCCTATGTGTTTACAAGTCCACCATGCATGGCATTTCTGGACCCTTTCTAGAACCTATTTGGACTTGTAGCACTTGACTAGTTGTGCCAAAAAAATGAAGAATCTTAGAATATAATATTGCAATACATATAGAAAAACCTCAACTTACAAATGTCATTCCTGTGACATGTGTGCCCAGAAAGAAGAAAGAAAAAAAAAAAGATTTTCCTTCAACATCATTAGTTTGTTCGAGATGACTATTTCAAATATACAAAAATACTAGGGCACTTTTCTCAAAAGTCTTAAACTATATTCAAAGTGACAAATGGAAAACAGTCTACAATTTCCAAACCTGTCATATAATAGCACAGAGGTTGGCATATCACTTTGTAAGCAATTTTTAGCACTTTTGAAAAGTTCCCATTTTTTCTATGTTAAGTCCATCCAAACAACGTCATTATAATAACTATTTATAACAATTTAGCCTCTATACATATATCTAGGCTAACTATATTTCAGATCTATATTTCTTTCAAAATCCAGGTTAAGTATCAGAAACAACTTTAATGTATTTTAGAAACTAGAAAGGTATATTTTTCATGTTGATTTTTTTTTTCAAAATAAACGTTTTCCAGATAAAAATTAAAAAAATATTGTCTGCTTAAAGTTCATTTTAAAACTAACATAAAAAGTTTATTTTAAAAGATATCAAACATAAAAATACCCCATACACATATGTGATTGAGGCTACCGTTCTAGTTTCTAAAACACTAGTTTCTCTTCTGAAAGACATGAGATTTTGTACTAATTTTCCAGCGAGTTACCAAAACCAGCAGCTGCTATTTATAAATAGCTCAAAATGAAACATTAAATTGTAAACGTTTACGGTGGATATAGTGTGATATGGGAAGGGGGGGGCGGGGGGTTAAAAACTTAAAACCTTGACCAACTTTTGCAAATGTTTTAAGATTAGATCACTATATTATTACATAGACCATGATTCTATTATGTTTGAGGTGTTATTTTTTTTGTATAATGTTAAGTTGTTGTTTGGTCATGGCTGAAAGAAGATGAAATAAATGATTGGAAGGAATTTTTTTTTCCACAAAAGTCTATTTCTTCTATTTGGTAATAATAATCAGTGGTTCATTGGCACCTTCTTCCATAAAACTATCCACGGTCCATCCATCTCCATCCACACATTCTTGAGTATTACAGACATTTTTTGTGTCTATAATAGGAATATATAGACAAGAGAAAGAGTGAGACCCCTTACCAAGACTTTTTTTTAAACTTTCGGACATAACCACCATTGTTTCCATCATTTGGAATTGAGCAACAAAAAATAAGAATCCAAAGTTGAGTGACAACCAAGAAAATTGAAGGTGCAACAGAATGAAGCCGCAAACAATAGACCAAAAGAAGATGAAGAGAAGAAAAAAAAAACAATGGACAAAGAGGGGCTCAGATAATAATAATAATAATGACCTCCACACACACTCAAACTAAAAATAAAAAAAGACTAAAGCAAAAATTGGGCTAACAACTTTGTGTGCGGATGAAGTGCTAAAAAAAATGGCAACCGAAATTTGCTTACGATTTCTTATAGAAACAGCTGATTTTCGACTTATTTTTTTGTTTGTTCTGCAGTTTTAGAAGTAAAAATTGAAACTGTGTTAGAAACTAGAACGTTAACAGAATTCCTTGATAGTGTTTTCATGTTAATATCTTTCAAAATAAACTTTTTATACAAGCATAGGACAAATATTTAAAAAAAAATATCGTATCTGTTTTAAAGTTGGGTCATTTTCAAACATGAAAAGCTTGTTTTGACAAAATATCAACGTGAAAAATACCCTTTAAGTGATTCAACTACCCTTCTAGTTTCTAAAACACATTTCTAGTTTATCTTAATTTTACACCTGAAGTACAGAAATAACCAGCTTAAGAAGAAATGTGAAAGTGTGTTATAGAAAATAAAACGGAAGCGGGATCGTACATTTTAATGTTGATATTTTTCAAACTAAACTTTTTATAGAACAAAAATGAAAAAAAAAAATATCGTTTGCGTTTGCGTTGGTTTATTTTCAAACTGACGTAAAAAGCTTATTTTAAAATATATTAAACATGAAAATTACATTTAAGTGATTGAGTTACCCATCAAGTTTCTATAACACTTTCAAGTTTCTCTTAATTTACGAGAAACTAGAAAGTGTTTAAGAAACTAGAAGAGTAGGTTCAATCATATAAAGAATAATTTCATGTCGCTATCTTTCAAAATAAACTTTTTCAACAAAAAACTATCTTTCAAAATAAATTTTTATATAATAAATTATAAAATATCATCCGTTTAAAGTTGGACCATTTTCAAACTGACGTAAAAATCTCATTTTGAAATATGTCTAAACATGAAAACACCCTTCTAGTTTCTAAAATACTTTCTAATTTCTTTTAATTTTGCTTTCCTGGAAGACAGAATTAACCAATTATAAAGGGGACGTTTACACTTAAAAAAACATCGTATACTTTTTTATATGTACAATGTAATTTAATAAGTGGGACTTTTCAGTTGACCCTTTTGGACCATATTCTAGTAATTTATTACAAATATGATGTATTATTCCAAGAAGAAAAATTATTACTTATTATTACCCTGGACATATGGTACCTGTATTTGTTTTTTTTACACCTGAGAATCTCCCCCCCCCCCCCCAAAAAAAAAGAATACCTGACCCCAATTTTCATATTGAATAAAAATAAAAATCTTTTTATATAAAAAAAATCCTTTTCATTAATTTTATTTCATTTTTTGCCATCAATTGGCCAGAAATGTACGTCACAATCACTTTTATTTAATATGATTTATTACCATTGCTCACTCAGTGTATTAAAAACATTCTTCATAATATAACAACATGTTCGACCTGTGCTTATTTTTCTTACATCACATAATAACAACAATTTACACAAAAAAAAACACCTTCAAAAGTTTGGGGGTTTTGGTTGGAGATCAAAAGACTTTTTGACACTTTGGTTCACTACATTTGCCAAACAATAATATAAGTGGTACTGTGTGGTTCCAGTTGATCAAAAATGGCACAACACCACACAAAAGTAAAGAAAAACATACTATATGTCTTCAATAACTTGAAAAAAACTAAATTACAATCTAGTCCTAACTATTATTGTCCAAAGAAAAAAAAAACTGGACAAAGTCATTGGCTTCCAAAGCATTTCATTCAATTATTGGTCTAATCTTTTTCATGTTTATTTCCATCCATTATCAACAAAGGCAACTCATGAAAAGTTGCTCACACCATTGATTGATTGATTGAATGCCTTGAGTGTACTTTTAATAAACTTATAGTCACCTCACTGTAAACTTGAAAGCTTGTGACGTCAGAGAGTGGTTCATCACAAAAAGTAGAATTGTGTCATTTTCTTTTGTGTAAGCAGTGCCAGTGCTAGGGTATTTGGCGCCCTAGGCAAACTCCTTGCACGGTGCCCCTCTTTGACCCTTAAAGTAATATGCAAAGAAGTCCATAAATAAATTTCTATTTGCCAATAGATGGCAGCACCATTGATATGGATATTTAGTGCATATTCTACAATCTAGTTACCTATAGCAGTTGTAACATTTACATACAGGTAGGATAGAAATTGACTAGATAATGTCCGCCATATTTAATGGACTGTTGTTTTGAAATTAATTTAAGATGGTTTTAAAGTGTAAACGACTCTTGTTGAAAGCTGATTATTCTGCTTTTCAGATGCAAAATGTATTTTAAAAAACTAGAAGGGTAGCTCAATCATTTCATGGTATTTACATTTTGATATCTTTCAAAATAAGCTTTTTATTTCAGTTTAAAAATAACACAACTTTAAGCAGCCATTTTTTGTTTAATTATTGTCTATTAAAAAGCTCATTTTGAAAGATATCAACACGAAGATACCCTTAAATGATTGAGCTACCCTTCTAGTTTCTCAACCACTTTCTAGTTTTGTCTTAATTTTGCACTTGAAAAGGCAGAATAATCAAGAGTTCGAAAATCAGCTGTTCAATAAACCTTCTTAAAAAGACATACTTTGGTCAATGTCAACCATTACTTTTTTTAAAAAAACTTTCAAGTAAATCTTTTAAGACTCTCTATTGACTAGAATGAACCATCATCAAATTGATTTGAAGATACAGAAGAAGAAGAAAAATCCACACAGAAGAAAGAAGAACAAGAAGACCCTCTTCTTTTTTTTTTTCTGTCTCTGTGTTCTGGGGTAAATGTTACCCCACATGAAGTAAAAAAAAACTGTCTCAGGACAATAAAATCACAACAGGTTTTTTGTCCAGAAAATGTTATCGAATGTGGCAATCTGGACCATTTTCCACACCTCTCTTCTCTGTCCACAATATCTAATACCCCCTCTTATTTCACATTGGTCCGAAACAAAATACCTGGGCTATTTATTGTTGTGTATGTGTTTGTCCAATAATCTATTCTTAAGATAAAAAAGAGTCCCACACTTTAAAACTTAAATACATATTGTGTGAAATAGAAGAAAAAAGAGACACTTTTGCCTCACCTACCAAAAAAAAAAAAAAAGAGAGAAAGGTGATTTCTTCTTCACACCAAACTGACCCATTTTTAACAAAAAAAAATATCAGATCTTAATCTAAAAATGACCTATAAATTTTATATGGCAATAAAATTGACACAATGGAATATATATTTAAAATATATTCAATGATGCATCTGTATTCAAATTAACTGAGATTTACGTTTAAAAAAAATTGTTCTCATAAGTTGAATGGAAAAAAAATATGAGTTGGAAAAATAAGAGAAAAACATGTTATATTATTATTGTTGTGATTTACCTGTGAGCATATATTACTGAAATATAACACAAATTATGATTGAATACATGACTAAGCAAAAAGTATCACTTTCAAAATAAAAAAAAGGTAATTACTGAAAAACTCAAAATGTCAAAATGACTTGAGTTTTTTTTTACGTTTGAATTATCTGACATTAATTTCATTTCGGTGGCTCAACTTTTTGATGTTTTTTTTAATTTGAAAAAGCTTTAAAAAAAATAACAGCAATTTTAGTGAAAAAGTTCAATTTGCACTATTTAGTAAAAAAATAACAATTATGAAAGATTCAAAAACGGAACGAGAATTTTCATTTCTTAAAAAAAAAATAGAAGCCAATCTTTCAGAAACTTTTTTTTAAAAAAAATCATTTTATTAGAAACTAGAATATTAGGTGAATGTGATGAAATAATTTTTTTTATGACAATCTTTAGAAATAAACTTTTTTTATGGCAAGTGTCACTATAATTTTAATTTAATAAATAAAAAATATTTTAAAACTGCCATAAAAAAGTTTATTTTGAAAGATATCATCAATCCTCAAAAAAAATGCTTCTTAAGCCTCGTTTTCACGACGATAGTTGGCTGTCACGTGAGAGCAGCAACTATCGCAAGAACTCTCATCGTGCAGACCACATGATAGTCACTATCACACTGTTTCGCGATAGTGTGACTATCACAACTATCTCGTTTGACTATAGATAGTTGATAGTACTGTCGCAAACAGGCAGTTAGAAATAGGAGAGAACTTCAATTGGCTCCGCCTATTTCATGACGACCGGCAACTTCTAATTGGTTGGTTATGTAGTCTGACGTCACATGCTCCGCCCTTTTCAACGTCGAACCACACAACAAACCAATTAGAAGTTGCCGGTCATCATAACAAGGGCGGAGCCAATTGAAGTTCTCCCCGATTTCTAACTGCCTGTCTGTCGCAATAGTAATAGTTGTTGTGTGACCACTGACCGGCGCTTGTAAGGAAATATCCACTTTGTAGGGAAATTTGGGTTCTGGAGGGAGAGAGAGGCAACACTGATGTTGACTCAATGATATCCTATGAAGTAGACGTCACACTGTCACATGTGACAGACAACTATCACCGTTACTTCAAGACTTGTAGACAGTTGCTATCGTGAGAGAGTGAACTATCGCAACTTTCATGACAGCTACTCTCACGAAAAAACTATCGCCACCGTGAAAACGAGGCTTTAGAATATTCACCTACTATTTGTCCTTCTTGTTATCAAGTAGGGATTTTCCATGGTATTTTTTATATTATTTTAAAATAAATATATTTTCTTATTTTGTCTAGATTAAAATAATTTATGTTTTTATGCAAAATATCAAGCAAACTGTTTCTCAATCTGTGGCTCCCAGAGCCAATTATGAAGTAAAATTCACGTTTAGATAGACCACAAACTGAGTTAGAGAGAGGCTAGCAATTTCTAGTTGATAGTAACCAGCCATCTAACCTCTAACCAGCCACCTAACCTCTAACCAGCCATCTAACCTCTAACCAGCCATCTAACCTCTAACCAGCCATCTAACCTCTAACCAGCCTTTTCTGATTGGGGAAAAAAAGCATAATTGCAGTTGCTCTAATGATGATGTTTATACTTCACAATTAGAGGCACTTTGGGCCACAAATTAAGAAACATTTTTCCTTGATATTTTGCATAAAAATCCGAGCGCTAACATTTATTAATTATAAATACTGATTTACTAAGTTTAGAGTTTGCTTTGATTTCCTCATTAGCATTTCCATCCAATAAACATCACTTATGCTAATTAAGTGCCAATTAATCACATCTTTTGATCGACATTTTTAGAGCTCGTCCTGTAGAGATTAAACTAAAACGCCGCTTATTTATTCCGTTTCATTTTTAAACATTTTTCACTTTTAAAATAATTCCGGTCAAGTAATTGATTTTTAACAATCAATAATTATCGGAGGCGTTGGAAAGAAGGAAGGAAGGAGGAGGAAACTATACCTCACTACAGACTAGAATAAACAAGGATCTTATTGTCCTTTTTTGATATCAATTTGTAACTTATATATACAGAAGAGATAATGGTGAGAATAAATTGTAAACAGATAAAAATATATACTAAAGGTGAATAAGATTAAAATGGATGGGGAAAACACAAACTCACAAATGGACAATGAAAATGGTGCTAAAATATTGGCTAATGAAAAAAAAGAGACTTTGCTTTCAACCCCCATCTCTATGAAAACATCCATTAAGTGATTGAACTACTACTCTTCTAGTTTCTAACACTTTCAAATTTCTCTTAATTTGCCTTCTTAAGATGGTTTTATGAACAGCAAAATTAAGAGTGTTTTAGAAACTAGAAGTGTAGCTTAGCTCAAAGGGCAAAGGTTATAGACTAAAATTTAAAAAATACCATCTGCTTAATTTAACATTGGATGATTTTTAAACTTAAATAAAAAGTTTATTTTGAAAGATATCGACATTATAACCCCAATAAAGTAATTGAAATACTCTTCTAGTTTCTAACATTTCCACATCTCTCTTAATTTTGCTTCTTAAAATGGTTTTATGAAGAGCTGATTTTCAAACTCTTGATTAATTCTGTTATTTTAGAAGAGAGCAAAATTAAGGGAAACTAAAACGTGAGTTAGAAACTAGAAGGGTAGCTCAAAGGGTAAAGGTAACTAACTCATTTTATAGACTAAAATTTAAAAAAAAATACCATCTGCTTAATTTAACATTGGATCATTTTCAAACTTAAATAAAAAGTTTATTATGAAAACTCCAATAAATTAAATTACTCTTCTAGTTTCTAAATCACATTAAAGTTTAACTTGATTTTGTACCTGAAAGACAAAATAATCAAAAGTTCACAAGAGGCCCCCCCCCGTTTACACTTTAATACCACCTTAAAAGAAATTATTAATGCAACACCTAAGCTGAGAAAAATAACGGAAATTGCAAGAAGATAAAAGCCATTTTGAGGTCAAAGGTTAACATTTTCAGAAAACAATTCTGATCTTGAATAGAACAAAAAAAAATGTCTTGCTCCTTTTCTTAATCTTCCCACTCTCCAAATATTATATATCTAGTTAATAATATCTAGATATGGAATTCATCGAGTTTTTAGTCGATATTTACATTTGAAATGACAACAACAACACCCATTATCAAAAAAAAAAAAGGACAATGGTCAGTCAGTCAGTACAGGCAGTTAGAAATCGGGGAGAACTTCAGTTGGCTCCGCCCTTGTTATGACGAACGGCAACTTCTAATTGGTTGGTTATGTAGTCTGACGTCACATGCTCCACCCTTTTCAACGTCGAACCACACAACAAACCAATTAGAAGTTGCCGGTCGTCATAAAAAGGGCGGAGCCAACTGAAGTTCTCCCCGATTTCTAACTGCCTGTTTCAGTCAGTATCCTGGTCATCATCATCATTATCATCATGTATAAAAGAAAAACTCCCTTTAATTTCAAATGGAACCAGTCTAAAGACAATGTTTTCAATAATGATTCAACACACAAGAGAGAAAGAAAGAATCTCATTACAATTGAAACATAATGGACAGCAAGTGGACAGAGGTCAATTTTAGTTATGGACAGAGAGAGAGAGAGAGAGTGAAGAATGGTAGAAACCGGAAACGAACTCATGGAGGAGGTCGGAATAAACTGGACTCTTTTCCTCCTTGTCGTGTGATTCTCATAATATGATAGTTGTGTGTCACATTGTTTTTTTTTTTCTTTTATTCCGTCCCAAAGTATGTTTTCCTTTGGATCTCCGGAGGGGGTGGTTCAAGAGCTTATTTTTAAAGACGTAGAACCGGTTCATAACAATAATAATAATGATGATGATGACTATAAACCTCCTTGGTTTTTATCCTTTCTTTATTATTATTATTATTATTATTATTATTATTATTACATAATAATTGAGAGGCGATTCTACTTTTGTGTGTGACAACTATCGAGATCATCCGGACTTCCGGATAATCCGGAGTGTTTTTGACTTTTAACTTTCCAATAGTGTAGAAGAGAATTAAGGTAATTTTAAAGTGTAAACACCTCTCGAATTCTGATTATTTCTGCCTGTTTCAGGAGCAAAGTTAAAAGAAACTTAAATAAGTGATAGAGTTACTCTTCTAGTTTCTAAAACATAAGATATTTTCATGTTGATGTCTTTTTTTTTTCAAAATAAATTTTTTATGTAAGTTTGAAAATGACCCAACTTTTAAGCAGACGACATTTAATAATTTTTGCCTATAAAAAGTTTATTTTGAAACATGTTAACATAAAAATATTATTAAGTGATTCAGCTACTCTTCTAGTTTTTTTAAAACATTTTCTAGTTTCTCTTAATTTTGTCTCTTCTGAAGAAATTTAAAAATATTTTTTAAAAAATCAGCTGTTCATAAACCATCTTAAATATATATTAAAAACCCGGCGATTTTCCTGAGTTTCCGGACTTTCAGTAATCCGTAAGAGGTCCAGTCACATTTAATCTGGAATAATCGAGATTCTACTGTAAAATAAAAACTGACCACGACTCGAATTTTAAATGAAAATGGGTTCAAATTACACGAAAAAAAAAGCAGGAAGCTTTAAAATAAGAAACAATGACAATGTAAAAAATATGTTATTGTCAATCTGCGGAATCAGTCAATCTGCATATTGCTTAGGCAATCTACAAAACAACCAAACTGCTAGTGAATCTGCAAAATTAAACACCCTAAAATATATTGAATTTTGCAGATTCACTAGTAAGTTTAGTGGTTTTGCAGATTGCCTGATTCCGCAGATTGACAGTAACATATATTTATTGTGTTGTGCCATGTTGTCCACCACCCATTAACCCTGAACACCCCCTCACCTCACCCCCACCCCTTAAGAAACAACAGAAAAAGAAAATCAAACAAAAGACAAACCAAAATGACGCAACATAAAAAAAAATTCCAATTTCAATTTATAGAAAAAACAATTGATTTAAGTTTAAGATATTTTTTTATTGTTATTATTTTATCATTGAAGACAAAAGTGAAAGTTTTATTCTAGTAAATAGTAGATTATTGTCATCGTCACTTTTTTATTATTCAATTTTTTTCTGACCAACAAAGGATTTCTTTAATAATAAAATATATAAAAGAATGGTTTTAAGGTGTAAACGCGCCTCTTTCAGAAAATCCTGATTATTTTATTCAGAAGCAAAATCAAGAGAAACTTGAAAGTGTTTTTACAAACTAGAAGGTTAGTTCAAGAACTAAGGCCTTGTTTCCACTGGTTTCAAAATTTGAAGTTTTTGAAAATTTCAACTCAAAAGTGAAAAATAGAAGAAACATGGCCCCCGCCCATTCACTATCACAGGCAGAGGGCGCCACGTTTTTTCTATTTTTTTTACCAGTTGAAATCTTCAAAAAAATTCAAATTTTTACCCCAATGGAAACAAGGCCTGAGAATGATTTTCATATGGATGTTTTTTTAAAAAAATAAACTTTTTATAGACAAAAGTTTTTTTTTCATAAAAAGCTTATTTTGAAAGATAACATAAAATACACTTAAGTGCTTCAGCTTAGAACTACCCTTCTAGTTTCTAAAACACATTCAAGTTTTTTTGTTGTTGTAATTTTGAACCTTACACATTATTAATTTTTAAATATTTCAATATGAAAATATCCTTGTGTCGCATTTATAGCCGGTTTTTTGCCTTCCAGATTCTCATAAAATTTTATCAAAAATAACGTGATAATCGTCGTAAAATAAAGACTATAATAGGACTATAATAAAAACAATAGGACTGTCCTATGACAGTAAATTGTCATATCTAGCTCGTAACTGTGTAATAGTCACAAAATCAAATCACAAAATACTATTATGACAAATATTGTCATATGACTGGTGTACAGCATTATATTATTGTCATAAAATTTGTCACAAGCAGTGACATCATAAGGTACGATGGTCATAATTTCATGGAAGACTTTTTTGACTTTTTTGACCATTTTGATCAAAAAAAATGAGTGACCAACTGATGAAAAAGTAAAAGTGAGGGAGGAAGAGGAGGAGGATGGGATTGATGGGCGATCAATGATGATGATGATGATGAAATGAGCCCACACGTGCACGACAAGGTCAAAAGATATTGTTTATTTTCACAAAGGTGAAACACAGCCACACACGCACACAGGTGTGGCCAACGAAGACGACAAACTCCATGACTTTTATTTCAAAAGTTGAACCCAGCCCAGTTATGATGACTCGGACACTTGAGCCAAAACCACAGCCAAAAAAAAAACACCCTCATCCACGCCTGCTCACGTTTATAACCTTCCATTTGACTCCTAGGTGGCGCCTACCACTCATAAAACATGCTGGACACACACTGGACCACCACATGTGGTTACTTCTACAGCACATAATAATAATAATAATATGACATCATTGTCCAGAGAAGCCCAAAAAAAAGGGGACAGAAACAGGACGGTCATCAGCCTCACATGAACTCCCTTTTCTCCCCTCATTTTTCTTCAGTTTAGTCTGGCAAGTGAAAAAAAAAAGAGAGATGGACGTTCAAGCGTCATCCATCAACACTTTGACCATCAAAAGGGAGGGAGGAACAAGAAGTAGCCCTCAGATTATGTATGAGGGGAGGAGGAGGGGGGGAAGGAAAGAGGGGTTAAATAGAAACTCAAAGGTCGTCTGGCTAGACAGAATAACCAAAACAAAACCCCTTTTCTTCCATTATCCCCCCTTTTTTTTCTATGTATGTATGTGTGACATTAGTCAAAAGTTGTGACCAGTTGACCTAATCTTGTGTGTTAGTATTACTTTTAAAGAAAGACTAGAACGCCCTCTATGTAAAGAAAACAGCCCATCACTTTTAAAAAAAATTAAATAGGCCCACCAGTCAAACACGGTTATAGTGTCATTCAAGGAACTCAGTGTTTTGTGACGTTCTATTCAAAGTTATCTATTTTTTGTCATTTAAATATTGATTATTAGTAAAAAAAAATTATATATTGCCGATTTTATTTGAAAAACGTTCAGTTTCCATAGACGTTTACAAAAGGACTCCTTTGTTTTTAATCTTGCATTACAAATTATATGAACCATTGAGTAATACCTAGTACACACACCTGATAATTTAAATGCATTTTAATAATAAACGTGTTCTACAGAGCCCTGTGAAGGGCAAACAAACAATATGTCGTCGAATTCAATTTATATTCAGTTAATAATCTGAAAATATTGAGTTAATACTTAAATATAAACTATTGACATTAAAATATTGATTTAGTATTTTAATTTAAAATAATAATAAAGTGAATTTTTATTTGGTTCATGTCCTTAACTGGATTCCGTATAATTCACCTAAACACATTTAATTTGAATTCATTTCTCTCATGTGTGTACAAGGTATTAGGGTTTTAACTTAAATTAACGACAAACATCACATTTTTAGAAACATGACATTCTTTAAATAGGAATCCTTTTTTTAATTGGCGTTATTTTGTCGTTACAGAAAAGTTGTCGTTATATTCGAGTTTGACTGTATATGTTACTGTCAATCTGCGGAAATCAGTTAATCTGCAGATTGCCTAGGCAATATGCGGACTGACTGATTCCGCAGATTGACAGTAACATATACATGTACACCAAGATAAAAGTAAAGCAAACTCCATGTTAGAACAAAAAAAATTCCAAACTGAAACACTAAGTAGGCCTAGAGACTGCTAGAGTTTGCGCCCTCTATTGGCCACACTCAGTTTTGGCATGAAATCCTCCATAGGAAAAGCTCTTAATTGAGTTACCTCTGTATATATTTATCTTGGTATATACACAATAAAAAGAATAGTAGACAAGTAGCGCCCTCTGAACAAACAAGTGACAGACGAATTGGCCTTAAAAAACATCCATTAAAAAAAACGTCCACCGGGCCTCTATTAATTTGCAACTTTTCCAGATGGAGAAGAGGAGAGGCTTTTTTTAAAAAAAAAATATAATACTAAAAAAAACGCATTTTTCTTTCTTTCGAACAACACATGTTCCCTATCATCCGGGTATTTATATTAAAAAAAAACATAGGCCTATATTACTCAGGGGTTTACGCGTATGTGTGTGTAATGTGTCCCTCAACTGTCCCACAATGTACAGAAACCGTTTTTTTTTTTACTTCTTCTTCTTCTTCTCCACACCCTTTGACTATGTGTGGGTAAAACATACTCTCCCCCACCCCCTCTCCTCAGGTTCACTCTCCCACACCCTGCAATCATTTTTTTAAGAACAGCTGTGTGTATGTTATGATGTGTACCCTCTCATACATACATTTTTTGTCCACATGATGGGCTTCTAATATCTTAGATGGCGCAGGTAAAATGTCCCCCATCTTTTTTTAAAAAAATGACCATGTTGCCAATAATCAGTGAAAAACCTAATGTCATTTTTCCACCTTTATGCAAGTTTCAATTTGTAATAACTTCACTTATAAATATTCACTATATTAATATTCGTAGGGGGATTTCAATTACACCTAAATTATATTAGAAGTGAAATTATTAAAAGTTGAAACTACACAAATACAGTATGAACACCCTGTATATATATTTTAAATGCAATAAAATCCGTTTAACACGAAAAATAATTAAAATACAGTATATTATGTTGTTTTAAATTTGTAATTTTTAAATACATGTAGTTCGTGAGATAATTTTTTGCAATTGAAAAAAAGGCGTTTTATTTGCACCACACTAACTCAACTTCTCCATTTTGAGTGAGTGAGAGGCTAGTTATAACCTCGAACCCCTTGGACCCTTAGACTAGAGCTTCAAACGGTCATTTCGCAAACTTACCATTAAACAAAAAACGACGCCATGTTTTTTTTTCTTCTTCTGTCTTATACCTTGTACACACATGAGCTAAATAAATCCAAGTTAAATGTGTTTAGGTGAATTATACGGAATCCAGTTAAGGACACATAAACCAAATAAAAATTCACTTTATTGTTATTTTAAATTGAAAAATACTAAATCAATATGTTGTCAATAGTTTATCTGATTATATTTAAGTATTAATCTCAATATTTTCAGATTATTAACTGATTAAATTGAATTCGAATTATTGGCCATTGGCCCTTCATAGGGCTCTGTAGAATGTTATTAATATTTAAATACATTTAACTGTGTATGAGTGTACAATGTATTAGACACTGGTTACGATCACACAACGAAGTAATACAGAATAGTGATGTCAAAGTAAAGTCACAGCAAGGACTGCATTGTGCCGGACTTAGTCGTATGATCGTAACCAGAACCTGATTCTTATTTTTCGGACCATCTCAGCACATATATTTTATTATTACTCGCTTTTATTTAACTTCATAATTTGTTTGTTTGTCCACTGCCACCTTCTGAAATATTTTGAAAATAATCCCCATGACCCCTTACCCCCATGACCAACATAACTAACATTACCAAGAGCTGAGACACTAACCACTACACTAACAAGACAAGAACAGATTATGTTTTGTTTTTACAAGAAAATTAAACAAAAAACATGTTTTTTGTTTCTTTTTCTTGTTTTAAAATTTAATCTGTTTTAACTGTCAATTCTCCACAATTAGTTTTTCTCCATTTATATGAAATGCCAACTTAAGAACATGAAATATCAATATGCAAATGTGAAGAAACACATTTCATTAAATGTCCAGAATAAGGGTTTTCATTCTGTAGGTTTTTTGTTAGATGTGTACCCAGGGTACTCTTCAGTCCACATGAAATATGGGGGGGACAGAGACAGAGGGTGTGGAGTGACATATAAAAAACACATCAAATCCACAATTTCTAAAAAAAGGGTTAAATCAAGCATTTGCAGCAAACAACAACTTCAAGGAGTTTAAAATAGAATTTATATTTATGAAATTTTTTTTCTCCAAATTAAAAGCCAACAGAGAACTGTTTTTGACAGGACAAACAAGCCCACCTAAGGGGAATCGGACCCAACATACACACAAAAAAAGCAACCCAAAAAAAAATTGTTTGGGACATGGGGAATGGATAGGAGGGTGGAGGGTGGAATGGATAGGAGGGTGGAGGGTGGAATGGATAGATGGGATAAGGGTGAGTTGTATAGAAACTTTTTTTTTGCCTCATTTTTCTTTACTGACTGACCCTATCTACCGGTCATATTCAAATTTCAAAGGGTCAAGAAAAAAAAAGGGTTAGAGGGAAGAGTTAGTACTGTGGATGAGTTAGCTGTGTGTGTGGGAACGGTAGAAAAAAGGTATTTCCACCAGGATGTTATAAACCCCATTAGAAAAAAAACTAACCCTCAGATTTATACTGAGCATAACGAATAGGTTTGTGTATGAGTAAGGGGGAGTAAGGGGGGTAGAGGGATAAAAAAAAATCTAAACAAAAAATAGTCCAGGGTTTGAATCCAGGGTTTCAAGAAGAAGAAGAGAGAAAAAAAGGGTTGTGGTGTGTTTTTTTTTTCTTCTAAAAGATGTTTTTCATTTTGCTTAAGTTTTTTAACCCTTCCAGTATTTTTTATCTTTGAGGGTAGGGAAAGAGAGAGAGAGAAAAAAATAGAAACCGTTGTTTGTTTGAAAAACGTTCTCAAGAAATTTGGGTCCACACACACACAGAAGCTTTATAATATAATGGACACACCAAAAAAATGTTATAAAAAAAACAAGTACACAACCCCCCTACTTTTTTTTCTGTGTTAACAATTTTGAATGACACTTTACATATGGACTTTACATAGGACATCAGAAAGAACGAAGAGAACAAGAAGAAATTCCCATAAGTTTCCCTTTCTAAAATATATTACATATAGTGAAGTTCAAGCTGATTGGTCAAGCAGTAACAACGGAACCACATGTCTTGGTTGTTATGGAACCAAGAACAAGACCAAAAAAAAAAACCTAAAAATCACACAAAGACCTAAAAAAAATAGTTCAACTAACTATAATTTTTAAAAAATCTTTTAACGTTTTTTCTAGTTTTGATAAAAAAAAAATGTATAGAAACAAATAAGTAGACTATTATTTTTTTCAAAAAATTACAAAATTCGTGTGTCAACTTTTACACAAATTGAACATACGAGTACATTTCTAAACTAATCCACTACGTGGTACTAGTGAGAAACATTCTCATCAGAGTCATCACTTAAAATCTCATCTAATACCTTTGTACACACACGAGTTAAATGAATTCAAATTAAATGCGTTTAGGTGTGAATTATACGGAATCCAGTTAAGGACATGAACCAAACAAAAATTCACTTTATTGTTAATATTTTAAATTGAAATACTATAAATCAATATTTTAATGTCAATAGTTTATATTATTATATCAATATTTTGAGATTATTAACTGAATAAATTGAATTCGACATATTGTTCGTTTGCCCTTCATGGGGCTCTGTAGAATACATTTATTATTTAAATGCATTTAAATTATCAGGTGTGTACTAGGTATTAGCTTGAGCATTTAAATGAATTTTTAAAAAATGCATTCAAGTTAAATGTGTTTAGTTGACTTATACGAAGTTCAGTTAAGGACACAGTTATAAAGAAACATTAAATGAATAAATTGAATTCGACATTTTATGTTGTCCTTAACAGAGCTCTGTAGAACATGTTTAATATTTAAATTCATTTAACTTTTTTAGGTGGTTCTAGTGTTGGTTCAACTGCAATTAATGTTTATAAAGTGGATATGAAATGCATTAATTATTTTCTACCATTCTAGTTTCTAAAAAAAAAACACTTCCAAGTTTTTCTTCATTTTGCTCCTGAAAGACAGAATTATTTAAGTTCGAGGTGCGTTTACACTTTTAAAAAATTAAAATACAAAGTTTCTTGATTCGTATTTTTCGTGACTGATATCTTTCAAAATAAACTTCTTATGACAATTTTAAAATGTTTTGAAAAAATTTGCTGCACCTTACATTAAAAAAACATATCCTATTAAGAACAAATGACACATTCTTTAATGATGATTATGATATCTGACATTTTTTTTATCTGTGATAAATGATAATAAAATGTTTCTTGATGACTGACAAAATGGTAAAAATAGTGAAAAATTATCCGATTTTTTTCTTCTTCTAACTTGTATTTTGTTTCTTTAAAATGATAAAACTTCCAAGAAAAATTGCCATCAAAATTATAACTTTTCTAAGAAAAAAAATATCATATTTTCTAATTGAATTTCAGGTGTAAAATTAAGAAAAACTTGAATTTGTTTTAGAAACTAGAAGTGTTGCTCAATCACTTAGGAGTATTTTCACATTGATATCTTTCAAAATAAGCTTTTTATGAGTTTGAAAATAACACAATTTTAAGCAAACGACGCATTAGCAGATGGTATTTTTTTTAAATTTCTGTCTAAATTTTGAAATTTTGAAAGATAATCAACATGTAAAAAAAAACCTTTCTCACCTTTCTAGTTTTTAAAACACTTTCTAGTTTCTATATTTTTCTCCTCAATAATCAGAATATAATCAAGAATTTTGAAAATCAGCTGTTAAATAAACCCAATCTTAAGAAGTATTTTCATTTTTGATATTTTTCAAAATAAACTTTATAGACTACAATTTTTTTAAAATATCGTCTATTTAAAATGACATAAAAGCTTATTTTAAAAGATATCAAACATGATAAAAAAAACCTTAAATGATTGATTGTATTTTTATTAAAAATCTAAATCGTTTAAAAAGAAATCCATGAAATTGGTCCAAAGAAAAAAAAAGAAAGAACCCAAAACATTTCAGAAAAAAAAAAGTATTTTTTTAGCCATTACTGTTTTTATCCAAGTAGCCAACAGACACATAGGGGAGAGAGGAGGAGGGTGAGGGGGGGGGGGAAGGTAACAATGACCACAATAAGAATAATATCTTTTTTTCGTCCCTTTTTTACAGGTATTTTACAAGGTACACCAGACAGGTAAAAAAATTACTAGAAAAAAAGAAAGTTGAGTGGAAAAAGAAAGGTAAAGGAGGAGGGGGAAAGGGAAAAGTTTGGTCAACCAAACCATTTCACCTTCTTTGACCAACGTCCTCAAACAATCGACCCCCCTCCCCCCCCAAAAAAAAGTACCCCTCCACCCCCTAAATACATGTCTGAAACACTTTTTTATATTTCAATGTTACCCCCACGCATTTTTAACTCACCCCCTTTCATATTACCCCCTCTTACCTTCCCCCCTGAAATCTTTACTTTCTATAAGATGGAAAGGGAGAAGATTTCCCCTCCCCACACATCACCCCTCAGTTTTGTATACCCTCCTAAAAAAACTCGTTGGCGAGTCAGGTTTTTTATGCAACAAGTGCAAAGCAAGAGGGAAGAAAAAAAATGTGGGGGTAAAACAGAGAGGGTGAGCAAAAAAAAAGGAGGGGTGGGGGTGGAAGTGGAAGTGGGGGTAAAAATATAATAGAGAATAATAAAAAAAAACGTAAGCTTATAAGAGATTTCAAAGATACTTTCTAGTTTTTTATGTCTACACCTCTCCTTCCCCCCCCCTCCCCTTTTTTCCCATTCATTTCTAATAGGTGCATATTTATTTACAGGTGTAACTTTCTAAAATGTTAATAAGAGAAAGAAAAATTCAGGTAGCAATCGAATATATTATCACTGTTTATATTTTTATGGTAGCGCTAAATAAGCGCCAAATTGGAACAAATGTAAAACTGAATAAGCGCCAAATTGGAACAAATGTCAAACTGAATAAAAGCCAAACATTTGGTGGTTTTATTCAGTTTGGCGCTTAATCCGTTAGAAGGTTATACAGTTTTGGCGTTTGTTCCGATTTGGCGCTTATTTAGCGCAATAGACTGTCATAGACTTGCAGTTTTTATTGTACAAAATGAAATATCTCTTTGACTTGTTCAAAATTTAATTTGGGCCCAAATTCAAGAAAATAAACTTTGCACTTGACCAACAACTTGTACCCTCAAAACAAAGTTTCAACACAGAAATATCAATGTTAATTAATATAAACATTTGATATTTCTGTGTTGAAACCCTGTTCTGAGGGTTCAAGTTTGAAGTTCAAATCCAGTGTTTTTTTTTTACTTGAGTTTAGCCCTAAAATTTGTACATTTTGTAATTTGTGCAGAAAATAAAACCAGGAAACAAACTTAAATCTAAATATAAACAGACTTTAATGATTTACATAAAAAACTAGAAGAGTAAAAACAATGCATTAATAATTGTGATGATGTAATTTTTTTTTTAAATTTAAACTTTTTTTTATGGCAATTGTTTCTCTCTTTAAAGATAACCACCATTGAAAAAGTAGATTTTTCTTAAACTGTCATAAAAAGTTTATTTTAAAAAATAACTTTTCCAAAACGTCAAGCGTGTTATTCATTGCGGCCGCCAGGTGTCACTTCCTGACCTGTCAATATATATTTTACTATACTTAAAATAGTTCTCTAGAAACTACATATATATAGGCCTACTTATAACCAATAACAATTCAACTAGCTATCAAATTTGATGAAAAACTTTTCTACTTTACAATATTCGATTAGTTTTTTCAGGTTTATTTGAACGTATGCCAGAGTAAAGGTAATAAATGACGTCATCATCTCATTCACAAGTGACAAAAAAAATATCAGACAAGGGACACAGAAAAAAAAAAGGTGAGAAAAAAGTAATGAATAAAAAATAATATGTTAAATTATTTACAATATTTTGTTAATGTCTCCTCTTGTTTTCTTTATAGTATAATATACAGTCTGACCGGATATTTAGATGTTTATACTGGACTGTGTTTGTGTGGGTTTTTACCTTTGTCCGTAAGGGTGCCAACAAAGTATACACGGTGGAACACTAATTCTTGCCCTTATAGGTGAATTTTACCATAAGGACCTGCTGTTTCCAGTATATATTAGGTTAAAAACTTAAAATAAAAGGCGAAAATGAGCTTTCTTCTCTGGTTACAATTTTGACCTAATGGAAACGAGGCATTCATATTACTGAAACGGCGGCCTTCTTTATCTTATGAGTTCTGTTGAGAGAAAACTCTCTGCAAGTTTTGTAAAATTGACGATACTAGAAAATGGAATCAATAGCCTAACCATCTTGACCATTTATTGGCTGCAGAAAAAATTACATTGCTTACCTTTTTACAAGCAATCTCCTCGTTTCTACTACAAAAATTAACTGCAGTTAAAAAGTTAACCACAGTTAATTTTTCTAGTGGAAACAAAAAGTGGTTACTTTAACCATTGTTAAATATCTCTGAACAATAGAGTTAACTCATCTGCATCAATTGACACAATGGGGTTAACCCCATTACCGAATGGTTAAATACGTCACTTCCTGTGCTTTCAAACCAAATTTAGACTACAAGCCGAGGTAGAACTTGAAAATTCAATATAGGCCTAACTTGTGAAAATATTTATCGAATTTTCATTAAGATTGTTCAATTTTCTTTTATTTTTACATATAAACCTCAGGTTTCTTGCTAAATTACAAATTTACTAAGAATTCTATGTTTTCCATTGGTTGTGGAACGTCGGAACTCCTGTAATGGCCTGTTTCCACTGAATCAAAATAGAAGAAAGAAAATTTTCATCTAATGGAAACAAGGCATATTGAGGTATTTTTTTGGTCCTTCTTCTGAAATATACATTATTTCGACCATTTAGATCTTAAATTCAATTTTGATGATGATGTTTAAAGTTTTTCTAATTATCACCAATACCAAATATGGCTTTCAAGTTGATTGCAGATGTAACCGAGTTGAATCCAATTGAATAATAGATATATATTTCAGTCGTCCACCCTGTATATGGTGTTGGTGTTACAAAGTTTTGATATTAAATTGGCCTATAATATGTATATATGTGTGTTTGTGCACAATCATTTTCTTGATTATGACCGCTACAAACACAATTCCAGACCACACCCACCAGTGTCTAATCAGTCATGATTAAATCTGGGACACATTACCGATGTCCCCCCTCCCCCTTCCTTCAACATAACTGAACAGATTGTATATGTCTGCTGCTCAGAGGTCAAAAACGGGATTCAATTGGGTTTGGAAACTACCACCATTATAAGAATTCTAAGAAAGAACAAAAAAAAGATAAATCTTCTTTATTTATTCCATCTTTTAGTTGCATTTGGAAATACCTATTTGATGCAATGTTACAACATTAGCATCAGAACCGTCACAATAGTTATTCTTACCTCAGTTAACAATAATTCCAGTTAACAATGCGATTTTCCTGAAAGCAGCCTTACCATCTCAGTTGTTTTAACCTAACCATTTAATCAATTTTTCCTAGCAATTCATTTCTATATAAAATCTAAGGGCTCGGATTTTTATGAAATGTCAAGCAAATGTTTCTTAATCTGTGGCTCAAATGCCAATCCACCATTCAGATCAACTAACAATTATGGTTTTTTTTCCAATCAAAAACACTGGTTAGAGACTAGAACTCTAGTTGACAACTGATAGTAACCAGACATCTAGCCTCTCTAACCAGTCTTTTTCGATTTGAAAAAAAAAAGTAGAGGTGGGACGAATCCTAAATTTTCTTGAATCCGAATCCTAAAAGGTTCTTGAATCTCTCGAATCCTTCATATAAGAATCCTATATTATTCATTAAGAAGATACAAATAAATGAAATAATATTAAATATTAAATTATTAATAATAAAAAAACACAGTGTGGCATTCAGGGTCAGGTGATATTGGTGATCCGGGGACCACCGAAATTACAACAATCGCTGGGTTTTTTTTTATTAGTGAACGCTTCTATTGGGCGTCAATGGAGTTAAAACTAATTTTACCAAAGTTTTTAACAGATTTTTTTAAGGTTAGGATTCGAAAGATTCGAAAGACGACAAAAGCGCGAATATTCGAGTTTTCGAATCTCGAATATTTTTCAAGATTCGCGGGATTCGAATTTCCCATCCCTAGAAAAAAAAATCATAGTTGCAGTTGCTCTAATGAACCAAAATTAGTAAAGGGGCCACAAGTTGAGAAACATTTTAAATGATATTGTATAAAAATTCAAGCTTTATTAATTAAGACTTTCATTAAAATATGTCTTAATACAATGCATAAAAGCTCGACAAGAGACTGTAAGATACAATTGTACTTCTATAATAATAATAGTAGGCCTAATAGTAATAATAATAGTAATAAAAAATACAAGACAAACAAATTACAAAATAAACCTTGTCATAATACAAATATTTTGATCTAAGTAAATAAAAGTTGACAACATGCCTTTTAATAAATAATAATAAAATGAAACCGTATTAATGTATAAAGCCTACATGTAAGTAGACTTACTACTAATGCATAACTACAACTCATTGGGTTGGTTGGTTGGTTTGAAGCTAACTACTATAATATTTCATTACTAGTGGGGTAACCCGTCATAAATGACGGACCAAAAGGGGGGGATGTTAGACAGGCAATTCGAAATCGGGACGAACAGAAGTTGGCCCCGCCCTTTGTATGACGAACCCAACTTCTAATTGGTTGGTTATGTAGTTTGACGTCACATGATCCGCCCTTTTTAACGTCGAACCACACAACAAACCGATTAGAAGTTGTCAGTCGTCATAAAAAGGGCGAAGCCAACTTCTGTTCTTCCCGATTTCTAAATGCTTGTTTTAGTTAGTACTTTTACACAGGCAGTTAGAAATAGGTGAAAACTTCAGTTGGCTCCGCCCTTGTTATGACAACCGGCAACTTCTAATTGGCTGGTTATGTAGCCAGACGTCACATGCTCCGCCCTTTTCAACGTCAGACTACATAACCAGCCAATTAGAAGTTTCTGGTCGTCATAACAAGGGCGGAGCCAACTGAAGTTCTGACCGATTTCTAACTGCCTGTCTTTCACACAACAAAGTCACCAATTTGTACCGATCCCCATCATTGATTACATTGTGGTGGCCAATGGATACCTGTCAACTTACCTTGAAGAAAAGAGTGTCAACATAATTTCTACCTATTCTGCCACCCCCCACTTGAACCTCACTTAAAGTTATTTCTCAATAAAAAAAGTTTCTGTTTTATTCGGTTGGAAGAAAATAAAATAAAAGTTTTAGAGAAAATTTTTTCTTCTTTTCTCACAAGAGTCGAAAAAAAAATTCACTTTGAAGACAAAACAAACTAAAGAAAAGAAAATTCTAAGCCAAATAAATATTTGTTTTGGCCGAGTACAGAAATGAAGTTTCTGGTAAAAAGAGGGGGTGGTTACAAATTAAAACCTCATAACAACACAAGTTCCGCGAAATTTCTTAAGAAAACAACATATAACCCCACCACCATTATAATAATTATTATTAACTAAAGTTTACATAAAATACACAAAATTGCATCATTCACGGTTCCAAATTATGAGTAAGTATACCATTAATATGTGTAATAATTTGTATTCGAAATAAAAATTCATAAAAATAACCAATAATCTTTATTTTAAAAAAAATATGCCCAGAACATAATTTTAGAAAGAGATTTTTAAAATTTTAAGATTTTTGCATTTTCTGTTATTGCTTCATATTCATAATTGTGCTTTTATTTTTTATATTTTGCATAAAATTAATAATTTTCACGCATATTTTGCATTTTTTGTTGGAAGTTTTAATTGCAATTTGCATAAAATGCACAATTTCTAAAAAAAATTTGCATATTTTTGAATCTGTATTTGCATAATAATATTATATACATTTTTATTTATATTAAAATGAATAATTTTCTTGCATATTTTGCATTTTTAGGAGATTATTTACAGAAAACACAATTTCTAGAAACCAATTTGCATATTTTTGAATAAAATATACAATGATTTCTTGCATATTTTGCATTTTTGAGGATATATTTCATTTTAAATGAATAATTTCTTTAAAAGAACAATATGCAAATACGTATAATAAATATTCTGACATTCACTAATTATGTATGCAAATTATTTTGTATTAGATACAAAATAATTATTAATTAATGACGCCTGTAAAAACTGTGCTAATCATTTAAAAAATAGGAAACACATGAAAAAAGAAATCTCAATTTAAAAACTAATAATATAGAAGACAAAAAAAGGTCATTTACACTAAACCCCCATAGTTTGTCACTAGTTAATTCAAGCAAGGGCTAACCTAACCTGCATATTATATTCCCCCACCCCACCACCAAACACACCACACATGCATCCAGAAAAAAAGAAGTAAAAAAAAATCCCCAAGAAGAAGAACCCCCATTTTTAGAAAAAGGCAGCTGTTCCAACTGTCTGGTCTCTATCCTCTCTCTTTTTTATTTAAAAAAAAACTATCCATCCACCCCCACACTACTACTGGTATACTTGTTGTATGTGTGTAATATGGTGTTTGTTCCCCCATAAAGTTCTTTAACTGTATTTTTTTTTTCTTCCTTAAGTTAACAAAAATAATGGTGGCCAAAAAACGAAGAAGGGAGATTGAGAGATCATTAACCCCACTCAAATGACTACAATAATAACTCGCTCCTCATTCATTTTTGCTTTAAAAACTTAACTTTAAAATCTCCTGAAAATTTCAGTTTCGATTCTTATTTTTTTTTTTTTTTAAAAAAGTAGAAAAAGATCCACTGTGATTAGAACCAACAAGAATCTATCATCCACTCAAAACGTATCTTCAAAAAATTCTATTTTAAAGTCTTTTACTCTAAGTTACTTTTAACCTATAGAAGCAACTTCTAAAATGATAGTTCAATTCATATGTCACAATATTAAAAAAAACATCCTCGAATTCCGCAAATCTTGAAAAATATTCGAGATTCGAAAACTCGAATCTTCGCACTTTTTTTCGTCTTTCGAATCCTAAGAATCCTAACCTAAAAAAACTGTTAAAAACTGTGGTAAAATTAGTTTAAAACTCCAATTGACGTCCAATAGAAGCAGAGTTCACTAACAAAAAACCGGAAATTGTTGCAATTTCGGTGGTCGGACCCGGATCACCAATGAATCACCTTGTGGCCCTGACCCTGAGTGAAGCCACACTTGTTTTTTTTATTATTAATAATTTAATATTTAATATTATTTCATTTATTTGTATTTTCTTAATCAATAATATAGGATTCTTATATGAAGGATTCGAGAGATTCGAGAACCTTTTAGGATTCGGATTCGAGAAAATTTAGGATTCGTCCCACCTCTACTTAAAATGAAGTTAAAACTTAAACTATGGCATCCTGCAAGACAAAATATTCTATAGTAAATCTATGAAAGAGTTTTTAAGTTTAACTTTGACCTAAGTAACGTTTGAGAATATGGCGGCAAGTTGAGATTATGGTAAGTGTAAGTTTTAGGCAAATCACTTTGCTATTAACAATTTAGCTTTTTGGTAAACCAATAGTATAAAACTTGGTTTTAGACAAACGGAAAATATTAAATTTGGTTTAGGCAAACCAGAAATAGACCTATTACCTTGGGTTTCGGCAAAGCATTAATATAAAAATTGGTTTAGGCAAACCAGAAATATAAAACTTTGTTGTTGAATGTTGAAAAACCTTTTTAAAAACAAAAAATATTGAAAAATCGTCTAGATGTCCTAAACAGCACTGAAACGAACCAAAATAACTCAGGAGGGCCCAACAGACTCATGAGAACACGAAAAATTCCATAAATTCGAAAAAGTGAAAACTTGGCTTTAGGCAAACAAATTATGTAAAAATTGGCTTTAAGCAAACCAATAGTAAAAAACTTAGATAAACCAAGTTTCTAAAACTTGTTTTTACATAAACCAGATATATTAAACCTGGTTTAGGCAAACCAGAAATATTAACCTTTGTTTTAGGCAAACCTAACTATCAAAAAGGTCATAGCAGCTTGGTACCAACTATTTTTAGGAAAACTGCTGGCAATATAATTGGCAAATAATATCATATAGATGTGGAGCTAAAATGGTCAGTTCTAGTCTCTACAGAAGAAAAAACCGTTTTTAATACTTTGCTAACACACAAAGTGAGTGAGTGACCAGTGACCAAGTGGTAAACTTTTATAGCAATGCTAATACTACTTGCTGTATATTCTAATGAAAATCGTTTTAAATTTTCTCCTTTGCCAAAATAACTTCTCATTAAGTTAAGCAAAAATAAATTAATAATTATACCTTTTTTCCCTTTCCTCCTTCATTCATTTTCATCCCCAGTGCTCATTTTAACAATTTAAGTAAAAATCAACACAGGAGAGCGCTTGAAGTACATATAAAACCCAACCACAGTTGGGTTCAGTAGACCCCAAAGTCTCCCATTTCTTGGCTGTCTGTTCCAAAAATGGTTCACACCCACCACATCCCTCATATTTACCCCCTTTTTTCGACCATAATCTTCCTTTCTTTCTGTCTATATATCCACCTCCCACCCTTAACCTAACCCATCACCACTCCATCCCCCATTTTTAACCCCCCAAACAGAACACTATGTGTGTATAATATGTGCAAGCTCATCTTCTTGGCCCGAAATGGACAACATCTGTCCGCCAGTATCAGTTACACCAGTCCCAATCCCAGAATGCAACTCTACTTTTAAAAAAACCCAATGTTTTGTCACTAATCTCTTATGATGTAGACATAAAAATTTCTCTTTTTCCTTATAATATCCTCCTCCTCCTCCTCCTTCTTCTTCATACTATTTACCTACAAATTTTACTCACACATATTATTATTATTAATTATGTCTGTCTGTTTTTTGGCTTCATTATCATAATTGTTATTTGGTTATTAACACACAAAACAAAAAACAAAGCTTAAAAATTATTAACAATCTCTCGTCATGATACCACCACCACCCCATATGAAATAGGTAGGTGGTAGATTTTTCAAAACTTAAAATTTCACTTCTTATCAAAAAAAAGTTCTTAAAATCATTTTAAAAAAAAAATAACCAAAATAGTAAAAAAAAAAAAAAACATTAAAATATGATTCAAAAGTAAAAAATAAATTATAAAATCATGCAATTATTTTTAAAAAAAAAATGGGTCAAAAAAGTCATTGTGGCCGACCTTTGTCACTAGAGGGCGTAACCGGCGATATACAATTCAGGAAAATGTTGCTTGAATCATTGTACTTACCTATAATAATAATAAAAAAGAAAAAATCAACAATTAATATTAATAATATACAATTTCACACTTTTCTTACAATTGAATTTCATAACAAATATTTTTATTTTCTTTACAAGTACATTTTTAAACTCATCAGTTGCTCAACCGATTGCATTTGTACCCATTGCTGTAACGTCATAACTAATGTAATATACATTGGACGTAACGTCACATCATATGCAAATAAGATGATTAATAGATTAGTTTAAAAACGTGCTTGCAAGGTGCGAATAAATAAGCGTCAAATTGAATAAACGCCAAACTGAATAACTGCTAAATTTTTGGCACTTATGCAGTTTAGCGTTTGTTTCATTTGGCGCTTATTCGGTTTGGCATTTGTTCAATTTTGCACTTATACAGTTTGGCGTTTGTTCAATTTGGCGCGTATTCAATTTGGCGTTTGCTCACTTTGGCTCTTATTCAGTTCAGCGTTTGTTCAATTTGGCGCTTATTTAGTTCGGCGTTTGTTCAATTTGGCATTTTTTTCATTTGGCGCTTATTCAGTTTGGCGTTTGTTCAACTTTGGACTTTTTCACTTTGGTGTTTATTCCATTTAGCGCTTGTTTAGCGCCACCAAGGGCTCCAACTTAGAAATTGCTGAATTTTTCTCATTTCTATTTAAGATACTGCTGCCTCTCTTGACCCATAAGGGTCACCGTGTCCAAGTAACAACCATCGCATGTCGGTTGACTCCAAGTGTTTTATAAGTTTTTAACCAAAAATGAAACACAAAACCAAATATACTTAGTGAGTGGAAGAAAAAAAAATGACCAAAATGACCACAACACACGCTTGATGACCAAAACCATGGCAAAATATCTCATTTCTCGATAATAACTCATTCATCAAGAAAAAAAATCAATCAAATAATAAGAGATGATATGACACCTCCACTTCCTGCTCCTCCTCTTCCTCCCCCTCACCACAACCTGAAATTCCCCCCCCCCCATCCTCCTTGTGACGCCATTGTGATAAAAATCTAATAATGATTGAATGTTGTAATAATAAGTCTTGTGATCATCATCAGAACCACCCCCCCCCCCCCATATCACACACATCTCTATTGTTGTAACTTTTATTTTTCATCATATAACTAGATATAAGATGGTGGTGGGATGTTGTTGATTCCAATTAGTAGAGACCCAAACAATAAGAAAAATAGGACCCCAAAAAATAAGAAAAGAAAAAAACTACCGAAATAATATCCAAGAGTGATAAAATTCCAATATTTCCACCAATTTTCATGCCAATAACAATATGGTGGTGGTGGTGGACACGTGTCAAAAACTACAAATTCCCGAACACAATTTTGACACAACGACCCAACAAACAGCTTCATTTAATAAGCCTAATTGGAGGAAGTTTTCCTTTGATGATGATGATGATGTCACATAATTGATGACGAGAGAAAAACCAAAATAACCCCCCCCCCCCTTTTCCTCAATTGAAACTAACACGAATCTGTGTTAATAACAACAAAAAAACGCCAATTAAATTTCAACCGCAATTTAATTGAATCATGACATAGATCTAACAAAGAATGAATAATTTTGAGAGAAAAATGAAATTTAGACAACAAAAAATGCTGCAAATTTCAAAAGCAGGCAAAATGTGTGCCAAGAATGTACCTGTGTTGCACACCAATGTAAACATGTCCACGACTTACATGGTTTCGGTACTTCCCCCTTACAATTACAACGCCATGTATCAATTGGGCTTCGTAAACGCAATGAAATTACATATGTCTTAATGGGATTCAACTTACGCGAAAACCTCCAGAACGAATTAATAGCGAAAGTTTATTATAAGAATGTGTGTCACTCAATGGGTGCGTTCAGTTTCTAAGCACTTTTGAAACAAACTCGAGCAATTTTGATATGCTTAGGATTTGAACGCTAAAAAAAAACTGCTCCAAAGGAAGCTGCTCGTCAAGCACAGTGAGCAATAAAAGTTGTCGCTCTGATGAAAAGTGCTTGGATGGCTTCTGGTATTTTTGACAGACAGCATTTATTTTACTGTTCCGGTGGCACTTTTACACTCCAACAGCTTCTCAATCATTTTGAATATAAAAAATTTCCCTTTTTGAGCAATAGATGGCGCCATCTGAAATGCAAACTATGCGTTCAATTCATTTACTAGCGCTTATTGCGATCGGCTTTAAACGAGCAACGAGCACAACCCATTGAGTGCGTTCAGTTGCTAAGCAAGCTCGATTTTCTGGATTATCCGGACTTTCGGTAATCCACGGACCACGTCTACGTTCCAATTTAGTCCGGATAACTGAGATTCTACTGTCTGTATTTTAGTCTTGTGCGTCCTAATGCTTTGTCAGGCGGAATTTAAACAGGCAAGTGTGTATAGCACTAAAATTTTGTTTGCCCCGCCCTTTTATGACATCAGACCAAGTAACAAACCAATTAGAAATTGATGGCGCTCAAAAAATGGGCGGGGCAAACAAAATTTTAGTGCTGGGCACACTTGCCCGTGTATTTGACCTGCTATTTATTCAGTAAAACTTTATAGACCTATTTTTTACCTTCATTCGTCATTCTATTTAGAAACAGGTAGCCTTTTAGTTTAGCATTTAATTATTATTTCAATGTAATAATTCAAAGTTTGCATTGGTAGTAGTAGTAGTACCTAGTAGCTACTATAATAATAATCTCTCTCTCTCTCTCTCTCTCTCTCTCTCTCTCTCCCTTTCTCTCTCTGCCATATTGTCCAATATAATATATATTTTTTGACAATGTTGTCAGGCTATTGAACACCTGTAGCTACAAGCTACCTGTCTAATATTGCCAACAGAAAAGTTGCCACCTGCCGACCATTGAAAAACTTCAAATGCAAACATTGCACACAAATCGAAATATAATAGCGTCCAGTCCACCTACAATTTTTTTCGCACATTTTCACCCCACCACATCTCTCTCTTTTTTTTTGTTCTTCTCTAAACTTTGCCAAAATAGAAGAAGTACAAAAACACCCTAAAACTAATGTTGAATTTTGAATAATAAAAACGTAATGGGTGACGTCTATTTGTTAGAAAAGAAAAAAAAAATCAGCCTAAGTTTGTTTCATGTCAAAATTGCTTGTTCTCAAAGCTAAAAAAAGCTGACCAAAAATGAGTCATCAAACTTGTGTGCAAAATTGTACTATATATCAAGATTGTTAAAGAGAGTTATAAGAGGTTATAGGTCTCACCTAGCCTCGCCCTTGTTCTGTATCCTTTTGAAGAAACGAAAAAAAAAAACTTCACTCCAACTCTGCACCTCAACTCACCTTTTATTAAACTCTTAAAATTGAATAGCCATAAAGCACCCAATCTAATAAAAGCATTGAAAGGCCAAAAAGGAGGGAGAGTGTGTAACCTTTGACTCAGCACACATTGACCCTTTCATATCGAGGTCATCATAGAGGGGTTAACAACCCCTTTTTTCCATAGAGTTGCATTGCAAGGCCAAAAATGACCAGAGCAAAGATTAACAACTGCAAAATGAATGGAACACCCCCTTTTCATATTTTTTTTATCAAAAGGGGGGCAAAGTTATTCAACTCCAACAAAATATTAAAAACTGACCTCTTCTTTTAAGTAAAGGGGAGGAGGGGAACCCCTGGACAACTAATAGAGGGGTCATTTTTATGCAAATCGAAGGTATCCATTACATTGAATGGAAATATCATTTAGAAATATTTTAGAACATTGTTCAGAAACAAAAAAAATTACAAGCACACTTTTTAAAGCAACTTTTAAAGATTTGCTTCTATACTAGAATAGTAAATAAAGATAAATAGATGATTTTCATGACAATATATTTTTTAAAAAAATCATAAAAATCTTCGTTCTTCTTGATTAAAATGTTGATTTCCGATAAATTTAATAAATTAATAATTTAATATAATAATAATATAATAATAATAATAATAATAATAATAATAATAATAAATAATTTAATAAATTTAAGTTTTTTTTACAAACCTAGTTTCTACAATGAAAAAAAAAACTTTGAAAAGTGTTTTAGAAACTAGAAGAGTAGTTAAGCTAAATCATTTAAGGGTATTTTAATGATGATATCTTTCAAAATAAGCTTTTTATGTAAATTTGAAAATGACACAACTTTAAAGTAGCCTATAAAAAGTTTATTTTGAAAGATATTCAACATGAAAATAACCTTAAGTGATTGAGCTACCCTTCTAGTTTCTAAAACACTTTCTAGTTTTGTCTTAATTTAGCTTTCAATTATTAAAAGTGATAATAAAGCAGTCCTTTTTTAAATTGAGCATTGTTCACACCCTGTAAATTCGTCAGTCCATGTAGTCATAAAAAAAGTCTTCAAACCTCATTTCATTTTATTATAATATTATTAAAAACTTATTAAGTTGCAACACCTGTGTACATAAAACCAACATGATGTCGTCACAAATTCCTGCTTACAATGTTAACATCAATTAAACATCAAAAGTCTCTTTCTTTGCCCATTATTATAATAATAATAATAATAATAATATAATAAATATATATAGGTCTCTTATATTCAGTACACAGAGCCACCTGGTGACAACTAGACACGTTTATAAATACATTTGCTATAATATAAAGTTAATTATTGCACCATCAACAACACCCCCTTCTCAATTTTCCTTTTTAAAAGAGGTGTAAATTACTGTGGTCAAGTGGACACGATAATCGTTTGACCATTGTCCGTCTCTCTCTCTCCCCCTTAAGAATATTCCCCCTTAAAATAGCCTCCCCTCTTATTTTCTATTTTAATCACGATAACAACACCTACATAAGAATAGGGATGAAGGGGAGACAGAAAAAAAAGGTCAATTGTGTCCGTCTGCTTAACATCAGCGGTCAGTTTCGAGAAAAAAAACCTTTCATTTGTCATCTATATGAATAGCCACTTGCTGACCCTACGACGTGACTGACCCTCCTCCTCTTCCTCCCTTCAATCATGAGTACAATTTACAACACGAGAAAAGAAGGGGAAGAATAATAATGTTATATGTGAGTTTTTGAAGTGTGTGGTCAGTTGTCCATCTATTAAGAACCCCCCTCCCTCCTTTAAATGATCACCTGTTGTAAATGCAATTATTACCCACTTTTAAACTTTAAACACCCCTTTTAATACTTAAACCTCCTTTTAAGGGTCTTTTTTTTGTGAGTTCCGTTTCAATTTAAACTGGACAAAAGTAGTTAAGTAAGACGTCATATAGTCAATTTTAGACCATTGTCCATTTGTCTAAACAACCCTCTCCCCTACACTTAAAAGTTTTAAAACTTCTCGTTTCTGATTCCACCCTTTTGGCTCAATGTTTATTATGTAGAATGAAATTTAACAGGCAGTTAGAAATCGGTCAGAACTTAAGTTGGCTCCGCCCTTGTTATGACGACCCGCAACTTCTAATTGGTTGGTTATGTACTCTGACGTCACATGCTCTGCCCTTTTCAACGTCAGACTACATAACCAGTCAATTAGAAGTTGCCGGTCGTCATAACAAGGGCGGAGCCAACTGAAGTTCTGACCGATTTCTAACTGTCTGTATGAAATTTAACGTGAAAAGTTTTCCATTTGAAACACTTTTTTTTTAAAAAAAACTAGAATAGTCGAATATTATGCTAAAAGTATTTTTTCACCAATGCTAACTTTCAAAATGACTAAAAAATGATCAATTTTTAAGATTATATATAGCTTAACTGAAATTATAAATTTACATGATACAAATTTATAATAAAAAGTGTAATTTGAAAGATTACGAAAACATTACTGTCCGTCTACTGTTCTAGTTTTTAATAAACTTTTAACTATTTGCATAACATGTGACACACGATGTATGTATTTATGTTCTATCTTTCAGGAGCAAAAATTAAGAGAAAAAAAACTTGGAAAATGTTTTAGAAACTAGAAAGGTAGTTGAATCATTGAAGGGTATTTTTTATTTTGATAATGTTTCAAAATAAACTTTTTATAGAAAACAATTTAAATAAAAAAATGTCTGCTTTGGCTTTGTTGAGCCATTTTTGGATCATTTTAAAACTGGCATAAAAAGCTTATTTTGAAAGATATCAAACATGAAAATACTCTTTAATTGATTGAGCTACCCTTCTAGTTTCTAAAACAGTGTTATATTTCTCTTCAATTTTTGTACCTGAAAGAAAATAATCAACACTTATGAGTGTTGCTAAATCACCACATCAAATCCATTTTTTTCTCTAAACGGATAAATGAACAAAAAAATACCAAATCCCGTTTTAGTAAATAAAACGTTTCAATTGTTTGCAATTTTGTTGTTTTTTTTTCAATTAAATAAAAGAGAAAATTTTTCTATGAAAACTAAATTTCCATGCAATGTTGTTATTTGGTAACAACACGCTTCATAGGATTTTTAGTGTAGAGACGTGAGGATGGATGGATGGGGATGATGAGATAACTGCTATTTTCTGCTTGGCAAAGTGTTAAATTTTAACAGAAATACAAAAATGTTTAGAGAGTTGGTTGAATTATTGAAATCATCATTCTCTTAAAATAAAAATATTTTACGGTGTTTTAATTTTACAATTTACATGTAAAAAAACATCAAAAAACAACATTAATTGTTTTGATTGTTCAAAATAAAAAAGAACCAATATAAAATCAAAAAGAACCCAACTCAAATTCAAAAAGAACCAACTCAAAATCAAAGAGAACCAATACAAAATCAAAGAGAATCAACTCCAACTCAAAAAGAACCAACTCAAAATCAAAGAGAACCAATACAAAATCAAAGAGAACCAATTAGAAATCAAAAAAGAACCAATTCAAAACCAAAAAGAACCAATTCAAAATCATAAAGAACCAATTCAAGTTCAAAAAGAACCAACTCAAAATCAAAAAGAACCAACTCAAATTTAAAGAGAACCAACTCAAATTCAAAGAGAACCAACTCAAATTCAAAGAGAACCAATTCAAATTCAAAGAGAACCAATTCAAGTTCAAAGAGAACCAATTCAAGTTCAAAGAGAACCAAATCAAAATCAAAAAGAACCAACTCGAATTCAAAGAGAATCAACTCAAATTCAAAGAGAACCAATTCAAGTTCAAAAAGAACCAACTCTAACTCAAAAAGAACCAATTCAAAACCAAAGAGAACCAACTCAAAATTCAAAGAGAACCAATTCAAAACCAAAAAGAACCAAAAAAGGAACCGATTTCTAAAAAAAAAAACTTAGATTATGTAATGATTAGAACTCCGGATTTTTATGCAAAATAACATAGGAAATGTTTCTCAATTTGTGGCTCACAAGTGCCAAAGAAACTAGTTAGAGGCTAGATGCCTCAGTTGTCAACTAAAAAGGTTCTAGTCTCTTGATCATAATTTTTTATTGAAAAAAAAACCACATAATTTGTTGGTTGATCTAAAATGCTGGTTTGCTACTTCATAAACGGGCTCTTGGGTCACAACTGATTGAGAAACATTTGCTTTTGATATTTTGCATAAAAATCCGGAGCCCTAATAATAATAATAAAAGGAAGTTCTTGTAATTGACCTGATTAAGAAAGACACAATTGTACACAAAACAACACGAAGATTCATTTATTTTCAAGGTGTCATCGTTTATTATACTCTCCAACACCCTCCTCCTCCCCCCAAAAAAAGAGAAAAGAGCTCGAATCGGAAACAATTGTCATTCAAGAGAGAATTGTGTTTGTTTCTAAAAGTAGAAAATTTATCTCTAAATGTAACGCTTGCTACTTACAATTACTTGTAATAGTAATTAATATTAAAAGGTAACGTGTGTTCCTGACACTTAAAAGAGAGAGAGACACAGACACACTCGGATGCTCATTTTCATCTCTCTCTCTCTTTCTTCAATGCTTAACAAACACAAGTCACCCAAAAACCACCACCGATAAAAACAACAACCACAAAATGCAAGAAACATTAATAATTGACCATCATCATCATTATGGTCAATTGTTTAGATTTTGCATTGAGTATTAAGAGAGACGGTGGAAAGGTTAAGTAACTTATAGGTTTAAAACACAAGCTGAACTTTTTAAAAAAAAGTTCTCGCGAAAGATTTATTAAAGCTGGACACAAGACTCGTCATTACGTAGTATATAATGTGTAAAAGAAGAGCTTAGATTGTGTTTTAAGCCGGTATTACACTAGCAACCTCCAATGCAATTCAAACTTGCAATGCAACTTGTGATGTGACTTGCAACTAGAACTTTGTAATAAACTTCTATATCACACTATGCAACCTAGTTCCCCCAATCAAGTTTGTTAAAACTTCGTTTATGTCAAGGGGCCGACACATTCGGGTGAATCTCGTACGGTGGTACCGGAAGCCATTTTACTTTTAATCCGCGGTTTACTGAATTTTAAAATTTCAACCACCTTTAGATCTTGTTTCCACTGGGGTGAAAATTTGAACTTTTTGAAAATTTCAAATGGTGAAAAATAGAAGAAACGTGGCCCCGCCTATTCACTATCATAAGCGGAGGGAACCACGTTTGTTCTAGTTTCACCAGTTGAAATTTTCCAAAAAGTTGAAATTTTCACACCAATGGAAACAAGGCCTAAGAAGTAACACCAATGTTATGAAAAAGTTTACTTCAAATGAAATCTTCATCAAAAAAATTCCCTTTATTGCAAAATCGTCAACTATTCTAGTTTCTAACAAACTTTGTACTTTTTTTAAAGTTGTTTTCTGAAAACACGTTTACACGGAGATTATGTAAATCTTTGGTTTAAAATGTGTTAGAGAGAGAAAGAGAGAGAGAGAGAAAGAAAGAGAAAGAGAGAGAGAGAAAGAGAGAGAGAGAGAGAGAGAGAGAAAGAAAGTGGATTTATCACCCTTATTAAGAAAAAAACCCTTAAACATGTTACAATTTATTTAAATGTGTTTCTTTCTTCCTCAGAAATGAATTTCAAAAGTGTTAAAAGATTTTTATCTTCTTTAAATGTGATATCATAAAACGTGTTCTTACAACACAATTTAGAATTTTATTTAGAAAAAGACAGTTTAACTTATCAAAGTTATCATCAGGCGGTTAAAATGATAAACTTTAAACTTTAAGGTGGTTTTAAAGCTATAAACGGAGGAGAGCCTCTCTCGAACTCCTTCATTATTTATTCCATCTTTCAGGTGCAAAATTAACAGAAGCTAATAGGAAAAAGTGTTTTAGAAACTAGAAAGGCAGCTCAAATTTTTGGTCTATAAAAAGTTTATTTTGAATAGTTTATTTATAATATCTTTCAAAATAAACTTTTTACAAAGTCAAACGGACATAAAAGCTTATTTTGAAAAATATCAAACATGAAAATACCCTTATGTAATTGAGCTACCCTTCTAGTTTCCAAAACACATTGCTAGTATAACTCGAGCTGGTTTTAAAAGAAAATCCTGAAAGTGTTTTTTTAGAAACTAGAAGAGTGACTCAATCACTTAAGGGTATTTTCATGTTTGATATTTTTCAAAATAAGCTTTTATGCCCGTTTGACTTTATAAAAAGTTTATTTTGAAAGATATCAAACATTAAAATACCCTTAATTGATTGAACTATCTTTCTAGTTTCTAAAATATCTTTCTAGTTTTTTTTTTTCTTCTTCTTAATTTTGTTCTTGAAGTTCGAAAATCAGCTGTTCATTTTAAGACTCAAAAACTTTGAATAAAAAACTAGAATTTCATGACCAACGTACATTAAGAAAAATGCAGAGATAATAGGATCCACACGCATGTACGGACTTAATGTCGATTAAATAAACCCACTACTGTATTTGGACGGCGTCATTATTATATTTTCTTTAATACAAAAACATCCCATTGATTTATGTATTTTATTTTGAAATGGTAAAAATAACTAACTTCTCAGACTACATAGTCATTAAAAACAATTTTTTTTTGAAAAAATTATATACAAAAAAAGAGTTAAATTTATTATCTTGGCAACAAAATGAACAAATAAATGACCAGTTGGCAAATTTTAAAAGTTGCAACAAACATTTCTGATTTCACTTAGCAATAAATGGTTTTATGACAAGTTTATGACTGCCATCATTCTATGATTCTAGAAGTCGAGTCTCAGACTACTTGTGACCAGTTTGGCAGTGATTTAAGGCCGGGAGCAAATTAAGGAACCAAACGAGCGAGCAACCAAATTATGATCACGTGACAAGAAAGTATAGTTGCTGGCACACAATGGTTGCTTGTTCCCTCTGCTCACTATACTGAGCAGAGGCAACATCCACCTGCTACTGTTGCAAGCTACCATTTTGGTGCCTGCAACTGCAGTGGTGGCGCTAGTATAGCATCAAGGTGGTTACAAGCTCATTTTGTTGCCTAATTTGCTACGGGCCTAAGGGTCCAAATTCAAGAAAGTGACTTTTAAATCACTTTGAACTTCAACTTTGACCATTTCTAAACCAAACTAGATAATATTATAGAAAAAGAAACCTGTTTGAGGCTACTCAGTAAAACAGAGCTTTTGTTTATTGAAACAATGCTCAGAGGGTTCAAGTGCCAAGTTTTCTCATTGAATTTTTTTTAAATCTTAAATCAATTTTACTTAAATCGTGATTAATTTAGACCAAAATAAAAGTTATGTGAAATTTCCACACATTTCATTTGATATTTTAATTGAAATTTGGTTCAAGACGCAAACAATTATGAATTTATGTGAAATTTTCAGTATTTTCATTTGAAATAGTAACAAAAATGTCGTAAATTTTTTCATTTCATTTTTGTCATTCATTTTAGCAAATTTTCGTTACATTGACAAATACAAATTTTAAAAATTTCACATAAACTTTTTTATATTTTTTCCAAAAAAAAAAATGAAAGTGAATAAATTAAATTTATGTAAAAACTGAAATTAAAATTTAAACAAATTATTGAACTTTGATTTAAATCAATAAAATTTTGATGTAAATTGCAATAAATAGATATTTTCCCCACTAAAAACCTGCACTTGACAATTACAATTACAAAAAATAAAATACTCTGCAAGAAGCCGGCTGGCCTATGGCAGAGGAACCTTAATATCCAAGTGCTGCAAGATGCATTGTCAATATATAATAAATACAAAAACACCATTATAATTCCTAGTAAATTTAATAAATCCGTAATTTATGACAAAACAATCATTAATATTTCAAAAATAAACTGTTATCAATATGAATCACTTTAATTTTGAGACACATTTATAAAAAAAAGTGAGTACAAAGTCTTTGGAAATTTCTATAAAAGTCAGAACAATAAATAGGATTATAACAAAAAAACAGTTTAAAATTTCACCAACATTCCTCATTTATCTCTAAAACAAAATGTCCTAAATATATTTCTTGTGTAAAATGACTCAGAAGGAATAAATCCTTATCAGTTTTCTCCATTGTATGATTAATATTTATATTTATACACACATTATACATAGAAACTAATGAGGAATGGGTTGTTATATAGGCCTATTTACCTTTTCAGCTTATTTATTATTACAACCTCAACATGCGCAGGCGCGCTCACCTTCGCAGAAAAAAAAATAATCATGGCTGCATTTTTTAGAATGAAGAACAAAAGACCTCCTGAATGACGTCATACACATTATTTTACATTGTGTCCGTTTTTATATTAATACGAACGAACTCTACAGGCATTTAGAAATCGGGACGAACACAAGTTAGCTCCGCCCTTTTTATGACGAACGCAACTTCTAATTGGTTGGTTATGTAGTCTGACGTCACATGCTCCGCCCTTTTCAATGTCGAACCACACAACAAACCAATTAGAAGTTGCCGGTCGTCATAAAAAAGGCGGAACAAACTTGTGTTCGTCCCGATTTCTAAACGCCTGTACGAAACTCTTGACTATTTTGTTTTTTTTTCAGGTGCAAAATGAAGAAACTTGAAAATGTCATAGAAACTAGAGGGGTAATATCACTCAATCACTTAAGGGATAATTTTATGTTTGATATATTTTAAAATACGCTTTTTATGTGAGTATGAAAATAATCCAACATTGTTTTTAATTTTTGACTAAAAAAAAGTTTATTTTGAAATATATCAAAATGAAAATACTATTTTAAGGTGGTTTTAAAGTGTAAACGCATCTCGAAAACTTCATTATTATTCAAGTTTTTCTTCATTTTTTTATATCTGAATTATAAAAAAATATAAAGAAAAACTTGAATGTATTTTAGAAAACTAGAAGACACTTCAGGGTATTTTCCTGTTGACATCGTTCAAAATAAACTTTTTCGTCAATTTGAAAAAAACACAACTTTAAGCAAACGATATATTTTAAAGAAAATTTTGCCTATAAAAAGTTTCTTTTGAAAGACATCATCATGAAATTATACTTTTTTAAGTGATTCTAATAACTCTTCTAATTTTTAACAAGTTTTCTAGTCTGAAGAGCGTTTAAGTTGAAGCTCAAGAGCTAAGTTTCCTTTTCTAATTCCTGCCTTTTTTTACTTATTCTGAGTTCATTTCATTTACTTATTATTTCCAAAATGAAACTATTTTCATTTGAAATACTGATATCATTTGAGTGTAATTATGAAAAAAAACACCCTTTGATGTCCAAAAAGAGCAACAGAGGGCGCGGTCACATATCACAACAGCACTAAAAATATTTAGCTAGGATTTTTTTTTCCTGGTGTGCCCCACCCACACTTTGCCATTTATATCTGCCCATACAACACACAAGTACATTTATTATTATTATTATTAATAATAATAATAATAATAATAATAGGCTTCCGTATAAAAGTGCACATTGTATGCGTATGTGTGTGTGACGTAATGTCATAGTAGTGATGGTCGGTACCATTTGATTTTTCCATATCTACATTATAATATATAATTAACTATAATAATGAGATTATTATAGAGAAAAGAAAAATATGTCTCTCTCGACACCTATAAATTGTCTTACATTAATTAATTAATTAATGAAGGAAAAAAAAATCAACGTTAACTAAAAAGGTTACAGATTTTTGAACACTGATTACAGGTTATAAATATATTAAATATTAAAAAAAATAGTTCTACTAAGTGACCTGAATATTGGGAATTAGGAAATTAAAATCAAATACAATAATCGCCGCGTTTATAGTCAGCATTTCACACGATAACCGTACACCAAATCAAGAAAGGACGTGGTCGCCACGAAACTCCTAAGCCTGGAACACACATACTAAAATTTCGACGAGGATCACATAATAGAAATGAAGAACAATAGTCTCTCTCTCTCTCTCTCTCTCTCTCTCTCTCTCTCTCTCTATTGAGCGTCATGCTGATTGGTCAAGATTTTCGACAGAAAATTTTACAACAGAAAAAGTTGAGAACAAACTTTTTTTCGTCTACTTTTAGCGGAAAAAATGTTCTCATTTTACTATTAATCCGTTATAATTTTCTGAGCGGAATTTCGCATGTGTGATCCAGGCTTTTTATAACAATTAAAGGTTTTTTTAAAAAGTGTTTTTGTTATAACTGTATTATGCAATAATTTTATTGTGTCTTTTTATTTTTGTTATAATAATAGAATTGTAATTTAGATAAATATGCTGTTATATATTCTGATGATGATGATGATGTGTGTCTTATCAACTTATGACATTCAAGATAAGAATGAAAAGAACAATAGAAGAGGGCACCTTTATATATGTTACATAAAGGTGTAACAAGATTGGACACTTAATTCAGTACAGAAGTCCTCAAGTGGAAATCGTTTAACACGAAATGTCTTCCACATTTCGTTTATCGGAATATTTCTTTTCTTGTTAAAAGAAACAAATTGTTATGCTATTCTAAGAAACCGGACAGAAAATAAATATCGTGTTATACGATTTTTCGTGTTAAACGGTTTTCATTGTAATTTTAAGAATATTTTGAAAGATATTGTCAGAAAAAAGTGATTACCTTTTTAACGCATTAATGAGTTATTCTAGTTTCTAAAACGGTTTAATTTCTGTGTTTTGCTTACAATAGCAAGAGAGTACAAACGTCTTGTTTCAACATCATTTAGATCTATACAGTAAATACGTATAAATTCAAAAGTGTTAAAAACTAGAAAGGTATCTCAATCACTTAAAGGTATTTTCATGTTAATTTAAATTTTTTAAATTTTTAATTTAATTTGAAAGATATCAAACATGAAAATACTATTAAATGATTCAGCAACCCGTTCTAGTTTCTAACATACTTTTAATCTTTTGCACCTGAAACGCATAATGAAAATAAGAGTTCTAAAAATCAGATTTTAATAAAAAAAAGTCATTTTTAGCATCAATTACATGTGGTTCAATTACTTTTCTAGTTTGTAATACACTTTCTAAAATACTTTAGAAAGTGTTGTTTTTAATTAATTTTTTTAACAAAATTACTGATGATTCAAATTAAACCGAGAAAAAAATACCTGAGAAACCATTTTGTTTCAATAAACATGTTAAATAGTTTCAATTTCTACTTTCATTTTAAACTATTTTCAAGGCTAATTTCCAATAAACAATTTTTGAAAGAAAAACAAATATGAGTTAACAATAAAGAGACGGCCATTTTGTTTCTCCGCCTATATTATTTTGCACTTATGTTTACCACAGGCAGTTAGAAATAGGGAAGAACTTCAGTTGGCACCGCCATTGTTATGACGACCGGCAACTTCTCATTGATTGGTTATGTAGTCTGACGTCACATGCTCCGCCCTTTTCAACGTCGAACCACACAACAAACCAATTAGAAGTTGCCGGTCGTCATAACAAGGCTGGAGCCAACTGAAGTTCTCCTCGATTTCTAACTGCCTGTTTTTATACCAGGTAATATTATTAAAAGTATATATATTTATGAAAATGGAGGGAAGGCGGGCTGGGTGGCAGGCGGATGTTCCTCGGACTTTTGCCCTAACCCACCCCCGTTGTTGCCTAACGATAGCCACCGATGATAAGAAGACGAGGGGATTTGCCATCATGAGATTAAGCCAACGTCCAAAGGTCCACTTACTCAACAATGGCATACAATCTACTTATAGGCCATATATACAAGTATAAACACACACACCTTGACGATAAGATAACAAAAAAAAAACTAGAAACTCAAACCTTTTTTATATTTTCCCCACCCACCAGTTACACCATATATATTATAATAATAATACATAAAAAAACAAAAGTTTAATAAAATTCACTATGGCAATCGAATTTAATTTTATCAGTTTTTCGAGTGTTATATTTTTGTTTTGTTGTCTGAAAATTCTTTTTTTGGCGCCCATTTTTGTTGATAACTTTTATTTAACAGTATTTTTGAACACATAATTCTCACTCTTTGTTTTGTCTTTCAGGTGCAAAATGAAGAGAAACTTGAATGTGTTTTAGAAACCAGAAAGGGTATCTCAATCACTTTAAGGCTATTTTAATATTGATATCTTTCAAATTAAACTTTTGACGAGTTTTGAAAACTTTAACCTCGTTTCCACTACAAAAACAAACTGCAATTACATTAACCAAGGTTAAAGTTAACTGTATATAAAAGCTAGAAGTGGCACTATTGTGTATTTCCATTTTTAAGACACTTCCTGTTAAAACAGTTGTGCATTTTTCGAAATTTTCATTACCTCATTCAAGTCACAAATGGAGTGTTCTCACTATCCGCCATGTTGTTTGTAGGTTAAATTTGACTTGAATACAGGAAGTGACGTAATTTAACCAATTCAATAATGTGATTAACCACATTGTGTGTTAACTTTTATTGTTCAGTAATATTTAACTATGGTTAATGTAACCACATTTGTTTCCACTAGAAAATTAACTGTGGTTAACTTTATAACTGCAATTAATTTCTGGGTATTAGCAGACGATATTTTCTAACATTTGATTTTGAAAGATATCAATCAATCAACACAATTGATTGAGCTACCCTTCTAGTTTCTAAAAGACTTTCTAATTTTCTCTTAATTTTGCATTCCTGAAAGACAAGATTGAACCAACAAACTTGAGTTTGACCAGAGATAATCATCATCAAACGACCACCAACCAGACAAGTCAACGACAGACACCCCAAAAAAAAATGTGTCGTCCTCCACCTCCTCCATAAGCCACACAAATGACTTCATCATTGTCCCGAATCCACACCCATGTGGACCTGAATAAATATATAGTTAATCTCTAAAAAGAGAGCCTTAAAAAGTCTTTACATTTTTTGGTCGCTGAGAAACGGGCAATGGCCTCCTGGACAGGGTTGGAAGGATAAAGGAGGGTTATGTGAGGGGGGTTCTTCGAAGTGTCTAAAAAATCCCAGTCTGTACTACTGTGAAGCCTAGAAAAAACCTTCTCCTCCCTTTTTCTTGTCCCTCTGACTTTTTTTTTCATTTACACTCTCATCCCAACCCCCATTTTTCTCTTAGTAATGTATCATCATCATCATCATCATCATCATCATGATCACCAGAAAAAATCATAAAAGAGAGAGAGAGGCTCAACAAAATGGTGTTTACTATGTGGGTGTAACACTAACTGCCCAATTCTCTGACCAGCCGAAAAACCACTTATAGAAAGACCTTTTTTTACTCTCTCTCACTCAATCTCATAGTGAAAGAGGGTATATATTTATATAAAACACAGAGAGACACACACCACATACAAAATAAATACACAAAAAAATGTCCAGTCACAAAATACATTTTCTCAAGACTAGAATGGGTGGACAAAGTTTTATAACGTTATGAAATATTTTTTTATGATGTTTCTTATCATTTTTCACACTTTTCAGAATTTATTACATTACAGTTGCAATTTTTTTTTCTTATTTCCAATTTATATGTTCAATAAATAATTTGTTCTTCATTATGTAAACAATGAAGAAAATGGAGTAAGAAAAAAAATGTAAAAAAAGATAAGACACCCTTATGACCTCATCCACCATCATCACAAATAGGCCTACATGTAGAAACATTTATAAGAACATAAAAGTCCTGTTGAGAAACACTTGTTTTCATTGAAAAATATAAAAACAGTGTTGCCAACACAACCTTATATTCTCATAAGGCTTCATTTGAAAACGACTACAATTGGTAGAAAAAATAACCTCATAGAAGTTATTAAATCTCATAACTAATTTAACTAGAAAAAATGCGTTTTTCAGTCAAAGAACCTGGGTTAGAGTCTACAAACTAGATGCTAGTGTAACCTATAGCCTCTAACAAGGTTCTCTAACTGATAAATGCATTTTTCTGTCTTCCTTAATCATAACTAAGGCGGCTGTTTAGAGGCTAGAATTCAAGGCGAACACTTCATTAATTGCAACTGTTTCACCCGCTTTAATTGTAAGAAATATAGCCTCTAAACAGTCTCGTTGATTGAAAAACGCATACATCTTTTAGCCTTAATTATAACAATAACCCCCCCCCCCCCCCAAAAAAAAAATTATTCGTTTTTTGAATTCAATAAATCTAGTTTAAGTGCAAAGTTTAATACTTGCTCACTCTCTTTCTCTCTATCAACTTTAAATTAATTTTAAAAATTATAGCCTCTAACAAGTCTTATCTTTTAGATTTACGCATAGCGTGTCATCTACAAGTTCGTTGCTAAATCTGAATGTGTTGGATAGAGGCTATTTTTTTCCTTTCTTACTGAAAGTAGTCGTTTTCAAATGACTTCAAAATGTGTGTTTGTCCAAAGATTGAATCATAATTAGATCTAGACTATTTTCATGATGTTTAATTTATATTTGGGCTTATTGAGACAATTAAGTCACAGGCAATTAGAAATCGGGACGAACTTCAGTTGGCTCCGCCTATTTTAAGACGACCGGCAACTTCTAATTGGTTTGTTGTGTGGTTCGACGTTGAAAAGGGCGGAGCATGTGACGTCAGACTACATAACCAACCAATTAGAAGTTGCCGGTCGTCATAAAAAGTTCGGAGCCAACTGAAGTTCGTCCCGATTTCTAATTTCCTGTAATTAAGTCCTGCTCGAATGTCATTTCTGTGTCACAGGTAAGTCTTTGTCAGGTGTGTCTTTTTTTATAACACATAATACATGTATAATGACAGCTCTCACGTTATTATACATGTATAAAAATCAAAAAAACCTATTGTAACATATGACTAAAATAAACATTTCTTCTTTGTTTTGACTAAATATAGTGGACATTTGGTTCTGATCTTTTATTTGTTATCAATTAATTAGTAAGGAGGTGGATGAGACCACCATTCTCACTAAGCCACCTAGTGGCAAATATAAACTTCCAGGAAACATCATATTATCCAATGGTACTAGGAAACAACAAACCCAAACAAACCAAACTAAACCAGATCTATTATAAAATTAATAACAGGCTCTAAAAAAGCAGATCCTATCCACACAAGAAACACATGGTCCACCATTATGAAAACATGTATATCTGTATTTTGAAACACACATTAAGCCTGGAACACACACGCGGAATTCCGCTCAGAAAATCACAACAGAATATTTAAATGTGAAATTTTTCCTTAAAAGTTTAACGTAAAATTCATTAAAAATGAGTTGAACAAAGCTCAACTTTTTTCCGTTCTTAAAATATCCCGTTCAAATTCCTACCTATCAGAAAGAAGCATGTGACATCACAAAAAAAGCAATTTGGAATCCATTTTGGAAATAAATGTTTCTTTTCTTGCTCAATAGAGGGCGCGCACAACTTTCCTCATTACTTTTCTGTTTCTATGTGTGAACAACAGAGATACAGAAACAGAAAACGACTTTTTTTCCTTTTCCTATTTCCTTGGCGGAATTCCGCGCGTGTGTTCCAGGCTTTAGAATCTCGATTATATCCGGACTCCTTAATCCGGACCAACTTTTATCTATATTATTGGTTTATCAGTGTTTTTTCGGCTTTTAACTATATAATAGTGAAACAAAAAAAAGCATAAAAATGGCAATTTTCCGGACTTTTGGTAATCCGGACCAAATCCGGTTCCATTTAGTCCGAATAATCGAGATTCTGCTGTAATTATGTAGTTAAACCCTCCAATAAAGCACAAACATAAAAAAGTATGAAGTAAGAATTAGGTCAGTCACACATTTTTTTTTTATTTTTAAGAATAACACATTTTGTAACACCGTTGTCTTAAAAAATACAATCTAAAAAAAATAGTTTAACTTCTTAAAACTTCCTTCTTTAAACTAAAAACCACAATAAAAAGAACTCTTCAAGATTCCTTATAATAATGTGTTTAAAAAAACCAACAAAAATAAGAATTAAACTTCCTGTTTGGACCAACAACTTAAAACACAATTAAAAGTCGACATGGTAAAATTCACACCTTATGTCCAAGATCCTCATTAATTTGCATAAAAAAGATTCTTATTACAACAACAACTATTGGAACAACAACAACACTTATGATAACGTCTTACAAAACCCGGATGAATTAAAATAAAAATTTATAATTACTTTGAAACCCAAATTAATTACAAATGGAAAACCGCCTGTTCCATTTAGGAATTATGTAACGTACTCAATTTAGAGGTCTAGTTATAGTTTACTAGTAATAGCTAGGTAATTTTGTAAATTTAATTATTAGGCCTTGTTTCCATCGGGGTGAAAATTTGTACTTTTTTTGAAAATTTCAACTTGTGAAAAATAGAAAAAAACATGGCCTCCCCCTCCCTCCGCCTAATCACTAACATAGACAAAGGCCATATTTGCTCAATTTTTCCATAGTTGAAATTTTCAAAAAGGTCAAATTTTTACACCAATGGAAACAAGGCCTAAGGTTGTTTTATTATTTTCTAAGGCCATGTTTCCATTGTTGTGAAAATTTCAACTTTTTGAAAATTTCAACCTGGTGAAAAAATAGAAAAAACATGGCCTCCACCCTCCCTCCGCCTATTCACTAACGTAGACAAAGGCCACGTTTGCTCTTATTTTTTACCAGTTGAAATTTTCAAAAAGGTCAAATTTTCACTTCAATGGAAACAAGGCCTTAAGATGGTTTTATGAGCAAGCTGATTTCCGAACTATTCAATTATTATTCGTTCTTTATCAAAAGAGAAAAATTTAGAGAAATAGGAAGTGTTTTATAGTGTTTTATATACTAGAACGTCACTCCTATATTTTCACGTTGATATCTTTCAAAATTAACTTTTTAATAAAGACTAAAATTAAAAATAAAGTTGCTTTTAAGTTTGGTCATTTACAAACTTGACAACAAAAAAAAAAGCTTATTTTGAAAGATATATATCAACATGAAATTACTCCATAAGTGATTGAACTACAATTCTAGTTTCTAAAACACATTCAAGTTTTGTCTTCATTTTGAACCTGAAAGACAAAATAATCAAGAGTTTGAGACGCGTTTACACTGTTAAACATGCATGACAGCAGACACAAAGCCAATCACACACACAGAAACCAAGAAGAGATCAGCCAGACAGACAGAAAGTCACACAAATAACAATTTTAAACAAAAAAAGATGACGCAGACGGAGTTAATGTAAGACATATATCACATTATTATGTCACAAACACAGACTACACCTAATAATATTATTGATGCGGCACAATTGACCTCAATATTAAATATCATCAACAAAAATTACAAATACAGTGATTTGATTCATTTTTTTTAAAAAAAACCTAATTCTAGTTATTCAAAATTTGATTATATTTTCTCAAAAATATACAAATAATTATTTTTAAAAAAATTTCAATTGAATGAAACTCAACTTCCGTAACATTTTTTTAAAGTTTAAACAAAAGGTTGGTTTAAAGTGTAAATGTTACTGTCAATTTGCATATTTTCTAGGCAATCTGCAAAACAACCAACCTGCTAGTGAATCTGTTAAATTCAACACCAAAAATGTCTTATGTTTTGCAGATTCGCTAGGCAATATGCAGATTGACAGTAACATAAACGCATTTTGATTATTGTCTTTCAGGTACAAAATAAAAAGAAACTAGAAAGTGTTTTGGAAACTAGAAGAGTAGCTGAATCACTTAAAATATACTTTCATGTTGATAATTACCTTTCAAAATAAGCTTTTTATGTCAAATTGAAAATGATCAAACTTTAAGCAGATGATATTTTCCTAATTTTTATCTATAAAAAGTTTATTTTGAAAGATACCAAATATGAAAATACCTTTTAAGTGATTGAGCTATCCTTCTAGTTTCTAAAACATTTTCTAGTTTCTCTTATTTTTGCATCTCTGAAAGACAAGAAAATAAATAATCAAAGAATCCGAACATCAGTTACATCTAGTTATTCATAAACCAATTAATTCTAAAAAAACATTTTGAATTACCCTTTCACATTTAGAATACTTTGACGAGGGTCAATCAAAACTTCTTAGTCACACATTCATCAACAGAAATTGTGAGGTTTTTTTTTTTAAGTTACACACAAAAGGACGTTAATGTTTTGTTTCAAATCATATAACAAGTGATCCTGTGTGTGTCCAGCCCATCATCATCATCATCATCCACCCTCCCTCCCTCACTATACAATTGGAAATGGTATATTATTATATTATAAAATAAAACATTAAGAGGAGAAAAAAAGGAGGAGGAGGAAAAAATAGAAAAGAAAAGTAGAAAAATGAGGTAACAGTGGCGAGCAATAGAAAACAACAATTGCCATCAAGGCTACAGGACGTCAATTAAAGCGTTGGCGATGAAAAGAGCCGAGGACAGGTCAAGGGCAACTGACTCTCTTGGCTGGACACCACAGCTGGCCAGCTGTGTGTATATGTAGTATGGGAAGCATGATGATGATGATGACGATGAGAGAGCACAAAAAATATATATATATATGTATATATATATAATATTATAAGTCCTCTTTTTAATATACACACGCAATAAGGGTTTTTTGTTGTTGCTTCTGAGCCGGACATTTGATTTTTGGCGTCGAATTGCGGCGCTGACGTTGCCAAAATATATATATACATTGTATATATAATATCTACTCCACCCACAGTCCACCCCCACCCCTCATCATAAGCACCTATATACAAACATAGACCAAAGTTTCATGTAAATGAACTAAACGAGAGAAAGTTACTCGGAAAAAAAAAGTTTTCTCTTTTCTCTATAATGCTCTGGTCAAGTCTACGTATCTTTTAAAGCCGCTTCACACGGATAACTTTGTGTCGCCACGTAGGGATTGATGCGATTTGCTTGATACCGACCACCAGTGACAACAATAGCCCTAAAACCATTTGCCCAAAAGGGACATTTGCCCTAAACTGACATTTAATCTAAAAGCATTTGTCCTTAACTGACATTTGCATTAAAGACACTTGTCCTAAAGACATTTGCCCTAAAACCATTTGCCCTAAAAGGACATTTGCCCAAAAGGGACATTTGCCCTAAACTGACATTTACCCTAAAAGCATTTGCCCTAAACTGACATTTGCATTAAAGACACTTGTCCTAAAGACATTTGCCCTAAAACCATTTGCCCTAAAGGACATTTGTCCTAAAACCATTTGCCCAAAAGGGACATTTGCCCTAAACTGACATTTACCCTAAAAGCATTTGCCCTAAATTGACATTTGCATTAAAGACACTTGTCCTAAAGACATTTGCCCTAAAGGACATTTGTCCTAAAAACCACTTTATTGTTCTCTCTGCATATGGTTTAGTGTCTCTTGATGGAGTATGTTAAATAGAACCTTGGACCGTCACCACTTTTTAGACAGTAAAAAAAAGGTATAGTTGACCAGATCATAAAGAAAACAACTGAAGAAAAAAAAGTTTTATTAACAGCTGTGGCGTTAAAAATGTGTTGGTCAAACAGAAAGACCAGTGCAGTATTATGTAGTTGTATACTAGAATGAAACGCATACATTGGGTATACACTGTGTGTGTGTTAAATATGGTTACCATTGTTACTACTGATGACGATGATGATGGGCAATTGAATCAAGCAAAATAAAAAAAAAACACCACCACTGGCACCACCACCACCAACCAACCAAACCAACTTTGGATGAATTGTATCGAATCCAAGGACATTTTACTATGTGACCTCTTGTGTTGAAACTGATGTGTCCACGCATTTGAACAGAAGTTTCAAACAAAACTTATATACAAACACACACATATGTAATGTAGTTGACGGTCTGTGTCTTCTCTTCTTTCTATATACACGCAATACCTGTACAAATAATATATTAAAAAAAAGAGCCCGGCCAACCCTATCCACCCACAACTTCACCCATTATTCTCTTTCAAAATATAACATTAGTCTTTCTCTGTGTAATGCTAAAAAGGCAATCAAAAATGGCTACTCTTTTATATTAAAAGAGAGAAGAAAAAAAAGAAGCAAATTTTAGGAACTGACCGGACACTTTTATATTAAATTACATTATTCTATATAATAAAAGAGGAAAGAAAAAAAAGGGAACAAAATTCTAAAACTGTATCATCATCATCATCATCACTGATTCATCCTTCTATTTTATTCATTCAACCGCCAATTATTTAAATAATAATAACTTAATAATCTTAATTTGTGTATAAATATATACAGTATTATTATGAATGATATTTATTCAAAAGGTGGTAGAATTTTTTTTAAAAAATAATTTAAAAAATACTTTTTATTGTGTTAGTTTCACATCAATAAATTGCTAAATAAAAAAGTTTGCAATTTTAGTTTTGGTTTAGTGTAAACGCTCCTCTTTCTTTCTTTCTTTCTTTCTAAGAGAAACTTAAGTGCTTTAGAAACTAGAAGAGTACGCAGATCAATCAACTTAAAAAGAGTATTTTCACGTTGATATATTTCAAAATAAGCTTTTTATATCAATTTGACAAAAATGATAAAACTTTAAGCAGATGATATTATTAAAATTTTTGTCTATAAAAAGTTTATTTTGAAAGATATTTAAATGAAGGTGACTGAGCTACCCTTCTAGTTTCTAATATCAACAACAACAAAAAACAAAATAGTCAAGAGTTCGTAAATCTGCTGTTCATAAACTGGCTGTGTAAACGCTCCTCGAGCTCTCGCTAATCTGTAGTTCAGATAAGAAAAATAAAGAGAACCTTGAAAGTGTTTTAAAAACTAGAAGGTTAGCTCTAGAGACCTACATTGAGTAAAAATTTGAAGCCCAGCCCAGCCCACCAGGCCCACGAAGCCCACAAGTCCCATGGGCCTTTAACTTAAATATGCCGATCCAAGCCCAAAAGCCCAACATCCCATGGGCTTTGTGTAGGTCTCTAATTTCCACACTAAATGGTTCACATGCTTACCAAGAAAAGAAACTGCCCCATTAACAGCTCTAATATGTTTATTTTATTGATTGGTCAGTGAGGAATTTGTTATAATTTTATTAATGTGTGAAATAATACGTGGTTCAGTTCTATACATTTGTAAAGAACCCCAATAGAGAAGTGATCAAACACACCTTCCAAACCCATGATGCCCACAAAGCCTCCCAGGCCCACGAAGCCCACCAGGCCCACGAAGCCAACCAGGCCCATAAAGCCTTTAACATAAAAATGCCGGCCCAGGCCCAGCCCAACCCATGCGCTGGGCTGGGCTTTTGCAAAAGCCCACCGGCTTTATGTAGGTCTCTAGTTAGCTCAATCACTTAAAGGTATTTTCAATGTTTGATATCTTTCAAAATAAACTTTGCAATCATATATAAAAAGCTTACTTTAAAAGATATATCTACATCAAAATAGGCAATAAATCTCTTAATTTCACTTAATCAGGAGTTAGAGAGAAGGATGTTTACACTAGGTAACTAGCCATGTAACGTTATTTCTGAAACAGAAAAACGAATGTCGGATCTCCAAAAGAAGACAGTGTTGCCAGATAACCCATTTAAAGTGATGACTACATCAGTAATGATGCCATAGATGGAAGGTAGAAAAGATGGGGGAAAAAAAATACAATTTCGTAATATTTAACAAACAACAAACACAGAAAGGGGAAAAAAAGTTGCTGACTCCAGAGAAATATATATTTAACTTTTTTATTTTGAACGAGGGCAGAAAAGACCAACAGACACACACACACATGCAATGCCGTATTAGCAATAGCAAACTCCCCCTAAAAACAAAACCAAGCAATGATGAACACATGGCCGCCGCCGTCATCATAAGCCAATTGCGATGGCCATTTGGCCAACTCTTTTTTCTTCTTCTTGTATTTCTCGCTCTTTCTCTCCGCCCACGCATTTAGCCTACATTTAGCTCTGAAGAGTCCCATCCATGTTGGTTTGGCACTCTTGACTTTACAAAATGTGTGTTTTAACAATTTATATATTTTATAACTATTTATACATGTATGACTAACTATATATTTGGTTGATACAGATGTCAACTTTTTTTTATTATTATCACTGTCGAGAGCCGTCATGACGTCATTAATGATATGTGTAACATATATTTGTTACAGTCAGTATCTGATTTTAAATGAAAACTACTCTTAAAAGTTAATAAACTAAGATAAAACTGGTTAAAGCTGATCATTTTTCAAAGTTTAGTTAACCAAGTGTAAATTTAGGCCTCATTATGGAAATGCAACAAGATTGATTACCTTATGACAGTAAATTGTCACATCTTAGCTAATAATCTTGTAACAGTCACAAAAGCAAATTACGAAATATTATTTATGAAAAATACTCTCATATGACTGTCATTGACTGGGGTACTAGTTAATGTGATAATCATAAAATAAGAACATCGAACGCCGACATCATAAAGTATGACTGTCAAAATGTTATGATTTTTTTTTTCTGTAATGAGGCTCTCAAACTCCAGAGACCTCGTTACAATTCAACCTGCAATGCAACTTGTGATGTGACTTGCAACTAGAACTTTGTAATAAACTTCTATATCACACATGAAACTAGTTTTACAACGTCAGTTCCAATCAACTTTTCAAAACTTCAGTTTGTTTGTCCACATTATGGAAGCCATTATTATCAGCTAACATGAAGTTCATAAACCGGAAATTCATTCAAAAGTTCTGATGTCATTTCCGGCATACAGCATGCATGATTAGGTTTTTGCCAGAAAATTTCATAAAAAAGTCTCTCAGAAGTTGAACATGTGCAACTCAATGAGACTTGAGTCTCAGCACTAGTTTGAAAAGAAAGTTTGATCAAGTTGCAATGTTATATCACAGCTATAAACAAAGAAGTTGCATGTCACACTGCAAGTTTTATTGTATCCAAAGTTGCTAGTGGGATAGGAGCTTTAGGTTGGAAGTAGGCTTACCACCTGTGGAGGACAGTCCTCCATTAGGAAGAACTGTTCTCCGGCCAGGACCATCCTCTACGAACGTATTTAAGTTTTTATACAATTTTATTGTGTGGAGGACATGTTTGTCTTCATGGAGGACGGTCCTGGTCGGAGGACATTTCCCCTCGAATGGAGGACTGTCCTCCACAACTGAGGAAAGGTGGCAAGCCTAGTTGGAAGTCCTATTTTTTTTTTACAAAAAAAAAAAGGACCAGACAAGAGTCGCCCCGAGTTTCAAAAAGAAACGCACTAGGGCTTAAAATCATATTCGATTAAGACACTGATTAGGTGTCAGATCATAAAAATCACACCGATTTAGCTTACACCTCTTTATATTATATCAATAAAGGCTAATTTTTATTTTATTAGACATGCCCCCCAATTGAGAAATTTTAACAGGTTTTTTTTAAAGTTCACAATTTTCACACACGCCCAATTTAAAATTGAATTTCTTACTCATTTTTATAATGAGGACCACTCAAAAGTGTTATTTAACTATTATTTTAAATAGATATTGGAAATAATTGATTTGTAAACTCACAGCATGATGGCCCACCCTATAGGAAAAAAAAAAAAAAAACCCTCCATCCCTTTTCTCCTTTTTACTGTATATTTCAATTTGAACAAACATGCTGTGAGATGTTGATTTTTAAAACATTTTGGCATTTTTTCATTAGTGGGTTTTTTTTAAGAATTTAAACAAAAAAAAATGGCAACCCACAAGATGTTCTATCATCGAAAAGATGAGAATAAAATATAACAACAGGTAAAAATAAGGTGTAAAAAAATTAGTTATTTTTTTAGTTATGGATAAAGTTTAAAAAAAGAATTATCTCTGCTCGTCAGCATTTTGAAAAGAAGAAACTATTTTTTTTTTCTTGGAAAAAAGGGGTTTTGTTCCGATTTCAGTCACCCAGGAACCAGAAAAACCCACCCACACACAATAGACACAATATATATAAAAAAGTTCCGCATAGAGAACTATATTGTTCCCATCTCTCTCTGCGTGTCTACTTTAAAATTAGTTTCGGAAAGTTTGCTTTTTTTTAATTCAATAATAAAAAAAAGGTCGTCTTGAATCCATTTTACATATAAGGCTTTTTAAAAAAAATACCAAAAAGTTAAATCAATTCTTCAAATCGTGTTCTTTTCTATTAGATATATATTTCAATATATAAATTTTTTTTTTCGTGAGAATATTTTTCAAATAAGAAATCAGCGTGTAATCAGGCGTTTATATTTATAAAGTATACGAGGGCTTTAATAATTTTTCTCTCTTTTCTACTTTTTATTATTTCTACATTGAATTATAAGAAAAAAAAAGATGGAGGACATATCAAAGTGTTGAGAACTAATGAATGAATTAAATGCTTTTTTTGTTGTTGTTTTGTCTTCTTAAAGCTTGTTTCCACTACAAAAATTAACTATAAATGGTTAAAAAAAAGTTAACCACAGTTAATTTTCTAATCGAAATAACTATGGTTCCATTAACCATGGTTAAATTTCTCTGAACAATGAAGTTCGAACTACTCAACCTGCATTGACACAATGTGGTTAAATCACATTATTAAATTGGTTAAGAATGCAAGTAGATCATTTATTTTGTACGTGTATAGCATTAGATGGCGCCACTAGCCCTCCTCCCATAGAAATGTACTTACACTCTTCAACTCTGTCTCATCTTTTTTTATTTCACGTGGCATACTTTTAATTGCGTCATCGTTACTTCTACACGTGCCCTCTTCACTTATAAAGTTATAAAATTTATGTTCTGGGTATAAGTTTGTCACGTGCTGATAATTAAGCTTGTTTTGGACGCGCTTTTAGAGCTAAAAGGTTGCATTCTATTTCAACTAATTGACGACGAGTGTAGTTTGGCCACCTATGAAGGTTGCAGGCGCCATCTACCTTGCAATTTACACAAGTATTTTTTCTATTGTGTCCTCTTAAATACATCAGTGGTCTCCAGAGCACGCACCCCAGAATAATTGACAACCGCCATTTTCCTGTTCAGCACACTCACTGGGACAAACGAGATTTAAATAAAGAAGTCTATGGGGAAATCCACTTCATCAGTAAGTTCTTTTGCTGTTTTCTCGTAAATTACTCGCACAATTATCAATAAAAATGAATAAATATCCAATTGATTGCATATCTATTGCGCACCTGCAATGGACCACCTGCACACCCCACTTTGGAGACCACTGAAATACACAGGCATTTAGAAATCGGGACGAACACAAGTTGGCTCCGCCTTTGTTATGACGACCGGCAACTTCTAATTGGTTGGTTATGTAGTCTGACGTGACATGCTCCGCCCTTTTCAATGTCGAACCACACAACAAACCAATTCGAAGTTGCCGGTCATCATAAAAAGGGCGGAGCCAACTTGTGTTCGTCCCGATTTCTAAATGCCTGTCTGAAATACTGTTTACTTCCTGTGATTCAAACAAAATTAGCCAACAAACAAACATGGCCGATAGTGAGAACATTCAATTTTTGACTGATTGAGGAATCAAAAAATTCCGTAACCGTAAACCAGAATTCATCACCAAGAATTTAACATACTTTCTAATTAAAACTTCAAATTCACCTTAATTACAATTTAGAACTAAAATGGTGTCCAATTTAAGAAAAAAATACTTTAAAAAAAATAAAGAATAAAATAAGTAATTTATAAAATCTACAATAATAATACTAAATCTCATTTTTATGGCCATTCAGTAGCAAAAATAGACTTCATTTAAGAGGCGTTTAAAAACATCTTTTCTATATAGTTAAAATTAAAAGACTCTGATTGTTGTTTTTAAACTTTTTTGACAACCCCTTTTTTTAACCTCCCCCCTCCCCTTTTAAACAGGTTAACTTTTTACATAGGTGTTTGATAATAATAATAATAATAATGTTACACACAGTGCAAACAATGTACTTGTACAGTTTGCATACAACTTTTTGATTATTTAAGCCTTGATGGCGAAATATCTCTTTATATACGCTTAAATAAAATAAATAGGCGCTGCTCGGCCTTTTTTATATGAATTTAGTCAGGGGTCGAAACGTGGCCGTGGTTTTACAACTCGCCAAAATCACAAGAAATAATGTTGTCCTTCAATAATAAAAGTTTTATGCCAACTCACTGCAAAAATACATACTATACATTGGAAAACAATAGAAAACAGTCAAGAGCAACAATGGAGGAAAGATTATAAGAGGTGCTAGAGGGCGCTCCAGAGGGCACCAACAACTACCACCCAAATTACATAAAAAAAATCCACCACAAAATAATTGAAAAGTGTCCAGTTTTATAATATAGTTCAGTTTTAGGCTGTATGTATGAGATACCATTCACGTCAAAATTTCATTAATATCAAAACAATTTAAGAGTAATTTGTTGATATAATAAAAAGGCGCTTCGAAGCGCTTTAAAAGCGCAACAGGAACTGATTAAAAAGATTTTTTAAAAAAATCTTAACCAATAATAACCAATCTATATCCTTCCCAGGTTGCAACATGACGGCAGTAGTTCTGTCTATCGTGGTGGTGTCGCTGAATAAGCACCAAAAGAAATTAAGTTTCAATTTGGCGCTTTAACCTTTGCCTGACTTTGTTAACGATGATTTGATAAATAGAGAAGGCGTCTGAATAGACGCCTTCTCTATTTATCAAATCATCGTTAACAAAGTCAGGCAAAGGTTAAAGGCGCTTCTGTACACATTTATAGCAAATTCTATATAACCTTTGATTTAAAATGTATTATGGTCACCACTACGCAGGCAAACTGCTTGGAAGTGACCGGAAGTATAACGAAAAGGACAATTTTCTTTAACATTGAGTTTTACTACAATCTCCAACTACTGTATATTGACAGGCAGTTAGAAATAGGAGAGAACTTCAATTGGCACCGCCCTTGTTATAACGACCGGCAACTTCTAATTGGCTGGTTATGTAGTCTGACGTTGCCGGTCGTCATAACAAGGGCGGAGCCAACTGAAGTTCTCTCCTATTTCTAACTGCCTGTCGTATGCTGCGATCCTAACGACTCTTTTGGCACGCAGGCCACTTTTTGACCATCGAATGGTGCGATTGTCGCCAAAATCGACAACCTTGAGAGTATTTCCATAGAAAATACACTGCAACCAAAGCCAAACCACCATCGACTTCCTTTTGCAGTCGAAAAGTGGTCAAATTAGTGGTCTGTGTATTTCCAACCCTAAAACCTCTTATATTTCCGATATTTTTTTATCGAATTGAATAAAAAAGAGTGCAAAAAAAAAGTAGTTATTCTATTTTTCCACAAGAGTTTCGGACTTTGAAATTTGTTCGGATGGTTAATCTCGCGGTTCTCTTGGTGTTTTTGTAACCCGTGAGAACCACCGATGTTCACGATGATGACACCTTTCAAATTAAAGAAGAAGAAGAAAAAAAAACGGAACTTGAAGAAAAAGTTCACACTCTTTGGTTTAAGTTGGTGTTTTTATCATCTGTGAAATTTAAGTTACACCTGAAGAACACCTCAAATAAAAAGAACCAAAACTTGAACCTTTTATTTAATTTTCTATTTTTTTAAAAAAAAAAATCTTACCATTTTTTTGTGGTTTAATTAAAAAAAAAGCAACAAGGAGGAATCGAACAGATTCTATAGTAAATGAATCTTTTGTTTCGATATATACAGTCAAATAATGGGTTATACAAAAAGGTATCAAGAGATACTTTTTTGTTTTCAAAATGTCCGATTCAATAGTTTTAAAGTTGAAAATTAACTGGGGCTGAACCGAAAAATAATGAACCAAGACAGAAATATATATGAAAATATAAAAAATCACACACAAACACCAGAGGTTGAGTGATTTAAATTAATATTTTTCAAATATTTAACTGAGAAAAAAAAATCACATTTTTTAATTTATATATAAATCAAAATTTAAAAAATAATACTTAAAAACCAGAATTTTTAGAGAAAAAAAAACTATGTAAAAATTTGAATTTATTAATTATTAAATGACGACTGACATTTTCAAGTTTATACTTAATGTAGTTAAAACTAAATTAATATAATTAAATTTAAATATTTAATTTTTAATATTTAAATTATATAAAAAAAGTCATTAAAATATTTTTTTAAATAATTTTTTAAAATATAAAATATATAGAACTTCTTAATTTAAATAATTATTTATTATTTAAATTTATATTAATTAATAAATTTAATATTTTTTCAGTTTTTATTTTCAATTTTTCAATTTTTTTTTCCAATTTTTTTAGAAACAACTCAGTTTTATTTGTTTTTTTAAATTTCAATTAATAACTAATTTCATTTTTTTTTTAGATTTTAATTACTTCCAATTTTTAAATTTATTTTTTCAGTGCTTTTTTTGTCTCGCAACTCTGTCCAAGACAAACAGAACAGAAAAATCATCATATCACACACAGATATCATAAATAAAGTGACAAGACAATGACTATTAGTCTATTACACTCAAACCTGACCGACCACAACCTTTAAAAAAAAAAAACTCCACAGCGAAACCAAAAATAATAATAATAATAAAAAACCCTCCATCGCAGTTCAGTTTAAGAATCTTAACTGACCCTAACCGAATCGGGCAACTTAATGTGAAATAATGTCCATTTTCACACTTTTCTGCCCATTGGAAAAGAAAGAAAGAAAAGATGATGAAGTTAAGCAAAGCAGAAACACAAAAAAAAAACTATTGAGAAAGAAACTTCATTGGAAATCCTCCATTTTTTATCATCATCATCATCGTCTAAATGTTGAATTGAAAATTCCAACACCGCACAATAACACTGAGAAACCCACGTTAAAAGTTAACCCATCCTCATCCTCTGATTTGCCCACTTATTAACCCTTTCCTTCCGTACAGACAAAAAAAAAAAGACACTCCCTTATTTTTTTCTGCAAAAAAACCCCTCACATTTCAAATAACACAAGCCACTTTAAAACAATTACCCAATTCAACCTGAAATAAACCACATGAGATTTTTTTTTCTTACCTTTTTTTTTTTTACATAAAAAAGACAGGTAAAAAGAAGAGAGAGAGAAAAAATCAACCTTTCAACTTTTTTTTCTCTCTTTCAATGTATTTTAAATGCAACAAAAAAGGTGATAATTGTAAACTTTTCTTATTTTCTAACAAAAAAAAACTAGAAAAATAATCAGAGCTGACACAAGTGTCCTTATAATAATAATTGTTCCTTTTAAGATTTTTTTGTTCTTCTGACAACTTGTTCTAATTTTTGAAAAGCTTTTAAAAGAGACAATGGCCATAAAAACAGACAGAAAAACATAATAGAAACTTCAAAAAATTAAATTAAATGACTAATTAATTGTATATATATATATGTAATATTGGAAGAAAAGTTCTCTATTTTAAAACTCTTTTCAAGATTTTAAATTAAAAAAAAAATTAGTTAAGTGTCAAAAAATGAGTTCCTGTCTCTTTTTTTTAGGAAAAACAAAATCAGTCAAATGTTTCAAAATCTTGAAATCCATTCTGACTTTTAAAATTCAATGAAAAAAAAAACTTCACAAACTTAATCAAAAGTTTTCCATTTTTCCTTCATTTTTTTGGCTTCAGAACAAAAATTAATCACATTTTAAGATAACAAATTATTGTAACTTTTCCAATAGAGGCGAACAAAATTATTCTTTTCCTATTAAAAAAAATACTGCGTTAGAGGCTAGAGTTCGCCTAGAATTTTATACTCTAGAACTGGCCTACGATTGTAGGTTAGTTCTGGCCTCTAATACCTTTGTACACAGTCATGAGTTAAATGAATTCAAATTAAATGTGTTTATGTGAATTATACGGAATCCAGTTAAGGACACACAAACCCAAATAAAAATTGACTTTTATTATTTTAAATTGAAAAATACTAAATCAATATTTTAACGTCAATAGTTTATATATTTTATATTTAAGTATTAACTCAATATTTTCAGATTATTAACTGAATTAAATTGAATTCGATATATTGTTTGTTTGTCCTTCACAGGGCTCTGTAGAACACGTTTATAATTTAAATACATTTAAATTATCAGGTGTGTGTACAGGGTATAACCCCCAGTCTCTTTGATTGCAAAAAGCCTAATTCTTTTTTTGTCATTAAGACTGTTCCAGGTTAAATCTATAGGAAAACTCTTGGTTAACCTCTAACAGAACTCTAGCCTCTAAACAGTCTTTTTTAATGAAAAAAAGCATATATTTTTTATGTGCCTTACTTAATCATTCCTTTAATGTAAATTTGAAAGTCATGTTAATGTAATGATGAAATTTACCTATTACTTTTTTTTTACCTTGTTTGAGTTTACTAAGTCATTAGTAAAACTTTACAGCAATTAAATATCAGCACTTAAATTAACCCTTTTCGACCCAATTTTTTTTTTTATTTCAGAAGTAGAAATTAATTCTTCTCCACCCACCATTTTTATTATTCGTATGGAATTTTTTTATTCAGAAACAATCATAAATGTTTATCTTTAAATTACTATATAGTTAATAACAGTATCAATTTCGTCGTTTTATGAATAACTTTATAAGAAGGTGGAGGAGGTTTTCTTGAGAGTTAATTTCATAATTTATTTTCTTAACTATGTTTCACTTGTCCTATAACTAGTAACATCCCAACAATTAACATCATTTCACTAAGATGTTACACCTATCCCTATTATCCCTGTTATCCCTATTTTAAGCCTACAAACTGAATAACAGACAAATATGTAAGCCTAGAATTTATTCAGTTCGACGCCTATAACAAGTGGCGTTTAATCAGGCGCCAATAGCAGTTTGGTGTTTAATCAGTTTGGCGCTTATTCAGTTTTCTAAATTAGGAAGAAGTCGAGTATGTTTGATATCTTGCCATGAAGGACAACACAGGGGGGGAGGGAATCTCGTACGGTGTATAGCAAAGAGCTCTATTTTCAAGGGAGACGACATTGGAAGTGATTCTCGTGCGCCCTGTACTTGTATCAAGAGGGGACGGACACTGGAGGTTAATCTCGAACGGTATGGCAAGCTATTTTAGTTTTTATCCTCATTTTACTGGATTTTCAGATTTGAATTACATTTTGGACAATCCAGTAAAACGGGAATAAAACAGTAAAATTGCTTTCTATGTATACAATCTGCTATGAATTTTGGTGAATCTTTGTAAATCTTAGTGAATCTCGTACATGATTCTCTTCAATGTTGGCCCCCTTGAATCGTATAGCAACTGAAGCTCTAAATACAGTTTGCGCCCTCTATCGTCCACACTCAAGTTTTGGCTAGAAGAGCTCTTAGTTGATTTACCTTTGTATCTTGAGGAATTCATCATTCTAATACCTTTGTACACATATGAGTTAAATGAATTCAAATTAAATATGTTTAGGTGAATTATACGGAATCCAGCTAAGGACATGAACACAAATAAAAATTGACTTTAATTATTAATATTTTAAATAGAAATACTAAATCAATATTTTGTCAATAGTTTATATAAATTATATTTAAGTATTAACTCAATATTTTCAGATTAACTAACTGAATAAATTGAATTCGACAACATATTGTTTGTTTGTCCTTCACAGGGCTCTGTAGAACACGTTTATTATTTAAATGCATTTAAGTTATCAGCTGTGTGTAATAGGTATTACATTGTATTTAAATTAAAAGAAGAAAAATTAAGTTGCTTCCATTTTTTTGTTTTTCCTCCTAAACATTTCAGGTCCCTTTGACAAATTTAAATGATTACGAAATTAGAATGGTCGAGAAAAAGATTTTTTTTTCTTCTAACATTTTGCATAAAAGAAACAATTATTTTTCTTCACTATATAGTCGTACACAATTACTACATACTGTATATAAAAAAGACTTCACAGAATCACACAAAATTACAAAATTAGGTGGACTAATTATGAGAAAAAGAAGATTGGGAGGAGCGATGGGCCACAAAAATGAAAGATAACCACCAACCCATCCTATCTCCATACAACCTTCTTTTTTAAACCATGGACACACACAAACACAAGGGGTAAATTGTCAATGGCCATTCATTTCTTTTATATCTAAAAAAAAGGTAGGGTTGAAAATACAATGCTATTATTGCATAAGATGGGACGTCCCATACAGAGAGAGAGAGAGAGAGATAGAAAAGAAGTTCCTTTTTAATATGGATTCTTTCTCTATCTATTTATATAGTTGTATATGTTACCTATATGAAGCTTATATATTACAAGTGAAAAAGACGTGACCCCCTGATGGTCTTCACAAGTGTTTACTAACGCCCTCAAATAATAGCTAATTAGGAAAATGTATTTCTCTCTCAATTGCTTCTAAAACCTCAAAAGAATGGACTTTTTTTTTCAAAAGACTTAAAAGTTTTAGCCACTTGGATTTTTTTCTTTCTTAAATTATCTTCAGGCTAAAAAATCTAAAAGAAGGAAATCAAAAGATAACCTTTTACACGTTTGAAAAATACGACATTACAATGAATCCATCCACTCATTTTAGAAACTAGAAGAGTAGCTAAATCACTTCATAGATAGAGGGCTTATTTTCATGTTTGATATTTTTCAAAATAAACTTTTTATTAAAACAAATTTAAAAAAAAATATATCGTCTGCTTTTGAGCTACCTTTCTAGTTTCTATAAAACAAAAAACACTTTCTAATTTCTCTATTTTTGTTCTTCTGAAAGACAGATTAAAATTAGAACTCTAAAATCAGCTGTTTATAAAAAAGTCTTATGTAATTTACTTTTCTAGTTTGTAAAACAAATACAACGTTTTTCTTCAAATTGATCCTTAAAAGACAGATTCGATTGAATAAGCGCCAACTTGAACAAAAGCCAAACTGAATAACAGCTACATTTTTGGCTTTTAAATTCAGTTTGGCACTTGTTCTATTTGGCGCTTATTCAGCGCCACCGAAAGACAAAATATAATTAAGAGTTCGAGAAGCACAGTTTACACTTAAAAACCACATTGAAAATTAAGTATTTTTACCTGTCTATTAATTTCATGATAAAAAACAAATGAAGCGAGGAATGATGAGTAATACTAATAATTAGAGATGTGCCATTCGAATCCTCGAATCTTGAAAAATATTCGAGATTCGAAAACTCGAATCTTCGCGTTATTTTCAAATCCTAACCTTAAAAAAAAGTTAAAAACTTTTGGAAAAATTAGTTTTAACTCCATTGAAGTCCAATAGAAGCGTTCACTAACAAAAAAACCGGCGATTGTTGCAACCCGCATCAATAATATCATCACCTTGTGGCGACCCTGATTGCCACACTTGTTTTTTTATTATTAATAATTTAACATTTAATATTATTTCGTTTATTTGTATCTTATTAATGAATTATATATTATTCCTATATGAAGGATCCGAGAGATTCGGGAGATTCGAGAACCTTTTAGGGTTCGAGGAATTCGAGAACCTTTTAGGATTCTTATTCGAGAACCTTTTAGGGTTCGAGGGATTCGAGAACCTTTTAGGATTCGGATTCGAGAATCTATTAGGATTCGGATTCGAGAACTTTTTAGGATTCGGATTCGAGAATCTTTTAGGATTCGGATTCGAGAACCTTTTAGGATTCGGATTCGAGAACCTTTTAGGATTCGGATTCGAGAACCTTTTAGGATTCGGATTCGAAAATCTTTTAGGATTCGGATTCGAAAACCTTTTAGGATTCGGATTCGAGAATCTTTTAGGATTCGGATTCGAGAACCTTTTAGGATTCGGATTCGAGAATCTTTTAGGATTCGGATTCGAGAACCTTTTAGGATTCGGATTCGAGAATCTATTAGGATTCGGATTCGAAAACCTTTTAGAATTCGGATTCGAGAACCTTTTAGGATTCGGATTCGAGAATCTATTAGGATTCAGATTCGAGAATCTTTTAGGATTCGGATTCGAGAATCTTTTAGGATTCGGATTCGAGAATCTTTTAGGATTCGAGAACCTTTTAGGATTCGAATTCGAGAACCTTTTAGGATTCCGATTTGAGAAAATTTAGGATTCGTCCCCCACCTCTGCTAATAATAAATTGCTTAATATGAATTTCTAATGAAGTTCCTTGGACATTGGATGCTATATTATTACATTGTGTTTGCTCAGAAGAAGAAGAAGAAGAAGAAAAAACTCACTCAAAAGAGAAGAAGAAGAAGAAAAAAAAAGGCCAATGGAAAAATAGAAAAAGTGCTGACCGAGCAAAAAGGTATTTAAGAAGATGCGCAACACCAGTCAAGGCAATATATAATTTTCAACCCAAACAATCAAAAGTATGAATATATAAACCCAATGTATGGAATATATGGTTGGAGAATACCCACTACCACCTTGTCTATATATATATATACTCATTTTTTTTATTTTCAAGAGTCATTTTCTTTTGCAAATGGGTGCTAAGTAGCGCGCATCTTGCAATGGCCTCAATCGCGATTGTGGGTGTATTAAGTTTGGAGGTGGTGGTGGCCAGGAAGCTCAAAAATCCATCAGACTGCAATGAAGAGAGTATAGAGAAATATAAAAAAAAATACAGTATAAGGGGGTTGTGGATGGAGGTGGTTAAAAACTAGAAAAGAGGGTGGTGGTGATAGTGGTGATCTACCGTCCGGTTATTTAGCTCTCAGGTCAGGTCGATATCTTCGTGTCTTTTTATGTTTGTTTTGTGCAACACAAATTGTTCACAAAGCTGCAGATTTTGACCTCAACTTTTTTTTTAAACAAACTTTGTAAAATAAAAAAAAGTAGACATAGACATCTTTTAGGGGCTTCCTTACAATTTACACTTATATCAGGTGGAAATCGAAGAAACGACCAACAAATTCCTTATCTTTTTTAAAAAATTCGTTTGCATACAATAGAAAAAAGACAAATAGACATATAAAATAATACAGGGTGAAACACAAATTTAAAAAATGTTGAATATCAACAATTATACACATTTATTACAGTTTATAAGGCAATGTGTACAATACCTAAAACAACAACTCAAATACAAGATAATGACTTAAGATGGTTTATTAAAACTCTCTTTAAGAATAGCAAAATTAAGAGAAATTACAAAGTGTTTTAGAAACTAGAAGGGTAGCTCCATCATCTAAGTATAATTTCCTCGTTGATATCTTTCAAAATAAGTTTTTTACAGACAAAATTTTTAAAAAAATATCACCGGCTTAAAGTTATGCCATTTTCAAAAAGTTTATTTTGAAAGATATCAAACATGAAAATACCTTTTAAGTGATTGAGCTACCTTTCCAGTTTCTAAAACACTTTCATTTTAAACCTGAAAAGGTAGAATTTAATCAAGAGTTTGAGATGGCCCTGTTTACACTTTAAAACTATCTTAACAATATAGATGTGTAAAAAAGGTTTATTGTTTTGGGCAATTTGTACATTGTCTAAAACACTTGTAAATGTCCAAAATAGGTGATTTCGCACTTTGACGGTGACATCAACATACAGAAAAAAACTTGTTTCCAGGCAACGAAAAACTGTTATTATATATTTAAAATTAATGTTAATAAATAATAAACCACCCTGAATTTAAGTCATTTTCATGGTGATATTCTTAATCATCAAAATAACAAACCAATTTCATTTCTTGTGTAAATTTAGATCCTCCATCTTGAAACATAAATTTCTTAAAAAGTTTTTTTTTTCTGCACTTGTGATCGAACCAATATGGCGGGCAAGGTCCGTAGATTAACAGGTTGGCTCGTAACTAAAGAAATATCCCTCCTTATCGCCATCCTTGGGATATCGAGTGACGTAATCAATATGGCGACCAATGTCTATTTATTAAGGTAAATATGTTGGCAGGTTGCCAAGAAACATCTCCCTCCCTCCCCCTCCTCAATACTTTGCTATGGCGAGGTCGCCATATTGCATACGTCACTCGTAATCCCTATTTCTATTTATTTAGAGAGGGGGTGGAGAAATTTCTAAGTTACAAGCCAACCTGTTAACCTACGGATCTTGTATGGAGGGTCGTTCATGTCATAATGGCCAAATTATGGATATCCATAACTTGTATATGATTTTATTGACCACTGCAAAATTGAAACACCCTTTTTAATGTTTACTCTCATAGGTGCAAATTAATTTCTAAAATAAAAGTATGGAAGTCCATGTGCAAAATAATAAAACCACCTCCCATTATATTATCAAAATTTATCAGTTTGAAATCACCTTTAGGTGGAAGTTTATCAAGAAGAACCCGAACCAGAGGCGATTGGTTGATAGCTGATAATAATGAACCTCCATATTACTATTATTATTATTATTATTATTATTATTATACTCTTCACACAAGGAAGTTCCTAAAAATAGCGGACTTTATAATATTATTACAATTCAAAAGAAAAAAGGTCGAAATAGATAAGAAAAATAACCTAAAATACCTTTTGTTGAAATCAGTCTGATTACAACAAAGTCCACTTATAGGTTTTTTTCTCTCCTTCTGATAAAACAGATAAGATATTATTACATCTTTATCATTTTGAAATCCATCACTTCAGAAGAAGAAGAAGTAAAATTTCTACTAAAGTTTAAAACTGATATAACTTTTAATAAACATCGAACTAATAATTTTAAGTTTGAAGAACGACGCAATTTAAAGGTGTAAACGGGGCCTCTCTCTCGAATTCTGATTATATATTTTATCTCTTTCAATGTGAAATATGAATCATTAGAAACTTGAACGGTGTTTTAAAAACTAGAATGGTAACTTAATCACTTGAAAGTAAAGACCTATTTTTCATGTTTGATATATATATTTCAAAATAAGCTTTTGAAAATGACTCAGTTTTAAGCTCATAATATTATTTTTTTAATTTTTGTCTATATATTGTATTTTGAAAGATATCAAAAACATTAAAATATACACTTAAGTGATTAAGCCCTTCTAGTATATAAAATACTTTCTAATTTCTATTAATTTTACTTCCAAGAGATTTCGAAAATCAGCTCTTCATTACAACAATCCGCAGGCATTTTTCATAAAGCAGCCGGCCATTTGCAAAACACGCAAACTGCCATAAAAAGTTCATTTTTAAATATATGAACATAAAAACTAGAAGTGTAAACGGGTCACATTTACACTTCTAGTTTTTAAAACACTTTCTTGTTTAATATTATCTGCTTTTCAAACGTAAAATAATAAATTTCAAAAGGACGTTTTCACTTCCACAAGTCCGAAAGATTAAAAAAAAAACTTCTGAAAAACTTTCTCGAGAAAAGTCAAAAATCTCTCGGTAAAACACATGTTTCAAAATACAACAAAAAAAATTCACGCAAAAGGGGGGGATATTTTATTTTTTAAAAAAAGTTAAAAACCCAAGAGTGGAGGGGGTCCAGTAGAGGGGGGGTCCAGTAAAGGGGGTGGGGTAGGGTCACCAACCAAGCAGATAAACATAGCAACAACAGCCTGAAATGTCCAAAAACATACAGACATCTTAAAGCACCTAATAAGTCTATGTGTTTAGTTGGTATATAAGTGAAGACCAACGTGTGTATGAAATAAGGGGGCTAGAGAGGGGGGGCTGTATTGTATGTATATATGAAGGAGAGGATAAAAGTGGGGGTGGTGGTGGTGGTAAAGGGTCTAATATGTCAGTGACCTGACTTTTCTTGAAGAAAAAAAAAAGTTTTAACGTCACAAGTGACTGGTCCTCACAAATTTACCCATCTCATCTCGTCCCACCCCACCCACACCTCCTTCATATTCCCCCCTTCTTTTCTAAATACAACATTCCCTCCTCCACCCCCTTTTTGAAAATCATCATCTTGTATAAGAGATGTCCTAACGTCTTACCTAACCCACAACCGGGACAACCCTCCTTTCCTAAAAAAAACACATCCCTCCATCTTTTTACTCAAAATCTCAAGCATCTCTCTCTCTCCATATTGTTAACAACCCCATCTAAGAAGAAGTTTAAAAAAAAACCCAACGAACTCCAATAGACTAAAATGAAGATGAAAAAGTAGACAAAAATAACTTCGAATTTTGCTCTTTCTCTCAAAGATGATGTATTATTGGATGTTTTAGGAGAAAGTTGAAGAAGAGGTGGACGGTTTGAGAAGTACCATAAGAATATATTATGACAAGGTGTATATGGTTACCGTCAAAGTAAAAAAAAATCAGCTATTTTGTATAATTTCCTATAAAAATGTGCCGAAAATCACAAATTATGGTAGTAAATGTTGTATTCTATAGATTCGTGAGCTTCAAGGGCTTTTTGATGACCTTCTCGTGGGCCTGGTGAGCCTCGCCGGGGCCTTGCTGGGCTGAGGTTTATTTTTTTTTACAAAATGTATGTTTATAATTTGAAATTTGCTCAAGGCCTGTGGCTGAGGAACAAAAGTCCAATTACAGCATGTGAAATGCATGCTAATTCTGCAAAATTACTAGCACTTTAATTTTTAAGCAATTTGTAGAATGCCTAAACCAACAAGCCCAATCTATACCTGAAGAATTATCGACATTATCCACAAATGTCTTATTCTTGCTGGCATTTTATTAAAAAAAATTCTATACAAAATGTGCAACATTCATTACACATTTTATAATTTGTCTAGAAATTGTACAGAATGACTGGGTTTCCATTTTTGACAGTAACATACGAACACCTGGTAAACAGACATTTCACGTCACACCATATATATATATATATATATATATATATATATATATGCATTTATATGGTTGCCTAACTCATGAGTATATATATATATATATATATATATATATATATATATATATATATACTCATGAGTTAGGCAACCATATAAATGCATTTTTCTATCAAATGAACCTGGTTTAGAGGCTAGAAGTTAAATTAGGATAAAAACTAATCTTGCGGAAACTAGAAATCTAGTCTCTAAACAGGTTCTTTTTTTACTGTAAAACACTTTTTTTTTCTGGTTTCCTTACTAATGAAATTCAGAAAGAAAAAAAGATCAAAGAGGTGTATATAAAATCCCCCCATCCGGGAATATTACATAAAAAGTTATGTCTTTTTAAACTTTTTTTTTTGTATAATGTTTTTGTCACAGGACAGATGGGATGTCCCATGTATAAAAGAGATGTCCTCCTTCCTCCTCCTCCTCTCTGTATGGAAGTTATTTGTTGAGGTCCTCCATAATTACTGGGTATACATTTTTAGAACAACTGTGTGTTTACTCCTATTTAAAAAAAGTGCGCTTTTTGCTCTCCAAAGTGAAGAAGAAGAAGATTGCGACCGGAAGCAGACACATATGCCCGGCTTTAGGAGGACAAGACTCCAACTGACATGGGCTATTTTGAGAGAGAAAAAGTATCCCTCTGTGTTTGTCTGTAATTTTTGCCCTCCTCGTCCTCCTCCATCTCCTCTCTTTTCCCTTCTCTCCTCTTTTTTTTTCCCTCCCAATCCCCTTCAACATTCCTACGTAGTAGTAGTAACATGCTATATTAGAAACCACACGGACACAACACCAAATTCGGGCATAGGAAAAATAAGATTCGAGACACAAGAAGAAGAAGAAGAAAAACCATGTCCCAAAGGAACTAGTTAAACTCTAATCTACTTGATGATATTGTTGCCAGAAACGATCTCCAAACAATATTATTAGTTTTGTATTTTTAAAATGGTTAAAGAAAACTCGTGTTTTTATAAAAGTAGCCATTTGCAAAATATGCAAATTATTCTACTCTTTAAGCCTGTTTTATGCTAACAGATAATTTTCGAATTTCGGTTAGTCTGCAGTTTGTAAAGAGCAAAACCCTAAGAAGAAATTAAAAGTAAATTTAAAAAAACTAGAAACGGTAGCTGAATCAATTTTAATAATATTTTCATGTTAATATCTTTCAAAATAAACTTTTTATTAACATAAATTTAAAAAAAAGATATTGTTTATTTATAATCATAGTTGGTTTTATTTTCAAACTGAAATAAAAAACGTTTATTGTAAAAGATGTCAAGATGTAAGTGATAGAACTACCCTTCTAGTTTTTTAAACAAGTTCAAATTTCTCTTCATTTTGCGCTTAAAAAGAGTGCAAAACCATTTAAAACCATCTTAAGAAGCAATATATATCAAGCACAATTAAAAGCGTTTTAAAAACTAGAAAGAATAAATTGAAACACTGTAAGAAGAATTTATTCTTTCTAGTTTTTAAAACGCTTTTAACAATTTCTCCAGTTTTATTTTGTTTTCATTTCACTTTGAACCAAAATGCAATAATAAAAAGCCTAGAAAAACATAAACAAGTTTATATTAAAATATTTTGAATAATTATTCTGCAAGCATCCCAGTGGGCCTGTGGCAGAGAGACCATATTTAGTCTCAAAGCAGCATATAAAACCAAGATAAACACATGAAAATGAGCTGAAGAAATTCAGTAGACTCTTCTAGTTTCATTTTTTAAATAAAAAAATCTCTTCTAATATTACTTCTGAAAACGCAGTTTAAATTTAAAATGAAAAAATATTGGCTCTATTTTGAAACAAGTTCAAAAATAGATTAAAAGTTCATAATCTTAAATGTGAATTTTTTTTTATTAAAATATAAATCATTAATATATATATAATTAAATGTTGACCGTATTGAACTTTGACCTCAACACTGACCCAAACATATGTAACCACAAGATCAAACATTATAAAGCATCATTTTACAAGAAGAAGACGACTGACTTTGTATGTGTGTGGGATACAGGCAATTAGAAATCGGGACAAACAGAAGTTGGCTCCGCCCTTTTTATGATGACCGGCAACTTCTAATTGGATTGTTGTGTGGATCAACGTTGAAAATGGCGGAGCATATGACGTCAGACTACATGACCAACCAATTAAAAGTTGCCGGTCGTCATAACAAGGGCGAAGCCAACTGAAGTTCTGACCTATTTCTAACTGCCTGTGAGTGGGATATATATCTCTTTCATGAAAAAATGTCAAAGTCTGGACAACAGTTTTTAAAAGAAAAACCGACAAAATCTCACGTACTATTTTTTTTAAAAAGAAAATCCTTCATAAAAGTGATTCTTCGAAATTTATATAAAAAAAGTTACTAAATATTGGACACACATATACCATCTTGACCGTCGAACCCTCTTAAATTATTCATCATCGTTGACAGATACTGACCATCAGTGAGATTCAATGTTCCGACTTTTAAAATTATGTTTATCTCAATCATTGAATATACAAAAAAGGCGTCCAGTCCAAAAAGAAGAAAAAAAATGGTCATCTGATTTATCAAAGGTCGTGAAAAACCAAAAAAAAAAAAAGCCACTTCAAACATTTTCAAGAGTTTAATAAATAGGGGTCAAAATATAAAATGGCCACTAATGCCCACACCATTATTATTTATTATTAGTTCATCTCTTTTAATTATTTTTTAATGTTCTAATCCCCCCTCCACCCACCCCATTTTAGCCTCAGTTTGAGGTGACAAATTTAACTTTTCAACAGTTTTAGATTACAATTTATAAACATATAGTTTCTAAGAGGAACTTCCGGTCGACCATTTCAACATTTTCCACTTTCTGTCATTACGATGTCTAAAGAGTGACAAAGTGAAATCTTTTTTTGACAAGAGGCAGATTTAAAAGCTTTTTTTTTTCAAGATTTTTTAAAAAAACTAGAATAGTAAAGCATGTTTTGAAAAGAATGTCTTTGAAATTTTTACAGTCAATTGGAAAAACTTGTTTAAATTTGCAGTAACCTTGTTTTAAAATGTAAACGCGCCTCGAATTTTGTTTTTAAATTGAAAGTGTTTTAAAAACTAGAATGGTAACTCAATCACTAAGGGGTATTTTAGATGTTGATATCTTTTAAAATAAACTTTATTTAAAGACAAAAATTTAAAAAAAAATATTGTCTGCCTATAAATTATTTTGAATTTTGAAACTCATAATTCATAAAGAAGCTTATTTTGAAATATATCAACAAGAAATTACTCTTAAGCGATTGAGCTACCTTTCTAGTTTTCTAAAACACTTGAAATTGTTTTTCTTAGTGTTCCTCCTCTTTTGAAACACAGAATAACCAGAGTTCGAAAACCAAGCTGGTCTTGCGATGCAAAAAAATAGACCATTTTAAAATGTCTCGAAAACGTTTATTTTCAAAAAATATCCTCATGATACTTACTTAGACAATTTCCTTTACTATTCTAGTTTCTAATAAATCTTAAAAATTCTTTTCTACCTGTTTTTTTGCTACAATATGCCTCAAAATAATTAGAAATTATTAACTTTTTTTCTAAAAAATTGTTCAATTTTAAACGGTGACCAAAAAAACGTTTATTTTCATAAATATCATGATGATAATTATTTAAACACCTTCTGATCAATGTTGATATTCATTTAAAAGTTGCTTCGTTAAAACGATTCTACCTGTTTTTTACTGAACCATGTCCATAAAGGTCATTTTCAGGACATTGTTTGTAAGACTTTTTTCCATAAAGAGATCTCTATGTAATTAGAAACTCTTTTTCTAACAAAAAAAAAATGTTTGTTCATGATTGATTCCTCATTTATTTTCGTCCCTTTTCTTCATCATCTTCTTAATCAACATGACCTCAAACACTAATCAAATAAGCACAAGGTGAATATAAAAAAAGGTTGTGCCCATTTTATTATATTTCGGTAATATTGTGTATACGAAACAAATGAGGAAGTTAAAAGTTCCTCAAACGGGACGCGTTTTGGGTGGACCCTCCTCCTCTCTCCCCCATCATCATCATCCCTCACCGTCCACCGTTTTTTTTTTTCCTTCCTCCCAAGAAATCAATAAAAAATAAGCAAATATTTGTATAATAAATTCATGGAAAGAAAACACCTTTTTTGTATTTCAAATCACCCTGTATATAAGTCACCTATAATTAAATAAGTTGCTAGGGCTCGGATTTTTATGCAAAATAATTGAAAATATTAATCAATTTGTGGTCCAAGTGCCGATTGTGAAGTAATTAGTAATCACAGAACAACAATTATCCTTATTTCTAATGAAAAAAGCTGGTTAGAGGTTAGATATCTGGTTACTATCATTTGTCAACCAGTTCGTTCTAGCCTCTAACCAGAATTTTTTTTATAATTGCAGTTGCTCTAATGATGATGATAATGATGATTACTAGGACTCGGATTTTTATGCAATATAAAGCAACTGTTTCTCAATTTGTGGCCCATGTGCCAATTATGAAGTAATCATAATCATTAGAGCAAACTGCAATTATGCCTTTTTTAATCAAAATGACTGGTTAGAGGCTAGATGTTTGCTTACTATCAGTTGTCAACTAGAAAGTTCTAGCCTCTAACTAGTGATTTTAGTTGAAAAAAATACAAATTTGTTGGTTGATCTAAACGGAGAGATTGTTACTTCACAATTGGCTCTTGGGCCACAGATTGAGAAACATTATGCTTGATTTTGCATAAAAATCCGAGCCCTAATGATTACAGTTGGCTCTTGGACCACAGATTGAGACAAATTTGCTTGATAATTTGCATAAAAGTCCGAACTCTAATCATGACTGAGAGGAATAAAACTGAGGACCATTTTTTTTTATAGAATATTGAATATTGAATGAAGATATCATTTCATTCTAATAAAAAAAGGCTGGTTAGAGGCTAGATGTCTGATTACTATCAGTTGTCAACAATAAAGTTCTAGCCTCTAACCAGTATTTTTGATTTAAAATACTCATAAATGTTGGTTGAACTGTTACTTCACAATTGGGCATTTGAGCCACAGATTGAGAAATATTTTCAATTATTTTGCATAAAAATCCGAGCCCTATAAATAACTATATATACAAACTGATCTAAAATTATGTAAAACACATTCACAAACATATATTACAATTGTCTGTGAATGTGATAACAATTTCTGTTGAAACATCATCATCATCATCATCAATGGCGGAAGTTATTCAGTTTTTTTTTTCTTCTTATTTGCATATTATAGGGTGACGTGATAAAAGAAAAGGTCCACAATGTCCTCCTACTCCTCCCTCACTCACTCACTCCAACCTTTGACCAGGAACTCATTTTTAATACATAAAGATACATTGAGAAATTAAACAAACCCCAGTTCAAAAGTTCCTCCTCTCCTTCTCTTATTTGGATACCAAAAAAAAACGCCAATAAAGGTTTCCCCATACATAATGTATATTGGAACTCCACCTCAAAATACCTTCTCATCACAAAACAAACTCATGAATGAGACTTTTTTTTATTTATTAAAACGTTTTTTTCCGAGTTCCATTTGTGAGTAAATATTTCTTTTGATATTTAGATTAAAGGTTCTTTTATTGTTTCACGTGAATCAGGGGCCTCATTACAAAAAAAAATGTGACAATCATACCTTATAATGTCACTGCTTGTGCGCTATTATTTTATGACTGTCATATTGCAAGAAATACACACAGTCAATGGCCGGCATATGACAATTTCTGTCTTAATAATATTTTGTGACTGTTGCAAAGTTATGAGCTAGATATGACCATCAATTTTATACTTTATTGGTCACTCTTGTTATATCTAAAGATATGATTGACCTTTAGTCAAAATTGGACCTCATGTGGGCCACTACTGATTTCTTACAGCTGATGCTTTGATCATAGCGAGCTGAAGATGAGAATTGTAAACGCTGAAGCCATAAAACTAACATGGGCACCTTTACGCTTATAATAAACTAATTTTATGTGAACTGAAAAGCTAAGATGTTTTATTCTAGCTGAAGATAGCTGAGCACAACACCAGGAAAAGCTTTACTGATAAACAGCTGTAAGTTTCAGTAAAACTCTTTCATCTTCAGTTTGCTACTTAATCAGCCTTTTATCTTCTGCCATATTTGAGATGAAGATTTCAGCTGAAACTGCAATTCCCGATGTGGTAGGCTGAGTATTAGCTTAAACAAATCCAGCTTTAGCTTTGTTGAACAGCACAAATGCTTTCATCTTCAGCTACAGTTAGGAAATTTATCTTTCCAATCTTATATATAATTTGTAAAAAAGAAGAAGCCCCAAAAGAAAAGTTTTCCTCGGCAAAAAAAACAAAACAAGAGCATTCAATTTGCTCGGAACACATGTTGGTAGATTTACATTACACCAAAACCAGCTTAAAGCTGAGAAAACTCCTTTTATAAAAAAAATAAGGAGGAGAGGGTGTTACGGTTGTACCCATCTTAAAACGATTCCATATTTTTAAAAAGACAACGAGGGTTGCCGGTAAGGCTAGCTATTAAGTGTATTATAGTACTCAGAGCTGGCACTTAATGTTATGTGTTACTGTCAATATCAACGAAATCAGTCATTGCCTAGACAATCTGCAAAACAACTAACCTGCTAGGGAATCTGCAGAATTCAACACCTAAAATGTATTGAATTTTATAGATTCACTAGCAGTTTGGTGGTTTTGCAGATTACCTAGACTTTCTACAGATTGACTGATTCCGCAGATTGACAGCAAGTAACATATGCACGGGTTAGAATTTTTAATGTGAAAAGATTTGAAACGACAGATAATACGAAGTTAATACTTAAATATAATGTATAGAAACTATTGACAAAATATTTAGTATTTTTCAATTTAAAATATTAATAATAAAGTCAATTTTTATTTGGTTTACGTGTCCTTAACTGGATTCCGTATAATTCACCTTATACCTTGTACACACATGAGTTAAATGAATTCAAATTAAATGTGTTTAGGTGTGAATTATACGGAATCCAGTTAAGGACACATGAACACAAATAAAAATTGACTTTAATATTAATATTTTAAATTGAAATACTAAATCAATATTTTAATGTCAATAATGTTTCTATAAATTATAATTAAGTATTAACTCAATATTTTCAGATTATTAACTGAATAAATTGAATTCGACATATTGTGCATTTGTCCTTCACAGGGCTCTGTATAACGTATTAATATTTAAATGCATTTTAACTGTGGATGTGTTTACAAGGTATTAGAAACACATTTAATTTGAATTCATTTAACTCATGTATGTGTGTACAAAGGTATTAGGAGCTCGGTCTAGCCTCTACCACTAACGTTCGAAGACGTTATTATTTTGTTATGAAATCGTTTAAAATGGAAACAAACATACCGATGTAACAAGGATAAGGAAAGGAAATGAATTCCTCCTCCTCCTCCTCTGAGATATATTTGAAAAGTGAAAACAGAAAGGAGTAACGAAAAAAAAAAAAGAGTGAAAGTAAAAAAAGGGGGAGTTTAGAATCGAAAACGCACACACATGTCTGCCACGTTCCAAAACTTTATACTTAATTTGCATATGAAACACCCCCCTTCATGTATTATTATGAACCTAGATCCTAACTCTCAACTCTTTTCAGATTGTCAAAGAGTTCTTTTTCTGAGAGTTTTTTTTTTAGGAAGACGCACAAACGCACGCCATATGCAACTAAAACTAGGGCTCAAGACACACATCATCCCGAATAAACCCCTAAAAAACCCTCCTTTTATTTCTCTGATGTCCCACACAAGACAAGAGATATAAATTCATAAGTTTCCAGTATTTTTAAATAGGACCTTTTTATTACAATGTATCTAAAGAGTAATTTAACCCAAGAAGAGTTACAATTTGTCCGAAATTCAATTCATTATGTCCACATTCAATGATGTGTTCACATCATTTCTATAATAAAAAAGGGCCTTAGGGCTCGGATTTGTATGTAATATCAAGCAAATGTTTCTCAATCTGTGGTCCAAGAAGAGCCAACTGTGAAGTAAAAATCACCCATTTAGATCAACCAACAATATTATGCTTTTTTCAATCAAAAACACTGGTTAGAGACTAGAACTCTAGTTTATAGTAACCAAGACACATAGCCTCTAACCAGCCATTTTGATTAGAAAAAAAGCATAATTGCAGTTGCTATGAGGATGATAGATCTATAATTACTTCACAGTTGGGCCACAAATAGAGAAACATTTGCTTGATATTTGCATAAAAATCCGAGGCCTAGTCATGATGATGTAATAGGACCATAAGGTGTAACCTGAACACAACCTCTTTTTTTTTTTTCATTTTTAGAAAACGGAAAAATACAATTTTAAAAAAAAAGCGTTAAAAAACGCCTGAAGCTCTTTAAAAGTCCAGTCTAAAAATCGAGACTAGAAAACCCCTTATTTTTCAGACTTCATGAAGAGAGGAAAAAAAGGGGGGAGATTTTGATATATCATATATATTATAAAGGGGGGGGGGGTGAATAAAAGGAACATTTGTTAACCCCATTCACCCAATTCTTGTTTAAAAAACATTATGTGTACATTAGGCAAATTGGGAAATAAGCCCTTCTGCAAAATTACTAGGCATTTTGCAACAAAAACAAACACATTGGGTAGTAAATCTGTTCAATAAATACCATTTTAGGCAAGATGCAGAATGTAAACAACAACTAATTTGGCCCTTGTAAGATTAGCTTGTTTTAGGCATTTTGAACCTCTAAAATTTGGGCTTATTCGCCTAAGAAGTAGAGGTTGACCAAAAAGTTCGCTTATATCTTTTTATCTAACAAGAAAAGAAATGGTTGCAAAAGTTCTCAACAGTTTAAAACAAAATGCTACAATCATAGGTTGCTGATCAACGCCCTCTGACGTCAATAGTTTTTTTTAAGTTATTATGATAATACCTCGTTTCTACAATAAAAATTAACTATGCTTAAATTTCTGAACAATAGAATTAACTCAACTGCATTTACACAATGTGGTTAACCACTTAATTATATGGTTAAATACGTCACTTCCTGTGTGTTCAAACAAATTTAGCCTACAAACCATCATGGCGATTAGTGAGAGAGCATTCAATTTTTGAATGAAACAGGGAATGAAAACCACTTAAAAGGAAGTGAAACCGAACAGGAAGTGACACAAATTCATTTAACCACAGGTAAAAGTGTTTTAAAATTGGAAACACAAATAAATACCACTCTTCCAGCTTGTCTGCAGTTAATTATAATCTTGGTTATGTAACTGCAGTTAGCTTTTTTTCTAGTGGAAACGAGGAATTGATGGTTTTACACATTGACTTGTAATTTTTCAGAATGACAAATTTCTTACTTTGGCGGTGTATTTGTAATATATGATCGGTTCCTTGTTCTGTCCCGAGAAAATTTAACCCCCTCTGTTTTGTTGGAAGCAATTTTAAGATCCCATAGAACACAAGGGAACAACTAAAATTGCCAGAAGATTTGAGTGTATATAGAGAGAAAAAAAAATATAGTATGAGGCGCCATTAAATTGGAATTGTCCAATCAGAAAATTAAAAAAAGAAGTGAAGGAAGGGGGTAAAAATATTACACAGAAAAAGAACGCGAGCCAAACGCGTGCTCTCCTACGATCAATCCTTCTTCCCCTCCCCCTTTTTTCCATCTTTCGAACCCTTATATTATTATAAATAGGGTTATTTTTATATAAAAAAAAATAAAAGGATCTATCCCGTGATTCCCCCTTTTTATTTAGGAACCAGTTTTAGGAACAAAAGTGTCGACGATTCTTTCAAAAAGTAACAATTAAAAAAAAACATATGTTCATATTTAAAAAAAAAAAAAAAAGGTGGATAAAAAATATTGCAGCTGCTTCTATTTTTTGTTGTTGTTATTGTGCTCATTCTAGTTTATAACAAACAGTTAATAAACAGAAAAACACTTACTGACAATTTATTTTTTTAAAAAAAATTAATAAACATTTTTCAACTGAAATCTGAAATTTGCATTTTTTTTAATGTTTTAAAGAACACCCTGTATATAAATGTTGGACATTTCAAAAACTTCTTTACCCCCACTTTGCACGGCAACGCCCTCTATTGAACAATACAATCATTATTCAGAAACATCCCCTTTTTTTCTGATCAATCGAAAATCATGAATTTTAATAAAAATTTAAAATCAATTTGATTTTTGAAAAGTTTTATTTATTTTTAATATTAAGCACTTTTTTGTAACTTTTTATAAATTTTTTTTCAAAATTAATTGTAAGAATAAATTCTGAATATAATCACAATTTTCAAATTAATTAAACAGTTTAAAAATTCAATTATTTTTCAAAAAAAAAATCAAAATCTGAAAACTATTATTTTCTCAATAGTTAAAAAAAAACGTTTAAATATTACGTATTTTAAAAGTTTCTTCAAAGTGATTTTAAAATGCAGATTTGCCTCTCGAACTTTTGATTATTCTATCTTCCAAGTACCAAAATTAAGAGAAACTTGAATGTGTTTTAGAAACTAGAAGAGTGTCTCAATCACTTAAGGATATTTTAATGTTGGTATCTTTCAAAATAAGCAATGGATGTCAAGTTTTAAAATGAGCCAACTTTAAACAGTTTATATCAAAAGTTTATTTTGAAAGATATCAACATGAAAATACTATTAAGTGATTGAGTTACCCATCTAGTTTCTAAAACGCTTTCCTGTTCTCTCTTCGTTTTGCTTCTGAAAAACGGGTAGGGATAATGAAAATCATCTGTTAATAAACTATCTTAATTAGATATCTTTCAGAATAAACTTTTAATAAACAAAAACTGTTAAACAAAAATATTGTCTATTTAAAGTTGGATTATTTCGAAACTCACATAAAAAGTTTATTTTAAAATATATTAAAAACCACAAAGTGTAAATGCTTCTTAACAAACTGAGTTTGAAATTGTGAGTTAGAAAATTTACACAACTTTAAGCGGACTTTTTTTTTAAATTTTTGTCCTACAAAAAGTTTATTTTGAAATATTATTCAACATGAAAATACCCTCTCGATCAGCGGTCGCCAACCTTTCGGACCTCACGGACCACTAAATTCAAAATTTTAAATGCCGCGGACCACTAAATTCAAAATTTTAAATGCCGCAGACCACTAATATGAATTTTTTTTAAAAGATAATTACGTTTGTCAAATAATGATCAGAGAGTTATTAGAAAATAATTGAAGCTTAGGGGAGAAGAAGCGTGTGGTGGGGGAAACTGAACAAAATGTAGCTCCTCGCGTGCCGCCGTATTTTACGAGAACCTGTACTAGACTCTTAAGTACATTTCGTGAATTTAGTGCAAATATAAAGGCGAAAATTGTCATTCAGAATAGAAGAATATTTTATTATTAATAAAAAAAATGCAAATATTGTCCAGATTTTTCTGCGGACCACTAAAAATTTCTCGCGGACCACCGGTTGGCGACCGCTGCTCTAGATTTCTACAGTAGTTTCCTAAAGGACTTTGAAATTTCGATTAAGTTTGCTTTTCTGAAAGACTGTTTATAAAAAAAAACATTTCACATTTTTCTCAAGAATTAAAAAACAGCAAATCTAATTATTAAATATTAATAATAAACGACCACATCTTTTGATAAAAAACGAAAGAATTCTTTTTTAAGAAATATAAAAAAAAATTCTCTCAAAATACAAAAAAAAAAACGACCCGCTTTTTGACAAAACTAAAAAGAGACTCCCCCCATCCCATGAAAGATACCCTCTACAAGACCCCCCTAAAAAAATACACACCCTTAAAAAAATGACCGGCATATATTTTCCACCCTCTCTCCCTCCGCCACCACAAAAAAATACTGGACCAAAGATGAAAATGAATTCATATAAAAAATGAAAGAGAGTAAAAAAAATGAAGGGAAAATGCAAGAAGTAGGGGGGACCAGAGGGAGAGAGAAATAACCCCTCACTCTATTCTGAACCTTTAAAGAAAAATCCTATATAGGCTTACCTAACTTAGGCCTACTCCTTAGAAAACTTTTTTATGAAAAAAAAATCCTTATATGACCTTGAGGCTCTTACAAGGAAGCCTCTAACACCAACAACCCCCCCCCCCCCCCCCCCTTAACCCTCACCCCACCTTTTCTACCCAAATTTCTATTTCAATGCCTTAAAAAACGAACCACCACCCACCTTCAACCCTCCATTTTTTTTTCCTTAAAAAACGAGGGGCTATTGTGTTAAGAAAGGAAAGGAGGGGGTGGGGAAAACCTAAAGGAAAATAAGGATATACGGAGGAGGGAGAGGTTCAAACACTCTTTCCAAGAGTCCAGTCTAGAAAAACTAAAAAACTCTGTCTGGTCAGTTGGGTCTGTTCTCTTTTCAGGCCCCTGTGTGAGGGTTTCACAGAGTCGTAAGTGGCCCTCTTTTATTTATAAATTGAGAACCACCTTCTCATAATAATTAACCACCCCCTCCAACTTATTAATGGTTAGTTATCTTAACCATTTTTTTTATATTTACTTTGCTTCCTTGATGATGATGATGATGATGAATCAAGAATAAATAACATTTGTTCTAATTAAGAACACTGTTCTAGTAATGATTTAGTAATTGCCTTTTAATAGTTGTGATACAATCTGTTTAATTCATCAACAACATTCATAATTCACGAGAGAGAGAGAGAGAGAGAGAGAGAAATACGTGATATAGTGAGTGACCACTTACAATGGTCATTCGTGCATTAAAAACCGAACAAGTGGAGAGAAAAAATCTCCTCTGTCCAACATAAAGCGGCTACCGTTTGTTTCACCTAATTAACGTTTATTATCGAATGTTTGTTCAATTTTTATTTTTCAGCTTTAGCAATCACAAGGATTTTTTTAAGCTTAAAACGCTTCTGAACATTCGCAGTCAATTTCAGTGTAAGACTGTAAAAGATGATGGTTGAAGCTGAAGCGGAGAAACAGCGTCAGTTCGACATAAGGTGAGAAGAAAAGTTAAGAAAAACTAAATTTGAAGCTAAAAAATTCTGTACTTCTTCAAAGTTTTCGCTTGGTTTTTCTCACATTTTGAATTGGCTTTTTAAGCTTCAGCTTAATTATTCTCCACTTGTAATTGCTTTTTCAAATTTTAGATTCATTTTATTTCTAATTTTCAGTGTTTTTTTTCAAGCTTCAGCTTAATTCTTTTCCACTTTTCATTTTTTTCTCTCAAGCTTCAACATAATTTTCACTTAGTTCCAATATTTATTTCAAGCTTCAGCTTTCCGATATTTTCATTACTTTTTCAAGCTTCAGTTTCTTTTCATCACTTATATATTGCTATTTAAAGTTTCAGCTTCATCCCCTCCCACCCACCCCCCCCCCGATACTTATTTTCTTCAAGCTTTACCTGCAGTTAATCCTACTTTTCATTGTTTTTCAAGCTTCAGCTTTATTTTTCTCAACTTTTCATTGCTTTTTCAAGCTTCAGCTTTATTTTTCTCAACTTTTCATTGCTTTTTCAAGCTTCAGCTTTATTTTTCTCAACTTTTCATTGCTTTTTCAAGCTTCAGCTTTATTTTTCTCAACTTTTCATTGCTTTTTCAAGCTTCAGCATTATTTTTGTCAACTTTTCATTGCTTTTTCAAGCTTCAGCTTTATTTTTTCTCAACTTTTCATTGCTTTTTCAAGCTTCATCGTGCATGTGAATCCCCAAGTTCACAGTTATTTCGTGCAGACAAAACTATCCATTACTTCCAAAGCTCCCCCTCAATAAATGAAGAGAAGAAGAAAAAAAACCACACCCACAACATCAAGAGGTCTGGCTGCTGAAAAAGTTTGTCCTGTCCGGTCTACCAAATTACAGTTAAATCAGGATATCCCATATCTAAAATTCATCTTAAATCAAACCCAAAAAAAAATATTAAAATTACGTAATAGTATAAAAACAAACAAGTAGACCACCTCCTCCCTCCACGAATTTGTACTTGAAATACTCTTTAAAATAGTTTTTTTTTTCTATTTGAGAACTGAACCTTATTTAAAGAATGTTTTTTATGTTGTAAATTTTTTAGGAGAAAAAAACAAGTTAAAATTGGGAAAAGCCCTCAAAAATTGCAAAATATATTTTTTTAAAAAAAAGTACACATACAAAAAAACGGAACTATCAATAAAAAAAATGCTGTGTATAGTGTATAGTCTGAGAGTCCCACGAACTTTCAAAGAAGAAGAAGAAGAAAAAACGATATAAAAAAGACCCTCTTCCCCTCCTCCATTTTTCTCTTGTGTCCCATAAGAATTCAAAGGAACCTGTCGACCTTTAAAAAAATCAGCGTCTGGAGGTCCATAAAAAATGAGGGACCTTAAAAAAAACCATAACAGCACGAGGGCAGAAAATAATACGTAAAAAATGTAAGGAAAAAAAAGGCGGAAATAAGGCTCTTTTTTAAAGAAAAATTAAAAAAAAAAACTGAAAATAAATGAAGTTTTGAAAAAGTTTTTAGTTATTTTGATTTTCCCGCCAATAATTTCAAACTTTCAAGCGCTGTTTTCCTTCCCCCCCCCCCCAAGTAATGCCACAAATAAAACATTTATAAGAAAATGTCATCATCTTGTTGTAAGCTACTTTTAAAATGTAAAACGTCTACCTCAAAATTCAGATCCATTCTGTGTCTTTCGGAAACGAAATTAAGAGAAACTAGAAAAAGTATTTTAGAAACTAGAAGGGTAATTAAATCATTTAAAGGTATTTTTTTTTTCAATGTTGATATCTTTTAAAATAAGTTTTTTTTATGTAAAGAGTTGAAAAATAACTTTTAAAAGCAGTCGATATTTTTCATTTTTGTCATTATAAAAGTTTATTTTGAAAGATATCATCATCATCATGAAAATACTCTCAAGTGATTTTATTACCCTTCTAGTTTTTAAAACACTTTCTATTTTCGCTGAATTTTATTTCTGAAAGACAGAAATAACCAAGAGTTTGAAAAATCAGCTGTTTAGAAAACGTCTTACAAAAAAAAAACTGAAGTCCGAAAAAAAAATGGACAAAAAAAATTAAAAATCCTTGATATTTTTTTTTTTCACTTAAAATTTTAATTTAAATTACTTTTTTCAAGGTAAAATAGATAATTAAAAATCTTAGTTTCATTTTTGTCTTAATTGTGTTTTAGAAAAACAAAAAAAAACTTTTTGTTTTCATTACTACTGCATCGATAAGATAGAGAGCTATGGTCATTTTAATTTATTATGGACCCTTTATTGACCGCAGAGAAAACTCAAAAGAGTAAAAAAGAAATCATCGATGATGCTGACCAACGGTCGACGGCAAACGAGACCTCGGCGACCGCTATGAACTACGATCATCGGTTAAAAGAAAAAGACCGAGAGATGGACATCATCAACGGACAACACAGACTATCATCGTCCCTTCCTAATTTTATTCCTAGTAACAGTAAAATTGCTAACTCCTCAATTCCTAAGACAACAAATAAAAACTTGACACGTGTTCCAGCACGTGCAGAAATATTTAAAATGAAAATGACGTCATCTCTTTAAATCACGCGCGTCCGCGCGTGCTCGTAAAGCGAGGAGAAAGAAAAAGTGAAAGTCCGGTCATGCGGTTGGTCATACGCCGATAGCCGACACCTCGTTTGACCGCATGAAGTAAGCCATACTACCATCGGTCAATAAAAAAAAGTTTTAACCGTACACAACAAAAAACAAACGGGGATCAAATGCGACCACGTGCGGACGAACAGTCGAGACTTACGTGTGACTAGCCTTTTCCTTGGTTGCGGATTTTCTTGTTTCCTTCGTGACATTTCATCGAATTATTGGTTTGAAGACCTCCGAATACCGTAGTACCAAGAAGGTACAACAAGAACACACGTACACACACATTCGTACACTTACATACACACAGATGGGTGGTACGTTACGCACGTCCCTATTTTTTTTACCGTAGTCTTCTTATTTCTTACATTATATTGAATAACAAAGAAACAACAAACATGATGGCGCTTTTTGCAAACCGATCTTACGGGTGCATTATGGGTACGTGGTTCACCTCGTATTTCTTAAAACTAGGAAGTTATGCCGAGGAGCTAAGCAAGCACACCTTTGCACACACACTCCTTTTACCGCACTTTTTATTTACAGCGCCGTACTTCACTCACTTAAACGCACTCATTTTTAAAAGGAAATAACTTTTCTTTCCACGCATTTTTTTGTTGTTGCTGTTGTTGTACCGTCAATTAAAACATTTTTAGTAATATTTTGTTTGAAAACACCGTCTTTAATCAACTTTTTTTTTAACAAAAAAAAAATTCCGTATATATTTTACACGAAGTACGGATCGTATGTGATATACGGTTGAGTTGGAAAAAAAAATCTTTTTTTTTCTGTTTTGACCGGTGTTAGACGCCGGCTTTGCCGACGTCACACGTACTCAAACACCGTTACCGATTTTGATGGCGATCGGAGTGCCGTTAACGTGCCGCGCACATTCAACAACCAACAATAATAACAAAACACGCGGTTTTTTCACACGTTTTCGTCACTCAACGTAATATCGTTCAAAATATAATTCGTATACGAATAACAATTTAGCACCCACATATATACACACACAACAAACACGTGTTCACATAATATAATGAGTGAAATTTTTCTACTTTTTGTTTTTTAAAAAAAATAATAACACCTTCAAATGTGTCAACCACAACAAACACGTATAAACTTTTTTCTTTTAAAAACTAGATTAATTTTTAAATCACCAACACACAAAAAGAAAAATCCAATATTTTTTCAGTCAAAAACAAAAAAAAAAGTCCTCGAAGAAACTAACAAAACAACCGAAAGAAGAAAAAAAAACACCTTTTTGAGATGGAAGTAAAAAAAAGTTTTCTCTTCTTGATGATGATGAGGATGATGATGACGATAATGATGATGATGATGATGATGAAAAAATTGTTCCTTGTGTAAATGAAATAAGAACTTTTTTTTTCTCTCCACCCTTCAACTCCACTCTCTTGTCTTAAAGATTGTAAATTTTAAAAAAAGACGATCCGCGTCCGTATATTATAATAATTTTAAAAGATCACAAAATGAAAAATGCTGTTTTGTTGTCTTTGATAAATATATAAAAAAAAAAGTACACAGTCAGTATATTTAAGAGTAAGAAAGGAGCGCTCGGACGCCGTGGCTGTTCTATCGGAGATCATTCCATCGAAGAACTTCGTGTCGCTTTCGTGCTCATTGCTCTTTCTCTCTATCTCTTCGGGGTTTTTTTTTATTCCCACCCTTCATATATAACATAAGAGAGAGAAGGAAAGAGAGAGAGAGATGACCGATTGGACTCCGGCGGTTGGTTGCTAGTTACAACTGTGTGTTATGTGAGTTACTCTCTGACGGTCGAGATGTCACTAGTGCTCGGCGCGGGCTTTACCAAGCATTAACATATATAAGAGCATACAAACACAACATCGAAGTTTGAGGGCGGAGTAGATAGTACTATATACATATATATAATACAGGAAGGACGACAAGAGGGTAGTAGTAGTAATGGTACAATATGGGTGGGTGGATAGTTCACAAAATATGGGAGGTTAGGGTGAAAGGCGAAAAAGAAGGTGGAGACTTTTCTTTCTCTTTTTTTTCTGATGTCAAAACTGCAATAGCCGTTGCCAAAATAATTGTCATCGGTTGCCGGTAGGTTACACTATCGACTGGACAACACCACTAGGTCAGTTTTTCTTGGCTTTTGAAAAAGCTAGACCACGGTTATTATCAATGTATGATGAAAGGCGACTTGTACGCGGAAAATAAAATGCACTGACAGCGGGCTGTAGCTTGGTTTGACCGTCGTACTTTTACCGATGTTTTTTAGAGAATGAGTGAGTTCGAAGAAGAGGATTGTCGGCTTGAGCTCTTGTGTGGCCTCAGCAGGCTCTGCTGCATCATAACAGCATTACGAAAAACGAAGTAACATTTGCCGATGTCCTCGGTCAGAGAAAAAGCTTTTTTTTTCTGCAACTATTGACGGTCGCTTTTTATGGCATATATCATAAAAAATGAGCTTTTTTTTGTTGGCCGTGCCCGCGCGCACATCACAAGTGGCGGCGGTTAGTGTATGACAGCATAAGAGATATAAAAAGGGGGCTACTGGGCGAGTACTAATGGGTAAAAAGAACGCCCCAACAACACCAAGGCAACGGGCGGCAATACACACAACTGCAGATGTTAATGATCGGCATCATCATCATCATCACAAATGGGGTTAGAACTGGATGAAGTGCAAAAATTAGGGACAGACTTTTGTGTTATCGGACCTGGACTTAAAACTGGACAGCCCCTTAAAAAGTGACACGTTCACGTCATTTTTGCATGATTGGATTATAATAAAAAAATAATCATTATGAATAGACCTAATAAATGAAACCCATTTATTCAAAATTAGATAGTAAAATTAATTAAACTGGACAGTGGTCATTTCAACGAAATTATCCTATTATCCCATTATCGAAATTATCCTACAGAATTAAAAAAATAGATTTTTTTGCAAACTAGAAAAAACCTCGATACTAAAATATAGATAGGCCTATAGCCTACTGGACAATGGTCAGTTAGTTGGTCATCAAATTGAAATTGAAAGTTTTTAGAATTACGTAATTATTCAATCAATTAAGATTAATTAAAAAAATTTCTAAGTGTGATTTCATAGTTTGTATTGAGTGTGATGATTGATAAATTTAAGATAGGAACCAACAATAAGAAGATCAGCTGTTTCCGTAAAAATGTTTGAATTTCGCGCCCTCTGTTTTTCAATGACGACAGAGGGCGCTGCTAGTCAGTGCGATTTCGAAAAAAAAAATTCTTAACATCTGTTTTGTATGTATGGTGCTTGAAAAGAGCTATATACGTAAAACTCTGGCTAACTATAACCTAATTAAGTGAGAATGTAACGTAAAAAAATGACAATGCAATATCTTGTGACTTAAAATGACCTTGAAATTTAAGAATTTTGATTGGTCTTCGTTATTATCTTCACTCATTTTATCAATGTCACACCTTTTTTTGTAATTTTTTTTTACTTCACACTTATTCATGTTATAGTTACTCAGAGCGCATTATATATAAAAAAAGCCGTTTTTTACGGCTCATCCTAATCGTGCTAATAGAAAATAAAAACTCCCATCATCCTTCACTGAACAAGTGATAAATAATAATCGCTTTACATTATTAGCAATAAATAGGCTTGTAAAACAAAGAAACGATTATTTAAACAAAAAAAAATTTAACTACACAAACTTATTAATTAATTAACTATTCAAATAAAAGCTAACTAAGAAACCATTTTGATAAATTGCTAATAAAAGAGCCACACTTGTAATTACTAATTAAGGTACAATAATTTATTACAACAAATCAACAAGAATAAAGTAACTTCATAACGATATCTTTCAAAATAAACGTTTTATGTCAGTTTTAAAAAATTCATATTTTATATATTAAAATTTGAAATAATTAAAAAATGTAGTAGACATTTTTCAAACTGAAATAAAATGATAATTATAAAAGATATCATGAAAATTATTTCATGTTTTTCCTTTACTCTTCTAGTTTCTAATAATCTTTTAAGTTTTATTATAAAATCCTTTTTTTGAAAACGATGGAGTAATTTGCAACCACCATTTGAACCAATATTACAAGGTAAAGGTAAAAAAAAAGTTCATTCAATTTGTCACTAGGTGGCACCACGTAACGAAGTCAAGCTATTCCATTACAATAAAAAAGGGAAGTCAGGAATGAAGAAATAAGAGGAGGAGGAGGAGGAGGGTTGCTGACGTCATGTATCTCAACCCTGGGTCATTATAATAATGAGGTGACGCCAACTGGCAACGGTCATCATCTGTTGGCTGAAGTCGTCACTCGCGCACCAAGTGGTGAAGACGAGAAGGACGAATACGAGCAATTGGGGGAGTGGTCATCAGATGCTGTGATCTGTTCGTTGTCATGGTAACCGAGATGGATATTACAATAATGTGGGACTGTGATTGACGTCCAAGGAGGAGATATAATAATAATAATAATAAAAAAAAAGCTATGGCGGTTCAAAATCGTATACAAATAACAAGAAGCGGCCATCACTGTTTTTCTTCTTCTTCTTTCTTCTTCATTATTATTATATTCACAGCCAGAAAATATTTTTACCGTATAATTTATAAATATAAAAAAAAAAATCCAACCAAAAAATACATGTATGCTAATTTTATTAATTTGTCATTATTATTATTATTTGTATATTGAATTAAATAAAAATATAGAAAATTATAATATGTAAATTCGAGTCAATTATTAATTTAGTATTATTGAGTAATATTATTTTACTAATTTAATAATAATTATACTATTATTATTTTTTATTTTGTTAAAATCAAAGAAGAAGAAAAAGCTCGTATAATAAAACCGTTCATTTTCTAATTTGAATGCCATTTCATTTCATTTCAGAGAGAGATGAGAGAGAGAGAGAAAAAAAGAGAAAATGAAAAAGAGAGAAATTTGCATCTATTTTTAAACAACAAATTTTCTCTTGTATCAAAAGCCTAATTTGCATTTTTTTTATGCAAAATAAGAAAGAAGAAGAATAAAAAAAATTACAAATGAGAAACATTTTTTATATATATTTATAGAGAAAGTCATTTTATGACGTCATTAAACCATCATATAGACATGCTTACGTCATTAAATTACATTTTTTTTAAATAGCGTTTCATACAAAGTGAAACTGATTCGGGGATTTAAAAGAAACATTTTTTATAAAAATATATTTTTTTAAAAAACCTGTAATAAAAACTATCGCAGTTTTTTTAAAAAAAAATTGTAATCTATAGCAGTGGAATGTTATGACTAGGGCTCGGATTTTGATGCAATATCAACCGGAATGTTTCTCAATTTGTGGCCCAAGAGCCAACTGTGAAGTAATCATCATTAGACCAACTGTAATTATGTTATTTCTAATCAAAAAAGCTGGGTAGAGAGGCTAGATGTCTGGTTACTATGAGTTGTCAACTAGAGTTCTAGCCTCTAACCATTTTTTTTAATTAGGAAGAACAATTGTTTTATTATCTAAACGAGATCGTCACTTCACAATTGGCACTTGGGCCACATATTGAGAAACAGTCCGGTTGATATTGCATCAAAATCCGAGCCCTAATCATGAAATAATACTGGAAGATAAGTGTGACGTCACTGCTTGGTTTATGCTATAACAATTTATAATTTATATATATAAATTATAGCATAACAGAAATAATTAACTAAACTAGCTATAATACGGCATTTCTAAAACAACACTAATTGAGAAAATGAAAGTGTTAGAAACTAGAATGGTAGCTGAATAACTTAATAGTATTTTCATGTTGATATATTTCAAAATAAACTTTTTTTTTAAAACCAAAACTTAAAAAATATTGTCTGCTCAAAGTTGGATCATTTTCAAATTTAAATAAAAAGCTTATTTTAAAATATATCAACATGAAATTACATTTATGTGAATGAATTTACCCTTCTAGTTTTTAAAACAATTAAGTTTTTCTTAATTTTACTTCTGTAAGATATAAAAAAAATATAATTCTCCAATTGCTATGAGAAGTTCCAATCAATCAATACATCAATCAATAAAGGTGCAATAATTTTAAATTGTATTTAAGGTGTAAATAGTTGAACCTTCCTGGAAAAAAAAAATGAAACCTCATTTTTTTTTAATATTCTGAAGATGACATCTGGCCCGTGCTTCAGAATAATGTCCTTTGTAAATTCAATAACCCCTTTTACAGGGACCTACCTACCTTTTTCTATTTTCTAAAAAAAAATACTTCTAAAGGCCTTTCAAGAGTTCAATAAAAACAACTCTAAAAAAACTTCTGAAAATTACAATTACTTTTATGTAATTCACTTAGCGTTCATCTTAGCTACAAATTGTGACTTTTTTCTCTTGTTTTCCGTTATGTATTTTTAAAGTTCTATTTCAATTTTCAGAGTTTTCTGAAATATTGTTTGCAATATTTATTATTTCAGAGTTTTTCTGTATTTTAAACACTGAAATAATAATTTTTAGATAATACTTTGACCTTGATTCAGAGTTTTTTCATCATACCCATTGGCAGCCTATTATAATTTTTCAATTTTACGGATGTTTTTTTTTTTTCAGAGATATTTTTTTATCGAATTCTAGAAAACGACCATATTCAAAAAATATTGTGCTTAAAATAAAGTTAAGCTTAAACCATGACGCAATGCTAAAACTGACTATACAGTAAGTCTATGACGAACTTTAAGTTTAACTTTAAATCTTACATTCCAAAAAAAAAAAAATGGGAAGAACTTTTTACAAAAAGAGAAACTAAAAAAAAAAAATTCTCTAATATACCGTAATTTTTTATGAAATTTGCTCTTTAAAAAAAGGGCTGAAAAATTATAATAAAAGTTTTGATAAGAATTTATTATAAAATAAAATTTGTTCCTTGTTTGCTGCAATTGAAGTTTTTCCTGTGAGTCACCACCACCCTATGACAACCCCAGTTTCATTTTCTCCTATTGTAAAAACCCAGGTTATAATACCCCACCAAAAAAAAAACCTTTTTTTCTCTGTTTCTCTGTCTTGAATCTTAAATATGAACCCGTGTTCACACACAAAAAAAATCCATTGAAATAAAATGAATAAAAACCATATATATATGGACACGTGGGGCCTTCGTAATAGACACACACACGAGTTCAAAATGAAAAATCAAAGCATCTGCTATGGATAGGCCCACCCTATATATCTCTCTCTATATATATATACATGAATTAACCCCTTAGAAAAATCTGTGTTTTTTTTGTGTGTATTTAAACCCCTTTCTTTTTTTTTTGTACTCCTGTCTTTTTTGTATGTGTGTGTGACCCTAACCCTTACAGTACAAGTAACCTATCCCCTTTTCTTTTAATCCGGGTCTCCGACATTTATTTCTGAATGTGAGTCCCTACTCTTTGTCTGTGACTGACTGACTATATACGGACTTGACCCCCTATAACCATATTTTTTTAAATTTTTTGGGCCAACTATTTTAATATTCGGACCATAAGAAACGAATTTAGACTTAAATTTACTTGTATCTTTATTTTGTAATAGACTCTATATGTATTAGAGACTATCAAATGTTTGAAGATTTCATCTATTTGGACCTTATGACGTCGCAATGGTCATATACAAGGTAAAAAAAATAGCGGGTCTCTGTTTTTTTGGTTTTATGTTTGGTTTATGAGTAAAAATTATTAGCTTGCAATTTAAATGCATTTAAATTGCAAGTTAAATGTTGAAAAGAAAACTATGTATAAATATTACGGTTAATTTATAAGTTTATTTAGTTTTGTAATTTAATTTAGTTTTTTGTTGTTGTTGAAAAAATATAAAAATTTTAATATAGAATATTTTATAAAATATTAAAAAATTAGTAAAAATTTCAACGCTTTTTATAAATTTTATAAAATTAACCGTAATATTTATAATTTTTTTATTTTTTTCTTCGACGTTTAAATTTAATTTAAACGTGTTTGCATTGTTAATAAAAAATATTTTATAAAATATAAAAATTTAAACAAAACCGCACATAAATAAAATTAACTATTATATTTCTAATTTTTTTTTCTTCAGACATTAAAATTTAATTTAAACGTTTTCTGAATTATTAGTATAATAAAATATATTATAATATATAGAAATTTTGAGAAGAAAAAAAAAATAATTTTATATTTTTATAACTTCACTTTAGATAAACAAAATTAACTGTAATAATTCTAAACCTGCTTTTATTTTAATTTAATTTAAATTATTAATATTTTATACTGGAACATATAGAAATTTCCAAGTTATTTTAATAATAAAAAAAACATTTTCAAAATTCTATAACAATTTCTCTTGTTTCGATTTAAACGAATTTTCGGATGCACAAAATTTGCATATAATGTATAATATTATGAACGTGTGTATTTGTCTGTTCATTTTCAAATTAAAACAATAAATATGACGTCATTTAGTTTTGTTTTTTTAATGTAAACAGGAAACTAAAACATAAAAATATTTCAGTTTCATACTTTTTATTAAAATATAAATATATATATATATATATATATATATATATATATATATATATGAGGATGTGGTTGAAATCAACTAACTAACAGAAACGGATATCAACGTTAATTGTAACAAGGGAGGAGGAGGGAAAAAACAACAGTAAACAAAACGGGTTTTCATCAAATAAACAAAAAATAGCCTCAGAGTGTCCATCTCCCTCTCTCTCTCTCTCTCTCTAATATTAAAAGGACCGGATGATGGACCATCATCATAGTGACCCTTTTAATTCCAGGAATTAATTTAAAAACTGCAACAAAAATATCCATATCCGTATATATACATACAGCATAGTATATACGGAGAACTTCCTAAGTATTTTTTTATAATATTATTAATTATTGTTACACCTTTAAAATTCATATTTATTGTAAATGGTGGAGATTTTTTTAAAGAAGAATTTTATATTTTTCAAATCTTTTTTTGCCCGGTGTTTATAGTAAATATTTCACGATTACTGGGTATTCTAGGTATTTCTGGATTATTGTATAATTATATAATTTTTAAGCTGGTTTTAAAGTGTTATCGACGCCCACTTAACTCTTATTTAGATGCAAAATGAATAGAAACTTTAATGTGTTTTAGAAACTAGAAAGGTAAATCTATAGCTTAATCACTTGAGGATATTTTCTTGTTTGATATCGTTTAAAATAAACCTTTTATGTCGGTTAGAAAATGACAAAACTTTAAGCAGAACATATATTTTTTTTAATTTCTGTTCCATAAAATGTTTATTTTGAAAGATATCACCATAAAAATATCATTAAATTACCATTTAGTGTTGTTCCTGAAACATAAAAGGACGTCACATTATATGCAAGTGACAACTATAAACGCGACATAATAAGACAACAGGTCGTCTAAATTAATATAGAAGTGTGTATGAAGTTTGAACAGAAACTAGAAGGGTCATCTAAATAGTTTTTTTTTTTTCATCACGGAGATTTAACTTTCAAAAAAAACTTCATGTCTTTCGTTAACTTTTTCGTTAAGTTTAAAAATGAATCAAGTTTTTTTTTCTTCTTCAAAATTGTAATAAAATGTGTATTTTGAAAGATATCAGATCACAAATTACTATCATGGTTTTATTGTTTTCGAAAAAAGTTGTTTGTGTTTTGTCTTCTTCCGTTCTTCTCAAATAAACGTTTTCTAAAAATTTTTTTTAAATTGTAAATTTTACAATTTTCACTAACTTTGAGCTTGTTTGAAGAATTTAATGCAGATTTTTTTTATCAATGTTTCATTTTTGAATTTGAAAGATATATACATAAAATTAATTTACACATTCTAGTTTTTATTATTATTATTATTTGCACTTCTGCTAAAAGTTAGAAAAATGACCAACGTCATTTTTATTTGGCCTACACACACCGTCGTCCATCTAAAACATAATAAAATTGGTCCTATATTAAATCAAAAGGTCAGAAAAAGGTTGTTTGGACCTCATTTGTATGCTATACGTATTACATTAACAGTTTAACCCTTTTGACACTTTAACACATTCAGTGACAAATCTACAAACAAAAAAAGAGAAAGAACGTGCTTCCAATATCTCTTGTACGGGAAGCACGTACTCTTTACATAGAAAGGAACGATTCAAGTGTATCCTTTGACACTTGAAGGACCAAAGAAAATTACATAGGAGGAGTGATCTCCATATGGAAAATAAGAGGACCACAGTGTATTTCCTTCCCTAAAAAAAACCAACCTCTTTATTCATTGCCATGAATGGTCAAAATAGACACACACTGGACATTGTTTGCGGTCAGCGTGAAAGTGGTTTTCAGCACGAGCGAACACGAGATTTATTTATAAAAAAAGCTCTATTATTATGAATAGTATATAGATATATATACTATTCATAATAACAGATTACGTTTCTCCTCTTTCTGTCCATTTTTTTTGAAAGTCCAGTTTCCGGTTCTAGTTTTTTTCGTGTGTTTGCGTAGAATAATGTCACCAACACACATAACATAAAATGGACAGACGTCGTTAAAACTGGTTTTCAAAAGAAACAAGACTGAAAAAAACACCCTCTAAACCTTGTTTGAGTTTATAATACTCAACTGGACAATGGTCACGTTTGTCGAATTATCCTCAACAAGGAAAAAATAAATAAAGGTTTTCTGAACAGGTGATTTTCGAACTTTGGTTATTATTCTGCCTTTCAGAAAAAGCAATATTAAAAAAAGTGTTGAAAGCTAGAATAATAGCTCAATCACTTAATAGTATATTCATGTCGACATCTTTCAAAATAAACTTGTTATAGACGAAATTTTTGAAAAAAAAAATGCTGCTGACTTGCTTAAAGTTGGGTCATTTTTAATTTTTAATCATAAAATAAAAAGCTTATTTTGTAAGATATCAACATGAAAGTACACGTAAGAGGGCTCGATAGAAAAATACTTGTGTAAATTGCAAGGTAGATGGCTCCATGTTACCTCCATAATAGGTGGCCAACTACACTCGTCGCCAATTAGTTAAAATCGAATGCAGCCTCCTTTTAGCTCTAAAAGCGCGTCCAAAACAACCTTAATTTTCAGCACGTGGACAAACGTACACCCAGAACGCAATATAAGTGAAGAGAGAGCACGTGTAGAGAAATAGCGATGACGCAATTAAAAGTTTGCCACGTGGAGAAAAAGGAAGAAGCCTTCAAGAAGGTGAGTGTCAAGAGTTGAAGGGTAAGTACATTTATATGAGAGGAGGGCTAGTGGCGCCATCTAATGCTACAAGTACGAAATAAATGATATACTTGCATTCTTAAGTAATTCAGCTAACTTTCTAGTTTTTTAAAAGTTTCTTTGCTTCTGAATGACAGACTTCGAGGGGGGGGGGCGCCAATTTTGACTTTAAAACTACATTAACTTATTATTACTTCAATAGAAACTGTTATATAAAATTTCTTCGTTTTAATTATTTAAATAGGCTCCTTTTTTTTACAAAAAATATATAAATATTTTTAATCAACAAATTAAAAAAATCTAAAGTTTAAAAATAGTAAAAAAAAAAATTGAGAAACTCTTAAGTTAAAAATTCAACTTTAAAAAAAATATGCAAGAATATTCATTTGAAAATAAAATAAAAGAAATAAATAATGTTTGAAATTTTTATATGTTAAAACTATTTTTTTATTTTAATAAAAAAATTTCATGTTTTTTTTTTGTTTTTATTAAAATTTTAATTTTGACGAAATTCAAATAACCATTATCATCATTCTGCTTTATTTACAGGTTCTTTTTTTTTTTTAAATGAGAAGCCTTTCTAGTTTCTAACACAGCAGTAAATTTTCGTCATACTATATATAATGCGAACAACAAAATCAAACGAAAAGTTAGCAGCGACGGTGGTGCCATCCAACGATAAACATGGACCTCAGCAGAAATGGCTACCATTTTTTTTTTGTTGTTGTTACAGAAACAAGAAAAAAAAAGTAGAAAAGGTCAAAAAGATCGATAGCTCGAAACATAACGAAGTTTATATGGAATGAAATAGGAAGGAGAGAGAGAGAAAGAGAGAAAGAGAGAGAGAGAGAGACCATCAGGTCGGATCGATAAAAATCCATGCATAATGTCCACCCACCAAAAAAACCACTTCCCATTTAAAAACATGCAGAAAATGGCCTCCATAATGCTGACGCATGCGCACTAGTGACCAATGAGGGAATGACGAATGTAGGCCTAAAAAGCTGCAGTCCACTTCAACCAATCACAACCTCAGGTCAATAATATACATATGTATATTTTTTTCTTCTTCCTTATTTATGATATAAAATGAATGAATTATGCATTTAAAGTGCGACATGAAGAAAATTAGAATACTTCCCCCCCCCAATCATTTGAATATTTGTTTAGCTGCTATTGATCATCCAATATCAATAGATAAATAATATATTGCAAATAACCCCCCCCCCATGGTCATTTATTAAAACAAAATTAAATGCGTAAAATTCAGCCATAAAGTTCAGACAACATTTTCATATCAAGAATTTTCATATCAAGAGTTTTCAACTTTTGTTAAAGCCATTCATTACCTCCAGAAACATCTTTTCAAAATATTGTCAAGACTTAGCCAAAAATTGCCAAAACGTTTTTTTAAAATTTAAAATTTAAGTCATTAAACCATAAAACAAAATTTTAAAAATGAAGTGACTTTTCACGAGTCACCAAACGACGCCATTTTAAATTTCCAAAAACGAAAGTCCCCCACAGGCAATTAGAAATTGGGACGAACAGAAGTTGGCTCCGCCCTTTTTATGACGAACTGCAACTTCTAATTGGTTGGTTATGTAGTCTGACGTCACATGCTCCGCCCTTTTCAACGTCGAACCACACAACAAACCAATTAGAAGTTGCCGGTCGTCTGTTCATCCCGTTCTCTAATTGCCTGTAAGTCTCTCCACCCCCCCCCCCCCCCCCCTCCCATTTTTTGTGACAAAGGTTGTCACCACTCACATTTTCAGAATTCCTTAATGAAATATAGGTATTCCCTATTTCTATGCGACTCAATACAGCCTTCCATGTGGGGAATAATTCAAATATTAAATCTATAGTACTTTAAATGCAAGTAATGAGTGAGGTGATCGCAACACATCAGAATTCGAGTAGAAGAGTAGACTTTGGGAGGGTTTTGTTGCCAGCGTCTGTTGTTTGGTGGCGCATCTATCTGATAAAGTTCATTTACACGAAGTCAAATAATTTTTAATTTTTTAAATTATATTAATGACTTATTTTAAATTTTAAAAATTGTTTTGGTAATCGTTGAATAATTCTTGACAATATTTTGACAAGAAATTTCTGGAGGTAATTGGTCTTGGAGTCAGTTGAGATTTCCTATGGCCTTTTCAAAAGGTGTTTTTCAGGATATTGAAAACCTTTTTTAAAAAAAGCACAAACTTGATTTTTTTCCCCTCCATTTTGAAGATTGTAAAAATTCTTGAATTTTTTAACTTTTTTTATGCTTTTTATTTCTTCGGCCATCCTGACGCCTTTTCAGGACTTTTAAGGTATTTAGAAATATTCGATTTTTGGTCGTTTTTGAAAAAATGAACACTTCATTTTTTTTTGCCATTTTTCAAAATTTAAAAAAATTCTTAAAAATTTTCAACTTTTTTCAACTTTTTACGATTTCAGTGAGCAACTTCTCGAGCCTATCTGAGGCCTTTTCAGTGCTTTGAAGGCATGAAAAGATTTCTTTCGATTTTTGAAAAATAAAATCAACTTTTTTTTTTTTTTATCTATTTCCAAGAATTTTAAAATTCTTTATAATTTCTCAACTTTCTAAAAGGTTTTTGGAACTTCTGTGGCCAGCTGAGCCTTCCTGTTGTATTTCAAGACTTTTTAGAACATTTCAAAATTGTCGATTTTTAGCCGTTTTAAAAAAACAGCAAATGTAGGACTTGATTCCCCCCAACCCCACCAATATTTTTTGAAATTAAAAAAAAAATTGAAAATTTCAACCTTTTGATGTTTTTAGATACTTCTGCGTGTAAACGTTTTTTAAATTTTTGGACGTTTTTTGAAAAAAAGAAAAGAAAAAGCAAAGAAATAGACGAAATGATGTTTTTGTTAGTTTTTTTTTTCTTTTTCAACGAAAATCATATAATAAGTTCGATGAATGAAGAAGAGAATAAAAAATAAAATCCCACAGTGAAAATAATCCTTTATCATTTAATTCCCCATAGGGATCATTTTTTTCTGCCTGACCTGAGCATTCTAGCCGAATAGCCTTTTCATTCTAAATGCATTTATACAGTATATTATAACAAAAATAATCACTTTATAGGAAATAGATTTAAGCTTCTAAAAGTCAATTCCATCATCAATTTTAGTATTTACTTGTTGTTTTTCTGTCAAAATTGAGCTGGACGACAAACTTATCTCGAATGGTCATTGCGTGATTGCCATACAACACGGTTCCCATTTCTAACTTAAAACTCCCTTAAAATCAATAATATCCCCTCAACTATATTAACAATATTTTGACACTTGACCTCTCATAATCTTCTTCTATTCCTTAGTTAATATTATCCATATCTTACATACTGGCTTAAGTTACAGTATCAACATTTAACACACCTTTAAAACTTTGACCTAAAGTAACTTAAACCTCAGAGATACCCAACTAACTTCAAATACGGAGCTGTGTGGACCCCTGTGCTGACCTAGCTGACGACTAGCCGAAGACCAAATTAACATCCACTATAGCTACATTACTTTGAAACATTGCTAACCTTAACCTTCAACCTTCATGGTCGTTTGACACAGGCAATTACAAATCGGGACGAACTTCAGTAGGCTCCGCCCTTTTTATGACGACTGGCAACTTCTAATTGGTTGGTTATGTAGTCTGATGTCACATGCTCCGCCCCTTTTCAACGTCGAACCACACAACAAACCAATTAGAAGTTCCCGGTCATACAAAAGGGCGGAGCCAACTGAAGTTCGTCCCGATTTCTAATTGCCTGTTCGTTTGACACCTATAGACTAATGCTTCTATAACCTCCAACCTATACATTGGATCTATTTTGTTGCACACTTAAGCATTTTTTTTTCTCCAAATTATGAAATTTATAGGATTCAAAATAACCACAATCCACTGAATATGAACCTTCAAACTATAAGCTTGAAACCACTTTGGTTTCATCTTTGCTGCTGCGTTCAGTCACATGGCGTTTTTAAAGCAGATTGAAGAATATGTGATGTATGACAAGCCGTTCATGTCGCATTCTATTGATATAATAAACAACGTGGCCTATTTTTTTCAAATTTTTGACATGATTGTCACCTCATACGTTGTAAATTCTTCCCAAACTATTTCAAAAAAGCTAAACATCTATAACCACACTCCTAACTGAAATCGACATTTATACAAATAGAAGTTAAACAATGTGCAAATTGTTTTCAGAAATTCTTCATTTTATGCAAGTAAAATAAAATAACACACCACTGGAACAATTTTCTTGCATATTTTGCATTTTATTTTTTTTTTTGGGGGGGGGGGCAAATAAAATGCAAAATATGCAAGAATTTTTATTCATTTTACATAAATAAAATGTATATTATATATTAATTAATAGCTGTAATGCCAGAATCAACTTTATGAAAATTCAAAACATATTTTTTTGCAGAATTTTTTTTTTCAGACCAACAAAATATTTTTTAAGAAACAAATGAAATTATTTCTTATTAATAATGTATACACCTCTTACGACCCTCAATACAGTAGCTCAATTATAGAGTATTAGTTGCTTAACGTCCCCGTCAATATCAATATCATTTCAAGGACATATAAGACAATTCAATTGTCATTAACCAAATAGAAGCCATTTTTTCCAATACAAGTCAAAGTAGAACAACGCAAGCATTCATGGCCTGATCGCCAGAATTCAAACGTGGAACCCCAGGCACGACGACAATCAGTGATCTTCTCCATTGCATTACCGAGGCGTCGGCCGCTCAATTACAATTATAGAAAAAGAAGCCGATTTTTTTTTCTTTCTGCCTAAATCGGTTAGCCACTTAGTTTTTTATTATTATATAAATAAATCCTTAGCTTTTTTTCTCCCCACTGTCCGTTAGGTTAGCACACAAAAAATGACAGTATTTTGTAAAAAGATAAGCGGCTTATCCTGAAACTTGGAAGCCAATGTTACTTAACTTACCTATAAACAAGCAATTTATCATTTTTTTTCTCGTTATTTATCTCATTTTTATCCTCCTTGAAAAAAAACCGTATTCAATAATTACGTGTTTTAGAGTCCGATTAGACCATTTTTTTATATAAATGTTATTGTCAATATGCGGAATCAGGCAATCTGCAAAACCACCAAAACTACTAGTGAATCTGTAAAATTCAATAGAATTTAGCTGTTGAATTTTGCAGATTGGTTGTTTTGCAGATTGCCTGGGCAATCTACAGATTGACTGATTTCGCAGATTGACAGTTACATATATATTTAGATGGACTTCAACAGTTGACTGGACTTTAGTCTGGATGGACAGAACACCCGGCCCCCTCAAGCAATTTTCTCTGCTCCCCCCCCCCCCCCTCCTCCTCTTATTTTCTCTTCTGTTCAGTAAATCCCCACCCCACTCACCCCATTATAACCTAGCAACAAATCTCTATATATAAAACGTATACACAGAAATATCTATAAAGGTTCAATTGGTTTTTAGAATGACATCATAGCACAACAACAACAACAACAAAAGTAATAATTGTGAAATTATTAAAACTGTAACCTTCACAAATTTTGTCTCTTTCAACCTCTTCGTTTTATATAATCAGAAGTAGAAAGAAAAAAATATCATGAAGATACTCAACCGTATAGATTATATTGGACTTGAGTATGAAACACCTGGCGGTGCTTTCTGTAAACTTGTACACATTGTAATGTCTTTGGGGAAAACATCATTCAAATCGTAAATAAGTCATAATATTGTCAGGGGCGTAACTGTTTTTACCGTTCTCAACGTATAGCTCCCGTGGTCACTTTTGACCACAATCGATCAGTTTTGCCCACAGTGACCAAAAGTGGGCACCGGGTTGCCGACGTTCTCTGCCGGGTCCTAACCGACCGGGATCGGTCGACGCTTTTTCGACCGTAAAAAAGACAGCTCTATACCTACAGCTCCCTCTCACCCCCTCTACACCTTAATTAAATTATCATTTTTGTTTCGTGCAAATTACACAACGGGTTTACTATAGTGGAAGCTATTTAGAAACCGAGAATATTTTGTCATTTTATCTGATTTTTCGTGTTAAAAGAATTTATATGCTAAACTAATGGATATGACCGATTTGTATATTTCGTCTTATCCGGTTGATTAGTCTTTTTTTTTAAAAAAAAATTAAAATTTACAAAATAAAAAAGATAAAATTAAATTAAAAAGACTCACCATTTGTTGTGTTGATTATTTTCTTCTTTATTTGAGTTTTGCTGAAATTTTACTCTGAAAAAACTAACTTAAACTACACTAATAAACTAAGTTTAACTTACATAACGTAAATTAACCACTATATTTCAACTTTACTTATGTATAATTAAAGACAGTCGTATAACTAATGGCTATTCTAAACTTCTATATTAACTAATTTTAACTGTAACTTAACTAACATTTTTTTAAGTTTACTTAATAACTAATTAACTACCTTTCACTGTTCACACACACAAAAAAGTTCGATGTGTTTGAAGATAGAATAAAACGCGGAATCCTGTAAAAAAAAAACAAAAAACCAACAATTAGAAACAATATTTTTTTTATAAATATAAACTTTTAATTAAGATTTCAAATTTAAAATCACTTCAAAAGTTAAAAAAATGAGTTATATTTTGTAAAAAAATAACGAGGGCTGAATGAGAGATGAGTTTTAAAAGTGTAAACGAACCTCGAACTCTTGATTGTTTTATCTTTCAGGAACGAAATGAAGGGCAACTTGAACGTGTTTTAGAAACTAGAAGGGTAGTTCAATCACTTATTGGTATTTTTTATATTGATATCTTTCAAAATAAGCTTTTTATATCAGCTTGAAAATGATCCAACTTTAAGCAGATGATATTTTTTTAAAATTTGTTTATAAAAAGTTTATTTTTAAAGTTATCTAACATGAAAAACACCATTAAATAATTCAGCTATACCCTTCTAGTTTCTAAGACACTCTTCATAAGTAGTATTATTGACAGGCAGTTAGAAATCGGAGAGAACTTCAGTTGGCTCCGCCCTCTTTTTATGACGACTGACAACTTCTAATTGGTTTGTTGTGTGGTTCGACGTTGAAAAGGGCGGAGAGCATGTGACGTCAGACTACATAACCAACTAATTAGAAGTTGCCAGTCGTCATAACAAGGGCGGAGCCAACTGAAGTTCTCTCCGATTTCTAACTGCCTGTGTTTTATTGCTCTTGAATATTATTGCTCATTATTCAACTTGGCGCTTGTTCGATTTCGCGCTTATTCAGCGCCATCCTGAGGGACAGCAAATCGTCGAATGGGAAAGGGGGGAGGGGATGAAATAAATGGAGTCTGAAAAAAAGGGAAAATATTGAAATACGTTGAAAATGTCATCAAAAGTGACATTTTCAGACCAGTGGACCAACCTCCCTCTCTCCCCCCCCCCTCTTTTTGTAAACTGAAATTATGATCTGGTCAACTATACTAATTGTCCACACGTAAAGTCAGCGGTCAATCAAGAACCTTTTTTGTTGAAAATGCATTCAATATTTAAATTTGAATACTGAACGTGAATAGAAAAAAGAAACGAAAATTGAAATCTGTCAAAATTTCATAACTTGTTTGCATTTCAATGGAGAGAGAGAGATAGGGTCAGTGAGGTCAAATATAAAAGGTCTTTATTGTAAATTTAAATTCAATCACATAAAAATCTCATAAAGCTTCAAATTTACCTCTCCACCCTCTCGTCCTCCTCCCCTTTCTACATCCGGTGGTCAAACACCATATTATTATTTCATTTTTAATTTTAAACAATATTTAAGTTTGAAGGGGGGGGGGGGGGTTGAGGGGGTCATTCACATTTTATTAACATTGGTAGGTTTATTGAAATATTTACTAGAATATTATCATTTGTTCAGAAATTTCATCACACATAGAAACTAGAACAGGCAATTAGAAAACGGGACAAACAGATATTGGCTCCGCCCTTGTCATGACGACCGGCAACTTCTAATTGGTTAGTTATGTAGTCTGACGTCACATGCTCCGCCCTTTTCAACGTCGAACCACACAACAAACCAATTAGAAGTTGCCGGTCGTCATAAAAAGGGCGGAGCCAATTGAAGTTCTCTCCTATTTCTAACTGCCTGTGAAACTAGATTGGTAAATGAATGAGATACAACTATTTTAATGATTTAACATCTTTTAAATCTTTTAAAAAATAAACTTTATATGAACAAGTTTGAAAAACAACGTATTTAACTGCGGTTTATTTTAAAAACCAAATTTAAACTTTTGCAAATGAACACATAAAATTTATTCTGAACGATATGCAGTAATTATTATCATAAAAAAAAATAAGACTGGTTCATTTTTACGTCAGAAGTGAAAGACTTATGTTGCGCCATCTATTAACAACATGTAGCAACTTTTTTTTAAAAAAAATATATTGGCGGCTCATTTAAATATTTACTGCTGTTTTTATTTTCCTCTTGAAACTGAATAAGATTAATTTCAATAAAAATTAAAACTGAAGAAAATTCAGAATAAAGAGAAAATTTAATATGTTTTAGAAACTAGAAGGGTAAACTTAATCATTTAAGGTCACATTTTCATGTTGAACATGAAATCTTTCGAAATAAGCTTTTTCCTCTGCCATAGGCCTTTATGGCTGCTTGCAGAGTAATTTTTCAAATCAAAAAATTACTCAACTTTAAGCTTATGATATTTTTTTTTAAAATTTGTCTATAAAAAGTTTATTTTGAAAGATAATCTACATGAAAATAATCAAGTGTGAAAATTAAAATTGTATAAAATCCACAAGAAAACTAAATTTGAAAAAACCCTCCAACGCCATCTATCGTTCATAACGTACAACTCAGTATATGACCTTTTAACCTTTACGATCATAACAAGAAATCCACTACATTCCGTTATTCATTAATTTACCCAACGGTATGACGTCATAATGTAACTGGTATGACATCACACGTCCATGTATCGCCAAGAACGTGACGTCACAATCATACAAATACGGGACTAAAACGTTACGATAGTAATCTTATTGAGCTGCCTAATCCATAACATATTTTGCTTCAACTTGTACACATGACGTCATAAAACAGCCACATTTAGCATCATTTTGCTGATGCTGCAAAAACGCACACGTGCGAATGCATTTCTGTATCTGCAGCTGCTTAGAAGAAAAGACGAGCTCAAACTGTACGGTGGCTCATACGGTACCAATCTAAAGTGTCTGCTGTCTATAAAGGAATCAAGCCCCGCATTTTCGAAGTATTAAGAGGGGCCGCGGACCGCATTATTACTTTAAACAAAAATACGGATTTCAACACCCGTATTATGCTACAAATGGAAACACATTTTTCATTTAGATTCCTTAGACATTGAACACGAGTCGTAATCTGACCACACCCAAAATAGAATTCGCCATATAACGAGACATTTGGATTAGATATATCCTAAACTGTAATCGGAATTCGTTACGTTTATGAACCCTTAACATTATTTTCTCATATCTGAAAACGATACGACTGAATCACTGAAAACAACAAAGAAATTAGACAAAATGAAATTGTATGGCACAAATGAGGCACCGTAATTCTGCCATCTTGTCCGCAAAACAACATGACGTTAAAATAATGAAGCAACAATAAATGTACAAAAATGGCGTCTTTTTTCTATTAATTCGCATGCTGCTAAGACGCCATGATGGTTCACCCATCTATATTTACTTCTTACGCTTTCTCTAAGATTCAAACTCCATTGAAGAAGGTTTTATTCATGCCCACCATCTTTATATTGTTAAAAACAAACAAAACCTTTTCAGAATAAACACCGTAAAGCAAATTTACCGTTTATAAGGTAGATTAAACGTATAAAAGTAGCTAGAATAAATAACAGCTTTGTAATGTGAACCTCATTCTCAGAATTTTATAAACTATTATTATTACGAGATGAGTTATTTTAATAAATTACAATTATCTAAAGATATCGATTATCCGAATAACGATCGTAATTACGTTTGACGTCACAATAGCTAGTTTAGGATTCTTAAATTGAGCTAATTATCAATAACTTTTATTGTTTTATAACGGCATACGAATCATTTATATCACTTAGCGTTAACATAATTCGTAATACGAATGTTCGGATAAGCGACATTTTATCGTATATTCCAATGGAAACCACTTTTATACGGAAGCCGCGAAGGACATCATCAGAAAATACACAATTACAAAAGAAAACACACGATAAAGATGAAACAAACATTGAAATCAAACAGAATTAGTTGAAAACATCAACAAAGTTGATTTTTACATAGAAATCAACACATTTCAAACGTTTTTTATAACCATTTCTAAACGTTTCTTGCAGTGTCTATAATTCTGACCGTCTCACACATAAAACTTAACATGTATTCCTACACCATTATTAAACATAGTTCCAATTGATAACTAAATAAAAATATTACAAAATCTGTCATTTTCTTATTCTAGTCTGTTAAAACGTTTTAAAAACGTTTAATAAAAACAATTAAGTGATGTTTAATATAGATATAAGAGTTGAAAAATGGTTTTAACGATTGGATCAATGACTCCGTATCAGTAAGAAAAACGTCTCCGCCGCCGATTGAAACACTTCTTTTAGTTTGTTCTCTGCTTTGACGGAGGCGGTTGGTCACCAATCGCACTTAAAACTAGAAAAGTCTTACATTTAAAAGTACATAGAAAAAAAGTTAGATTTTTATTGGTTTTTTTTTTCTTCAAGAAACGAGAACTTTTTGTTTTCTAATATGGTTTTGGCTGATAAAAATTACGAGGACCTTAAAAACGGCGGTGGGAGGCGATCAGGTGGGGGTGGTGGTGGTGGGGCCGAGCCCCCTAATAGCAATAATACCACTGGAACCACTCTCAATGGGCACATTTCGGACGATGGCAGCGCCACTGATGATTCTGAACGAGATGGTGAGTAATTTTACCTTAGTAGGCCAATTTTAAATCTCTATATATCGTTTAATATGTAATATATCGTTGAATTTGTACGATTTTACTGTTCTCTTGTATTCTTGTTTAGATATCGGAATGAGAGTTGGAGGAGATTATCAGGCTTTAATACCTGATATTATCTACACAATTACTGGTAACAGTGGTAAGTACTTTAAGTAAGGAAGCCTTCGAAGGACCACATTTTCCCCCGTTTTTTTTTTTTTTTGTTCTTACAAATTATATTGATTTTTGAAGTTAAAAAAATGTATCTGTTTAATTTTGCTCATAATTTTGATATGTTTTTATTTAATAAAAAATTATTTTGAACTAATTAAAAAAAAAGAAATAGATGATTTTTCATATTTTTGTGTAATTAATGTTTTTTTTTTTGCAATTAGAAAGACTGTTTGGAGGCTAGTTACTTTACAAGTGGACTTGCGTCGTAAAATAACTAGCCTCTAACCAGTCTTTTTTTTTGGTTGTGGAGGTGTTTGCACTTGCGTATGCGGCAACTGATGTGTAAGAAACTTAATTGGTTATACTAAGAAGCAACATTTTGATATCTTTTAAAATAAACTTTTTATTGAAGTTTAAAAATGACGCATTTTTGGGGGGATTTTTTGCTCATAAAACATTTATTTTTTTAAAATAAATTAAAATGTATAATTAACTCAATTAAGTAATAAACTGATTTAAGGTATTTATTTACTTTTCTAGTCTTTAAAACACTTTAAATGCTTTCGAAATGCGGAATTTACAATCTTATGATAAAGATTTAATTTAACATTGAACTAATTTATTTAAATTTGTGTTGATATAGTTCAAAATAAAATATTTTGATTTTTTTTTTTAAATATCGTCTGTTTAGAATTGGATTATTTTCAAACTGCCATAAAAAGTTTATTTTAAAAGATACTCATGATATAAATATCCGTAAGTGATTAAACTACTCGTCTATTTTATAAAACACTTAAGTTTCTCTTCATTTTGTTACTGACAAGATAGGTTAATGAGAGTTTTCAGCCGTAATTGTAGTTTCTGATTTTTATTTTCAATATTCCCGATCCTTATAGAGAGATATCCAGAATGTTTACCAGAAAAGGCTTTACTAGTTTGGTCTCCGAGTCCAGACATAACAGAAACGAAATGTGAGACCACAAAGAAAAGAGATAAACGTTTTTTCATTGTTAAACGTTTCGTCTTTTTTTCTTCTTCTCTTTTTAGTGGACGAATTTTTATCTGCCTCTAAAGAGAAGTTTGGTTATAATGCCGAACAGGTTTCGACATCTCGATACTCATTTTTTATCGTTTCTATGCTTTTTATCCTTTTGTTTTGTTTATCAGGCTTTAGGAATGTTATTTTGGCATAAACACGACTTGGAAAAGGCGATGGGAGATCTACCGAACTTCACACCGTTTCCGGACGAATGGACAGTCGAAGATAAAGTTTTATTCGAACAGGCTTTTCAATTTCACGGAAAAAGTTTTCATCGTATCCGACAGATGGTAGAATCGAAAAGATTCTTCTTCTCTTTCAGATTCGATTGTCTCTTCTAATAATTCAAATCCGTGTTTTTCTCTTTTTTATTTCCGATTTAAGCTTCCCGATAAGTCGATCGCGAGTCTCGTAAAATACTATTACTCTTGGAAGAAAACGAGATGCCGTACGAGCTTGATGGACAGACAAGCGAGGAAACGTGCTAGCCAAAGAGAGGAAGGAAGGTCGGTGTCGATGTCCGAAGCTACCTCAAAGTCAGCCTCCTCCTCGTACTCTATTATTCCAAACACACTTTTCAAAACTTTTAGTGAAGTTTGTTCTGAAGACGGTTCAAACAGTGACACCGATGGAGATGCCGACAAGGATGAGGTTTTTCGATCGATCTTTTTACGTGACTGTTTATATCGAAACGATTCTTACACAGTGTTTTGGTTAAATTGTAGAAGGATAACCCTGGAGTTGCTAAAACACAGTGTTCCAATTGTAACATTATGTCGTCACAGTGTCAGTCTACAGCTAAAGGAAGTTTATGTTCCGGATGCTATCAGTATTGGAGGTTTGTTTTTGTTCGGACTGTGCCGAGACATTTTTTTCACTCTTGTAACCCGATGGCAACAATAAAATTTAGAGAAAAAGTATGTTTTTTGGGGAAAATCGAATGCAGGGTTTTAATCGCAGATCTTAAATTCAATTTATACGATTATTTAAAACCAAAATAACGTTTCAAATCGTAACGGGGCATCACTACACCATGCTGTAGTTTTTTTTTTTTTTTTTGACAAAACCAGTTTGTTTTGCTGACTGAAACAGTTTCTTTTGCTAACAATATGACTTTTGTTAACGAAAGGCACACGGGTTTGATGAAAGTCGTTAGCGGTCCTTCAAAGAAGCAAGATCTGAGAGATCGTCACAATACGTTAAAGAGTAAACGAAAACCTCCAAGAGGAATGCATCTGAGTCACGAAGACCTGAAGGCTATCGCATTGGGACCCAATGGACAGGGAGACGCCATCTTGAAGGGGATGGATTCCGAAGTGATTTCACTCAAACGACAAGTGAGTCGTCGTTCGACTGAAATGGTCGATGGAACGTTCTGTTCAATAACTTCGTTGTTTTTAGGTACAAAACAATAAACAGATCATCAGTGCTCTGAAACATAAGACGGCTGTTAAAATAGACGACTTAAGACCCCAAGAAGTATTTATTTGTTTCTGATGTTCGTTTTTAAATTGCGGATTTTTATGTTAACCGATTCTTAATAAAAAGGGTTCGACGAGAATGAACGCTCGTTGGACAAATGAAGAACTGTTGTTGGCCGTTCAAGGTGTTCGAAAATATGGAAAGGATTTTAAAGCGATCGCCGAACTGATCGGAAACAAGACAGAAACTCATTTGAGGACCTTCTTCGTCAACTACAGAAGACGTTACAATCTGGATGGTATCTTGCAAGAATACGAAGCGGAAAACGGACCAATGAGTGACGAAGAAAAGGTCATTTTTCTTTTATGTTAACTAAAATTGGTTCCTTTTTTGGATATGGTGTATAAAAGTGACAAAAGCACTTTGTCGAACAAATTTACGAAAGATTTTCAAGATTTTTTTTCGTAAATGTTGGTGCATTTTCTTTGAAAATGCACTTTTTATGACTTTTGGTGAACTTTTGAAAGTCCTTTCTTTTACAAAGTATCATAAAAAAAGTTTATTTTTTAAGATTAAGATTAGTTTAAAATAAATCTTCAATTTCTTTCATATGTTTTCTGTTGAAACCGTAAACCCTTGCAATTTGTTTCTACTTCCGTTAAGCTGAGGTCTTAGTCGTGTCTTTTTGTATAAAACGAATAGATGGACGTCGATGCTTCACCTTCGAACTCTGCATCGAACAGCAACAGTGGAACTTCGACTCCAGTTTCGTCTTTGTTGGGAAGCGGTGCCGTTAATGGCACAAACACCACCACCACAACCACCTCCAACAGCAACAGTAATAATGCAACTGCTATTGCCGTTAATCCTCCTCCACCACCTCCTACATCATCATCATCATCGTCGTCAAGTACGAGCGTTCCACCTCCTCTTCTGAAACCAGTTCAGAGTCCGAGTATTATGAATCGATCCGTCACTCGTCCGCAAACTCAACAGCAGCAGACGAGGTAAAACTTCTTCTTCGGCTTCAGTGAAGAAAAAATATGAATCGCTTTTTCGCACGTTCTAATTTCTCGTTAACCCGTAATTATTTTCTTCTTTTTATTTCGTTTTTTTGGATGTTTATAATTTAAAAAATAAAATTTTTTTTTTTTTTGTGATTTCAACTTTATTATTTGTGTCTTTTCTTATTTTGTTGATGTTCGTTGTTCGAAAGCACGATTTTTTTCTTCCTTCACGTTCCATTACCATAATTTCATGCACGTACTTTTTTTGTTTGGATCTTATATAGAAATATTAAGTTGTATTCTTATATTGAGTCGTGGGCTCGTTTCAGGTTTCCTGGTACGAGAACGGCTCCTCCACCCCTCATACGACCCAACTCCAAGCCTATTATGGCCGCTATGAGATCATCATCAACGACTGTCCATTCACAACCACCACAACTATCCACTCGTGATTAAAGAGTGGATCCGCAATGAGGATGGCGATCCCATCAGGTGCCTTGATGGGCTCCCCTTCCATACTTCATTCTGGGTCAACATTCTTTTAGTGACCCCCTCCCCTAAAATCAGTTGACTATTGCACTCTATAGTGGCGCGAAATATCTCGTTTTTTTTTCAACTCTTCGTAATATTTATTTAACCATTTCTGTTGCCATAAAATTAGTTTTTTTTTTTCAGTCATTTTTTTATGTTTATTTCAAATGTTATTCTAATTCGTTCTCATTTTGACCATCGTAATGTTGTTTTATCATCAAATTGGCCTTAAATTCACCTAAAATGTCGTCAAATTGAACTTTAAGTTGTATTTTTTAGTAATGGAAGAATTGTTTTTCCCGCCTAAATGACGTTTAAGCTCCGCCCCTTCCCTTAATACCTAATGGTTTTTGGATTTTCCTCGCCAAAATGGCGTATAAGCTCCACCCCTTTCTTGTATAAACTCAATGGTTTCTGTTTTCCCGCTCTTTTTGCTCCCATTGAATCCCATGTTTAAAAAAATGTCCCAATTTTGTTTTCCCTCTGCCAGCTACTCATTAAAAATTAGTTAATTTTAACTTAATTACAATACGATTTTGTTAAAAACTATTTTAAAACGAAACAATATGCACAATAGAAGAATAAAATAGTAGAAAAGAAGTAAAATTACGATTGTTTCTTACCTGAAAGTGAAGATAAAGTGGAAAGAGAAGAGCAAGCAGACAACCACATTCACTACATAGCGGCGTCTGCAATGAAGAACCAATGTTACCACTCAAATAGAAGTCAATTCTTGTATGCATAGGGACAATAAGCAACTTCCGTCAAAATATTAGCAATTATATTTAAAAAATAACAAAAAATTACTATATAGACTTTAAAAATGTTAAATAAAAATTATATTTTAAACAAAATTGAACGTTGAGTAAACGATAAAAAACTATTTTCATTATAACTCCTTTTTTGATTAGTTACTCAATCACATTGCTTTGATCGCTAAAACTACATACATATGACGTATTATCTTTGAATCTACACATCTAAAGAATAAACATAATATTTAAACCAGAACGACGCCATATTAGTTTACCCATTTCATTTACATTGTAAGCACTCTCACCACAACGGGTGCTTCAAAATCTAATTTTAATTGATGTTTTATGAACAGATGATTTCCGAACTATGATTATTCCGTTTTTTACGAGTAAAATTACGAAAAACTAGAAAGTGTTTAATAAACTAGAAGGGCATCTTATTTAGAGTATTTTAATGTCGATACCTTTCCTGCCTAAATAACGTTTAAGCTGCTCCGCCCTTTCCCTTAATACCTAATGGTTTTTGGATTTTCCTCGCCAAAATGGCGTATAAGCTCCGCCCCTTTCTTGCATAGACTCAATGGTTTCAGTTTTCCCGCTCTTTTTACTCCCATTGAATCCCATGTTTAAAAAAATGTCCCATTTTGCTTTCCCCACCAGCTTCTCATCAAAAATTCGTTAATTTTTAACTTAATTACAATACGATTTTGTTAAAAACTATTTCAAAAAGAAACAATATGCACAATAAAAGAATAAAATAGTAGAAAAGAAGTAAAATTACGATTGTTTCTTACCTGAAAATGAAGATCGAGTGGAAAAAGAGCAAGCAGACAACCACATTCACTACATGCGGCGTCTGCAATAAAGAACCAATGTTACCACTCAAAGAGAAGTCAATTCTTGTATGCATAGGGACAATAAGCAACTTCCGTCAAGATATTAGCAATTATATTTAAAAAATAACAAACAATTACTATATAGACTTTAAAAATGTTAAATAAAAATTATATTTTAAACGAAATTTAACGTTAAGTAAACGATAAAAAACTATTTTCATTATAATTCCTTTTTCGATTAGTTACTCAATCACATTGCTTTGATCGCTAAAACTACATACATATGACGTAGTATCCTTGAATCTACACACGACTAAAGAGGAAACATAATATTATACCAGAACGACGCCATATTAGTTTACCCATTTCATTTACATTGTAAGCACTTTCACCACAACGGGTGCTTCAAAATCTAATTTTAATTGATGTCTTACGAACAGATGATTTCCAAACTATAATTATTCCGTTTTTCACGAACAAAATTAAGAGAAACTAGAAAGTGTTTTATAAACTATAAGGGCAACTCAATCAATTAAAGAGTATTTTAATGTTGAAACCTTTCAAAATAAACTATTCATAGTGACATCAACAAGAAATACTCTTAACTGATTGATCTACCCTTCTAGTTTCTAAAACACTTTCAAGTCTCTTATTTTGCTCCTGAAACACAAAATAATCATAACTTGAAAACCACATTAAAGGATGGAGAAAAAAATTAATAAAAAAATTAATTCACAATACGACACATTGTTTAAGTGGAATTTGTTTATGTCCAAGACTAAAAAAAATCCCAAATTTTCAAAGCAAAAATACACTTGCCCAATCACTAAAGGGATGTTTGAGAATGATGGGTTGTGGCAAGGAAGAGAGATGGGGGTTAATGTGATTATGTTTAACACAGACCAAAAACACAGCTGTAAATATTGATAAAAATCCAATTTTACCACTAAATACAAATAACACGAATTCCACAAATGTTATGGGGTAAACTATTAAGAAGAAGAAAATAATAAGTCATTTTTGCACGAATAAAATAATTATATATTTGTTTTCAAATTTCTGCCATCCACAAAATATTCTGTTTGACTGGCAAATTAATTACTAACGATTCAAAACACATCTTATTACAAGACGCCAAATATAAATTACAAATTTTCTAAGATTTGCCTCCAAATATAATTGATTAAAATTCATTTTGTTTTCTTTAATAGTTCAATTACAAAGGAACCATCATATGACACCGTATTAATTATGTCTCTTTAGTCTTTTTTTTAAAGGATCAATTTTCGAGCTAAAATTAATAAAAATCTAATACCGACGAACGATAATTTTTCGTAATCTTTTCAATAAAGCTAGTTATAACAATTAATTAAAAAAAAATAATTAAAAAACGGGAAAAAACATCCTGAAATCTAAGCAAAATGGAAGCTGCGAATGAAATCTTTTACAAAGATGGATTTAAGACATCCCAATTGTTACATTTTGGTCACTTTCAAATCAAAACAAGATTTAAAAACTGCATTAAAAATAAAACGTTCATTTAGTGGCCTCTACTTGTCATAAGTGCGGCAAGTAGCCCTATAATCAGTTTTACATTGGTGAAATAAGACTTAAAAAAATTTTCCCATTAGAAGATAAAACAGTTCAATTATTTTCACATAATTTCATCGTTAATTTGTGGATACTTTTGAAAAGTTTGTTTTTAAGCTAAAAAAACGTGAAATTGACAGCCATGAACTATTCTAAAAAGTCTTATATTACGACTTTGTAACAAATTACAATGAGTTTACAAAGAAAGACGACCATTAGCAAACCGTCGTTTGCAAAAGTGACGGTCTCTTGGCAGTGCTTATTATTTCTTAAGACGAGAAAAAAAGGCAGTAAAACAAGTGAAATTGAACGAATAACAAAAAAAAATGCAAAACGCTTGGAATATTTTATGTACGGCTTTAATTGCAAACCCAAAGCAATATTGTTAACAAAATCAACATCTGTTTATGTATAAAACGATCAACTTTGCACGAAAAGAGAACCATAATTTGTTAGACATTTTTTTCTGGTTTTAAAAGTGTAAATGCTCCCTCAAACTCTGGTTACTCTTTATCTTTTAAGAGCAAAATTAAGATAAATTTGAATTTATTTAAAAAAACTAGAAGGGTAGTTCATTCACTTTTAGGGGTCAATATTGTCACGTCGATATCTTTCAAAATAAGCTTTTTATGCGAATTTGAAAATGACCCAACTTTAATTTAAACAAACAATAATTTTTAAAATTTTTGTCCATAAAAAATTTTGAAAGATAACATGAAAATATTACGTGATTCAAGATACCCCTTCTAGTTTTTAACACATTTTCAATTTCTCCTTAGTGTTACTCATGAAAGCAAAAACAACCAAGAATCATCCATCAAGAGCATAAGAAGAACAACTCTAAGACGGAAATGCTGAAAGTGACCAAATGAAATTGGGACCGACAATGATGCAACATTTTTTTATTTTTGCAGATTTTTTCCCTATTTTTCTCTCGCTTTTTTGCTTCGTTGTAAAAAAGAGCTGCCCAGTAAACAATGCAAATGTTATATATATATTACTCGTGCCCGTGAAAGCTGTATTACTTATAAACGTGAATAAAAACAAGAAAAGACGAAGAGATAGCTTAAAACTTTTAACGATTAAATGAAAAGTTCTCTTACTGTTGGTATTATTATCACCATATCCAAGCAGTAGTTTTAATAATTAGTTGTACAATTTTGTTTTTTTTTTTCTATAAAGCGACAATCCGATTTAAAGACTGGAAAAAATATATATATTTTATGCACGAACCAAAAGCAGAAAAAGTAAAAATAAAATTTAAAAATTGGAATTTGTATTATGTTATTTAAAAAAAAAAAAAAAAGATATCTGAATAATTTTTTCCTTTGATGAACACCATTTTTATGTAATTACTACTAAAAAACATCGAAAGCCAAAAAAAAAAAAATCACGAAAGCAGAACTTATCAATTTCTTTTTTTTTTCATTTGTTGCTAAAACACGATAAACGACAAAACTCTCGCGATTTAAGATTCCCTTCTTTTTTTAAGAAAAAAAAAAGGATAAAATTAAAATAAATTTCATTAATTGCTTAATTACTAACTAAGCCACACAACGACTTTTTAAAAAAAATGATAATAGTGAATACGAGAGAATGGAGTTTTACGAGAATTACAAGAAATTTGGTTAGGAAGAGAGAGAGAGAGAGAGAGAGAGAGAGAGAGAGAGAGAGAGAGAGAAAAGATAAGAGAGAGATTTAGCCTAACGTCTTTTTTTTAAAAAGATATTACCTTTTTTGTTGTTTTTAAAATATGGATAATAGAATTCATTTACATAAAAAGAAAAAGTGCGGATATGAATGGAAAAAGAAAAATTTCCATAAAACAAATAACCGTAAACGCAGCAGAAACATTTCCTTTTATATATATAAAACCATCAATATTTGGGGAAAAGAAAGAGCGAAGGAAATTTTAAATGTATGAGGGGGGGGGGGGGGGGGGTGAATTATTTCTCTTATTTTTCTTTCTAAAATGTCGATCATTATATGCGATATATGAACGGAGGAGGGAGAAAGGAATAAGGAAAAGATTAAAGATTATAAACGAGCCGAGCTGTCATTTAAATTTGAAAACAACGTCTCGAAGTTTTTCTCTCTCTCTTGATATTAAAATAATTGCAGACAAGTTCCCTTTCCCCCCCCCCATTCTCTAACAAATCTCAATCAAACTGTTTTGTCCGCAATGATGAATTATCTGCTCGTTTATGTCGATTTTTGTTTTCTCTTCACTCTTCAATTTCCCTTACAGTTTACTTATTACCTCTCCTTTATTTTGAAGTTTACTTTTTCTTTAGAGTGAAGAAACCGCGTTTCTTCTCTTCTTTTCGTTCACTTTCTGATTTTGCTGGCAACGTCTGCGATCGAGAAGGACCAGCAGAACCCTCATCACTTGAAAGCGAATTGATCTTTTGAATCCAAAGGTTCATCTCGTCCTAAGTTAGAATAAAAAACCAACATAATTGTTTTAAGATGGTTTCTGAACAGCTGATTGTCAAGCTTCTGATTATTCTGTATTTTAGAAGAGCAAAATTTTAGAAACTAGAAGGGTAGCTCAGTCACTCAAAAGAATTTTCATTTGTAATCTTTCAAAATAAACTTTTTATGAGTCATTTTCAAAAATGAAAATATTTTTAAGTGAATCAGCTATCAGTTCTAGTTTTTAACAACCTTTCAATTTCTCCTAAGCATTATTACTTGCAAAAAAAGCAGAATAATCAAAAATTAACTGTTCATTAAAATATAACAAAAATTACGTCATCTTTCGCTTGGAACAAATATTCTGCACCATTCACAAATCTACAAAAAAAGTATCACAAATAAATCAGTAATAATTCGCTAAAAACAGATAAAACTTCCATCTTTGCACCCACTTCAAACTGAAAACATGTTTCTTCTTCGTATAGCTGCTAGCAACTTCAGCTGTCGCTCCTTTAAGATTTAACGGAGTCTCGTTACGATAGTAAGACTCTGGCTCTTGTCTGTAATGTTTCTGATCCTTGAAGAATATCAGAAGAGAACCACGGACCACAACGTATAATTTGTCCCAGGACCTGTAGCAAGAGAAAATTATATTTGTCACAAATAACATTCTTTGAAGTTTAAACGCCTCTCGAACTCTGATCATTGTCTTTCAAGTGCAAAATTTAAATAAAAAACTTGTTTTAGAAACTAGAAAGGTAGCTCAATCACCTAAAGATATTTTCATGTTGGTATCTTTTAAAATAAGCTGTTTATGCCAAGTTGGAAGACAATTTAGTTTTAAGTGGACAATATTTTTTTTAAGTTTTTTTCTATACAAATCTTACTCTGAAAATATCAACATGAAAATGCTATTGACTGATTCAGCTGCCCGTTCCAGTTTCTTAACACACTTTCAATTCCTCCTTAGTGTAGCTCCTCTAAAAGTGCACGATAACCAGAGTTTGCAAAAACCCCCAAACATTTTGTCCCGAATTTTAAGAGTCTAACCTATTAGGCGCCTTTTTGGTCGTTGACTCCCAAACGTGTTTCCTTAATAACGTTCCCTCAAATTGTTCGTCTTCACTCTCACCGCGTGTTGGACTAGGTCTCTCTGTTGAACCACAAACAAAGATTACAACAAATTCAAAACAAAAATAAAATAACGAGACCATAACCCATCACCAAGTAAAAATAACAAGTCTAATAAAAGAAAGTAGTTGAAAGTAGAAATTATCTCGTTCCAATTGACCTACAGGGGGGGGTCATCTATACAAGTTAATTTACCTGCCAAATCGGTTTCGTCATCGCTCGCCTCTCCAACGGAAGAGGTGGCGTGGGACTTTCGCTTGGGCCAACGGAAGCTCCGAAATGGAGACTTAGAACGCGAACGAGACCCCTTCTTCTTGTCTTTCTCCATTGCAGGGGCTGATGTTTTTGTGACGTGCAAACAGGCAAAGAATAAATAAATGAGCGGACAAAATATAGCGCAATACAGTCAGAAAAAAGTCAAATTAATAAAGAATTTAAATTAAAAGTTGAGAAAAAAAAATTAAGGATTGCTTTTAAAAAATTGGATGTTTCTTATATAAATAAATTCTTAAAAAAAAGATTGAGAAACAAAAATTGCAGAAAATAGGAGTGCAGAAATAAAGAGTGCAGAAAACGAGAAAAAAGATTTAGGCCAAGATCCCACATGCAGAAAACACAAACTGAAAATGTGACCGAAAATACAATTTAAATATTTTTAAATAATTCTATTTATGTATTACAATTTATATCATTTTTTTTATAACAATACATTTAGCATTTTTACAATTTATACAATTATATATTCTATCTAGAATTAATTTATTATTAATAATTTTATCTGAAATTCGTATATTTTTAATTTTATTTATTTTAAAACTAGATAAATATTGTTTTCAGTCATTCAGTGTTTTCTTCATGTGAAGTCTTTCTTTAAGAATTAGAAATTAAGCAGAAAAGCTCAAGAACACAGAATTGAAGTGTCTCATATTCGCCCAAATGGAAAACTTCCGTAAGCCACAAGCCCAAAAAAACAAACAAGATAGATAACAATCCATACTGAAAAATTATCTTTCTACTTTTTACTGAATGCATAACATTAAAACCCAATTACAGATAAGCCTGAAAACGTCACCAGCCTTAGATCCACTAACAACCACAAACTACAACACAAATACACTTTTTTGCACGAGAACCCACCAGCACAAAAAATCTATAAGCGACAGAAACCCACACCAAAAATGATTAGCCTGTTACCAAAATCGAAATATGTGTTAAAAGAAAAACCACCACCTTACCAGACGAACAAATAAGGATCCTTCCACCAAAAGATACTAATTTTCTATCTGAACTGAACACAAAACTTAACATGCAAGCAAACAGACTTACAGACATATTCTGAAATGTTACTCAAGCCAAAGCTAAGCTTAAACCAAAGGTAAACTTAAAACTTTTAAGCAAACTCATTATAGAAAATTTTGCCATGCACGTTTTCAGCTTAGCTTTATTTTAAGTAACATACGGCTTGTAAGAAAAGTTGAAATTAAAAAAAAAAAAAGCAAAAAGAAGAAATGTTATTATGAATTGAAAAAAGAAGTTTCAATTTTGAAAACAAAAAATGGTTACTGAATGTTAACAAGAAAGAAATTACTTCATAATCTTTAAACAAAATTGAGTAAAACAAGAAACTTACTTCCTGGGGCCGATTTGGCCTCTCTCACCGGGCTCGCTTTAGCACCCTTGGCTAATTATAAGAATTTCCACAAAAAAAATAAATGTTGTTTTAAAACAAACAGGAACAAACAACAACACAACCCAATCACTCGTTACAATGTGGTGCAATTGCATCATTCCACCTTTAAAGAACCCCAGAAAAACTCATTCAAATGCAAGAAAATTAACGTACCTCGAAGAGAAGCCCCTTCGAGATCGATCGAGGACTGAGGAGGTAAAGAGGACGATGGAGGAGGACTCTGTTTAATGGATCGTGCTCGAGGAATTTTTTGTGGAACCGCTAGGGGTAAGACATACAAAATTCATTCTCCAGGTCATGCAGGAGGAATAAAAAATACATAACATGCAAAAAAGGACATTTTGAGGAAGAAATCAACAAAACGTTAAAAAAAAATTCCATCTGTGACCAAAAAATCCTAAATTCATGCAAACAAACCTTCGAAGAAAACCACTTCCAAACGTACTGTACTCAAAAAAACAAACCCTTGAAAGTTATTCACCACTGCCTTACCCTCTTGTATTTCTGCCTGGACGTCTTTGTCTCCGTTCAGAGCGTGCGCTTCTTCGGCAAGAAGCTCGGCTTCGGCTCTAAAAACACGAAAGCGATCAGTCAGTCGAGTTGAAGAAGAAGCATTTAAAATACAAAAACGACAACAAACCGCTGCGATGAAGCTTCCTCTTCGGACACAGTTTTCTGAGGCGATTGCCTTGCCATCTTTGCTAACTCCTCTTGACGGCGTCGCTCTTCTTCCTCTTCTTGACGCCGTTTCATCTCTTTCAGCTCGAACTGTATTATTGTACAATGTACAGTCAAAAATGCTTACGTACATGACTCCGGCGTTTCTTGTTATTTTTACGCTTAAATTCACTTTGAAACATAAGTATTACTTGAACTCTTGGTTATTCTGTCGTTCAGAAGCAAAAGTAAAAAGAAACTTTGAAAGTGTTTTAGAAACTTAAACAGTAATTTCACGTTGATAACACGTCTTTGTTTCTAAAACACTTTGAATTTCTTCTGCTTCTGAAACTCAAAAAGTAATATCAAAAGTTTGAGTAATCAGCCATTAGAAAATCATCTTAAATCACAAACGACAACGGAACAATCACAATTCGCGCTAACTAATGACATGACTGGCCAAAAGCATGACATACCTCATTGAACATATCAATCAAATGAGAAACAAGATACGTAGGTGACTTATCGACAGGCGAGGAAGAAGAATGATGACGAAAAAACAAGCGAGGTTCTTGAACTACTCTTTTTTCATTATGGCATGCATAGTTCTGTGTTTGTGTAAATTCGTACGCATCGCCCCAAACAAAACAACACAACAGACACCAAAAATAAAAGATAAGATGGAAAGGAAGGGAAAAAAGATAAGACAAAACACCAAAATACATCAGAACAGAAAACAAAACTACAGTTAGTTAATAGACATTAAAAACTACAAAGAATGAAACAAATCACCAATTTAGCTTCCGTAGAAAGAGGTAACTCCTCGTCATGCAAATCGTGCAAACGAAGACCAAGATCTAACAACTCAAGCTATTTTTAACAACAGCACAAAGAAAAAAACAGTTAACGAACTACAACAACGACACAAGACAACAAAAATTCCATAATAAATCAAGACGCGCGTTTTCTCAGCCACGTTCGCAAACCTCCAATTCCAAATAATAATAAAATTTACCGTTGTCAGCCTCTCGAGAGCGGCGAACCTTTCTTCCTGCGCAGTAGCCGACTTTTCGAAGGCTTCGTGTTTCTTGATCAGGTTTTCGACTTCGTCTATTGTGTGTCCAAGCTCTTGACTGAGAAGATACGGCTCCTGAGCGACTAACCACGCTTCGGCAACGGCTGCATCGCGAGCAAATTGGTAAACCTCCAAAACTTTTAAAGTATAAAGATAAGAAATTTAAATGATCCAACTCAAATGGGGGAAAACAAAAAGTACGACGATTCGCACTTAGTTGTAAGTGTTCCCAACGTTCTTCCCAACGATGCAACATCGCGTTTCTTTGATTCGTCAATATTAGAAGCTTCTCTTTGATCTAATAAAAGATGATCAAAATTACGTCAAAAATTGCCAGTCACACCAAAAGGTACAGAAAAAAAATGTTAATTCTAACCTCGCTGGAAGCATAATGACTACGTGATAGAAGTTCCTTTCCGAGATTCATACATGCCGTGAAATTATCCTCGCGAGCGTCTACTTCGGCTTTCAAGCTCTGATGGTTGTTCATCAACAATTCAACACCGGAAACATCCCTAAAAGCAACACAATAAAAATGTCATTAATATGATTATGAAATTCAAAAATAACAAGAAAGATATTTGCCTCGGTTTATCCGATGTATTCATCTGCCTTACAATATCGTCCATCCAAAGCATGAGTGTCCGTACCATGATAAAGAACTTGAACAGGTCACCGGTATCGACCAACTTCAACCTCCTTGCCTCACACAATGCCTGAAGATTACGCCACGCGTTCACAACTTCAGCCTCATGCGTTAGAATCTCTCGAGCCTTATCGCCGGCGTAAGCCGTCTGCAATTTCGCCGAATCCTCTTGAATCTGTTGAACGTGCAAGCTAAGGGTTTGCAGATCATGCTCAAAGTTGCCGTGTTTTCTCTGTAGAGCAGACACACTTCCCGCATCTCGTCCCAATTCGTCAGACATCGCGTTCTGTTTCTCCTACAATTTTAAAAAATGCCGATTGTTTCATAATTCTGTTCTAATTTGTGTTGAAAATGATCAATGAAACTGACCAGAATTCTTCCGAGAATGTCCTTGCAGTCGTGAAAGAACTTGTGAAGTTCCCAGGAGGCAGCCAACATCTGAGTCCTGGTGTCGATAAGCTCGAGTAGATCTGCCCAAGCTTCGTTCAGATCGTCTTTCCATTCGGCAATGATGGCAGCGTCCGAATGTCCAGCCTTAATCAACTGGTCGGCGTAATCGTTCACTTGTGTCACTCTTTCCGTGCCAGTTGTTTCTGTGTCACGAGCAAACTCGCGGAAACGATCTCTCAACATCTATAAAAAAAACATCATTATCAACAATTCTATCTAGATTACTTAAAATCACTTACCGTTACGTGATCGTAATCTTGACCAAGCTCGTGCGAACCGGCAACAATTTCTCTTTCGGCAATCCACTGTTTAAGATCGTCAACCTCACGATTCAACATAAACAGTTTCAATGCCTCGTCCAACTTTCCTCTTCTTTCCAAAGCCAAATCCTTCAATCCAGCATAAAGTTTATCGACTTGAGATTGACGAACAGCAATTTGATCGCTAAAAAACCATCAAAAAGAAGTTAAAAGCTCAAGAAATACTATAAAACCAGCCAATTTTTTTAAAAAAAAACCTTTCTGGATGTTCGTCTGCTATCAGCTGCCTGGCAGTTTCTCCCAACTGACGTACAGTTTCGGCATAATCCTCGACGGCATTCTCTAGACTTTGCTGTTTCTTTATCAAGTTTTGCGCACTTATTTCGTCTTTTCCACGATCTTCAACCATCATGTAAAGTTCTTGTTCGCTCATCCAAGCTTCTGCTTCGCTCACATCGAAGTAGTACTTAAAAGAAACGCAAGAATACAATTAGACATAAAAAGAAAAAGAGTCGCCGACCTTGTTTCTATTTGTGCAATCGAGAAAGACAAACACACATCCAAATGCGGAAACAAACATCAGTGCCAAGTTCTTTTTTTGTAAATCCGTTACCGAAATCTCACTAGTCTATCTTTAAGAATAAAGATGACACCAGACATCCACTAAGACTTGGCAACCGTACAACATACGATTTTAAAAAGTGAACGTACCTTCACTTTTATTTTCATATTAAAACGCAAGAATATAAACCAAATAGAACAGGTGTTGAACAGCCAATGAGCTAAAGATGCAATTGATTCGAATTTCAGTTCAATTTAATATCAATTCTGTTTTTCAGGTGTAAAATGAAGATAAACTAGAAAGTGTTTTAGAAACTTGAAGGATAACTCAATCATTTACGAGTATTTTCATGTTGACATCTTTCAAAATAAGCTTTGTACGTGAGTTTGAAAATGATCCAACTCTCTTAAGTAGTCGATATGTTTTCATTTTTGCTTATTAAAAAGCTTATTGTGAAAGCTAACAACATGAAAATGCCCTTAAATGATTGAAGTACCATTATAGTTTAGAAAACACTTTCTAGTTTAACTTTATCTCGCTTATGAAATACAGAATAATTATTTCCGGAATCAGCTGTTGATAAACCGCCTCAACGATTCAGTTAATAGATGGCGACACAACCATTTTTTTTTAGCATAAAATATTTTACTGCCTATGCCATTTCAGAATTCCTTGAATAAAACAAAAAAATCTTTTAACAAACCTGATGAGCCTTTTCAGATTCGGCCAACATGTTCTTCCTGTTGTTGATGGAATCCTTCAATTCCTGCCAACGATCAAGCAATTGTTCAATGAGGTTCATGAATTCTTCCGAATCTTCGTGACCCTCGTCAACCAGTTTGCGACCGCTGTCGCAGACCAAATTAATACGAGGTTCGTGGTTGTCGATTTCGGTGCGAAGATTCTAAAATAAAACACATCATAAAATCGTAAAAACGAACTAAAAAACAATTTTTTTTAAAAAAGTAGATCAATCAACCTGGTTTTTCTTCTTCAACATCTGAACGCTGAACAAACTGCTTCCGTAATCTGTTGACGTCGCTTGTGGCATCTTCTCAGCGATCCACAAAAGTTCGTCTTCAACATCACGACGGAATTGATACGCTTCCTTCTTCTTTTCGAGCTGAGCTTTACGTTGAAGCAATGGACCTTGAAGGCGATCAAATCTAAAAAGTAGATCAAATTTGAAAGTTATGACCGATTTTGTGATGTGTTCAAAAATCAAGATTAAATCAAATATTTAAAATAAATTAAAAAAGAATAATTAAAAGAATAATGACAACGTACCGAAGTTCCACTTCGGACTTCTTCTGTGTAATCTCGTCCGTCTTTTCGGGATCCAATCGCTGCAGATAATCCGCCTGAGACTGAAGTTCAATCACTTGCTGAGCCTTAATCGCCATCTGTGTTTCGATCATTTGCTGTTGTTGCATAAGAATATTAACGCTAGTCAGATCTTGACCAGTCTCTCCAGTCAGTATCTGAGTCTCTAGTTCCGCAATCCAGCCGTCGATATCGTCACAACTCTGTTCGTAAAGAACTTGGCGATTGGCGTCGAATAACTTCAGTCCCTTCTCCTTGGTCATAGTCTCGAGATCCTCAAACTGATGAGCGAGTTCGACTAGACGAGGCTCGATCAACTCTCTTATCTCCGGCTTCTCGGTAACTAGCTCTTCAGCAGCCTAAATAAAAATAACCTTAAGAATCAGACCCGCGATTTAAAACATCGATTTACCGTTCAATTTTACCTGTTGGATTCTGAAGAGTCGATCCTTATTGGAAGCAATCTCGGCCTCGAATGCTTGATGGCGAGTCCACTTGCTGTGAATCGTCTTTGCACTTCTGTAAGTTTCGTCCTGTGCAATTATGTGCTTTTCTTGGACCCATTCTCCCAATTCCTCACAATCCTGAAGGAACTGATGAAGTTGTAATTGGTCTCTCAACTTCTCCATCTGTTGAAATGCTCTTTCACGATTGGCGTCGCGTCTACAGATGCAAACAAAGTTCGTAACTACGCGCTCGTACTATAAGTCCTAACTCATAATCTGTTCATTACAAACCTATCTCTAATGTTCTCGGCTTTTCGCTGGATCTTATCGGATGCAATGGGCCCTTCGTCTATCAAACGCTGTGCAAACTGGATCACACCGTTGATCTTCTCGTCGTTGGCTTCCATAGTCGTAAGGAAAGCTTCGTGTCTCTTGATCAAATTCTCGGCCTGCTCAAGGTTCGTCTTTAGGCACAAACAAATAAATTAGTTAACCAGATTTCACGTCACAAAAGAATTAAGAAAACTAACTGGAGTCTCGTCCTTCGACAGATAATGTTCCTGTTGGTTAAGAAGAACTTCAGCCTGTTTGCCATCTCTCATGTACATCTGTAAGTTGAGGTTCTGCGACAGAAGTTGCTGTCTATTTTCCCACATCTGATGAAGTTCCTCCCAACCGTCCTTCAGAGCTTTCAATCGCTAAAAAAACGAATTCGTTATAAGCAAAGAACGAAATAAAGATAACGATTCAAACGAACCTCTCTTAGGAACATGTACTGAGCATCCGACTGGTCTCGAGTGACATGCTCTCCGTACTCCATCATCTTATTGTAATCATCAATGTAGTTATCGATCTCTTCCTTGATAGACTGGTGCTGGTTAAGAAGTTTCTCTGCCTCGGCCAAGCTAGAAGGAATGTCCTCCGATGCTACGTCCTTCTGAGTCTTTGTTAACCACGCCTGAAAGTGATCCAAATCACGAAGGAAGCGATGAAGGTCACCTGCTTCTTCCAGTTTCGAGTCTCGATCCTTCAACTATAAACCAAAATACGTCCTTGTAAAAACTGCAAATGAGGTTTTTGTTCGCTAATCAGGGTTACCAGTTGCGCAAGCTGTGCCCAGACATTTCGTATTTGTCGAATTCGTTCGTGAATAATAGCCGCCTCCTCGGGGTGTTCCTCTTCAGTTCTAGCCGCCTCCCTCTCGAGAGCGTCCAACTTGGCCTGGATAGCTGCCAGGTCGTGTTCCATTCCGCTGAGACGTCGTTGCAACGTCATCACTCCCATCAGGTCAGTTCCGAGATCTTCAGTCGACTGAAGGAGTCTCGTCTTCTCTTCGATCCAAGTGATCGTCTCGCGACATTCAATATGGAAGTTCTGAAGAGAGTGAGCCGAATTGAGCTCCTCTTTTTTCATCTCAGCACTTTCTTGCAACGTTCGGAATCTGAAGATGCAAAAAAGAACAAATTTATTACAAAACCATAAAAAAGTAGTTTTGGAACTAATTACTTTTTCAAACTTGAAAATTAGTTAAAAAATGTTCCTGAAATACTGACCTAGCATTGATTTTGTTGCAACGTGCTTGAATTTCATTAGAATTAGGATGTCCCACTTCGAGTAACGCATTAGCCTGTTGGTTCATAACGCCGACGTCGCCAACGTACGAAATCATCTCCTGTTCGAATCCTTCGTAGCGATGACGCATCACCTCAAGTTCTTCAATATCTTTACTAGGTGCCATCGTGGCCAACATCTTCTCTTTATCTCCGATCCACTGTTCGACACGATCGGCTTCATTGAAGAGATGGTAAAGTTCGAGAGTGTCGCGGAGACGTTGCTCACGAAGAGCGGCAAGATCGAGAAGCTCCTTGTAACGACGTTGAATACTAGCGAGCCGCTCAAGAACTTCGGGTGCCTGTTGGTCCTCGATTCCCAAATGAGAAGCCTGATCGTGAAGACTTTCGATGGTCGAAGCGTAGCTATTCAGCTCGGCCGTCACGTCCTTATGTTTCTTCAACAAAGATTCCACGTTAGCCTCGTCACGCCCAACATCTTCACTTGAAACCAAGCGAAGAGTGTCCAACATCCAAGTGTCGATGTCGTCAGCATCTGCAAAGAACTGAAAAGAGAAAACGCCGAACAGTTAGTTGCAGCAAAAGTCGTCATACAAATTAATAAATAAAAAGACATTCCGTTACCTGATGATAATCTACGGCTTCTAGAAGACGATTCTTACGATAGGCTGCCAGTTCAAGCAAATGTTGCCACAGAAACTCGACTTCGGCAATTCTCGATTTGATACGTTCTGATCCGAAATGTCCTCGAGTGACGAGATCGGCGCCAGATTGAAGAGCGTTCTGAAGAGTCGGTTCGTGAACTTGAAGTTCGTCTTCGAGAGCTTTATGTTTTCCGAGCAACAAGTGTACAGTCGTGAGATCGTGACCGATATCGTTTGTAGACACGATCTGCTCTTTTTCACGAATCCAAGCTTCTTCTTCGGCCATATCCCAGAAGAACTGCCAGAGTTTGCGAGATTCGTCGAGACGGCGACGTCTCTCCACTGCCAACTGAACTAGTTCTGCATAAGCAGCCTCGAGTTGTTGAACACGACCGATTACTATCTGAGGATTACACGGTCTGTAGCCTTCGACCGGACTCTCGTCGATAAAGCGCTGCGAATGTTGAACGACAATCTTGACTCGCTCTCCAAGAACGTTGATGTCAGCCTCCAAAAGACTGTGCTTCTGTAATAAATCTTCGACGCCCATCAAGTGTTTGCCGTAATCGTCAGATAAAAGTCGAGCTTTGATCTCCTCCATCGAATCCAATATGTAAATCATCTCCTGGAAGTTTCGTTGTAAGAGCATCGAGATCTCGAGTCGATTGCGACGAGCACGAAGAAGTTCGAGGAGGTAATTCCACAATCGTAAAACGTTGTCCTTTCGAGCGTTGATACGATCGATATCGTGATAGTTTTCTGCTTCCAACTCCTGCGCAACGGCAACAACAGCTTGAACGCGCTCTTCGTAAGCGAAGATGTCGGTCTCGATCGCTTCCTGTTTCTTGTTCGCAGCTTCGACACTAGCGAGATCGAATCCGAAGTTGTCCTGGGAAACGAGACGTTGATTCTCGCTCAACCACGATTCTCTCATCGCTGCCTTGCGATCGAATCGTTTCGAGAGTTGCTCCAACTTCTCTTGTCTTATCAGTTCTTCTCTTAATGCTAGTTCTCGCTCATGTTCCGCTTTTTCGAGCCGCTCCCAAGCACGGTTGATGTCGGAGATCATCTTTCCTTCTTTCGGAAAGTACGGCTTCTGATTGTTTGCCCTCATTCGACTCTGAAGAGTGAAAAGAAGAACCTCGAGATTTCCTTTTTCTAAAAACTTGATCGGTTTATCAACTGTTCTGTACGTGTTGAACTGTGATAACTGTTGCTGAACGCCTATCAAAGAATTTGCGAAATAACGATCCGAAAGTTCTTCGATCCTCATTTCGATCCACTTGAGTAACTCGGAAGTGAGTTTTTCGTATTCTTGTATCATTCGGTCATTCTCCATCGCATTTCCGACCACCTTTCCGATCCTCTTTCCTTGAACCGACTCCGCCTTCATCTTAGAGAAGTAATGATAGTAGGTGACTACGTAAGTGATGATGGATTTCTCGTCAGGATTGTCGACGAAAATGTCTTCGGCGTCCAACAGTTTTGTGAGACCCAATTTTTGTTCGGCAACGTTGAAAGCATTGTTTAGATTAAAGATGGCGTTCGATTTGGAAAGTTTGTCATATTGAATGAGATCTGGACGATGTTTGTGGATGATAGCGTTGAATGCGAGTCCGTCTCTCCAACTGGTTGTGAAATTTCTTATGTTAACATTGTTGTAACCGGCCGTCTTCATTTGGCACCAAAGGAGAAGCGCATCTTTGGCCGATTTCGTTTCCTGGTTGTCGACTTCTTCGATTGTAATGTCTTGAATCTAAAAAAACCCCGATGATATAAAGTGATTTAGCACTTATAGTTAGACGACGAAAAGAGTTGGCAATGTGAATATTATTTTAAAAAGTTCAAAAATGAATTTTTCACAAAAATCAAAAATGAAGATTACATTAATTAACTACAATTCTTAAAATTGCAAAATTATCTTAAAAAAAATTTAAAAAACTAAATCCCGAAAACCAGCCAACACCAACAATATTTCAAACAAAATCACAAAAACTAAATACCTGGAACCGTAAAATGATGGTCCAAATGAGACCCAAAGTCAACCTCGGATTACCGTCGACGATGTCGTGAGATCCCATGTTCTCTAAGTGGACTCTTTGATCCTTAAGGAACATCAAAGCCTTGTCCACATTCTCCAGGCAGTGAATACGCATCTTTCCTTTCGTCGGTTTTGGCTAAAATATATCACGAAATAAACGTAAGAAAGGAGCTGCTGCTGCTGCTAACAACCGAACTTGTGTTTGTACTTTACCAGTCGTTCGGCAGAAAGTATCTCGAGGAGCTTGATAAGCATTTTGCCGTCCCGCAAGTCCGTGTAGAGATCGGTGACGCGACACGAGACGCGGACAATGTGAGAATTCACCCATTTTGTAAACGTCTTCTTTTGTACTGTCTCTCGTTCGTCTATTAAAAACAGTGACACATATTAGGACTCCGGACGATATTATTCCAATGCTGATGCTGATATATTCAAATCTTAACTATCGGCGCCGATACAATCGTTTTGACGATAGATAACATCGTCAACCGATTGTATTTGGTCGATAGGTCGACCCTTAGCACAAATACGAAAACTATAGTTTTAAGCTCCACTAGTTAGTTAATCAATCGATAACATCGGCTGTTACGAATCAATACGATAGAATGATTAACCCGTGGATTTCTTTTATCAACGTGTTAAACTTAACAATAGTTAATTATCACCGTTGCTTTAAATCTTATAAAAACCAGTCATTTCTTGCAATTGCTATGCAATTTACAACAAAAAGATAAAATCCCCATTCCAGTCAATGTGTAGATTGGTCATAACAATAATCAGGCAATCTAAATAAAACACAAAATATATTTTCTGCAAATTTCATCCTGATTGTTGTTGTCATTCGACACACTGCCTTACTGACTAACTACAGGCGCCACAACTTGACGTCACAAGAGTTGATAAAAAATTAGGTTTGTATCAATTTGTCTGATTAAAAAGTAATTAAAAAAATACAAAAAACCTTTCATTTTAAACTCTTGAAAACTATGACTATCACCTCTTATGAGAAATGATGCAAGAGAACATTTTGATCAACCCCTATGACGTCACAAGCTTCAATTTACAGTGCTGCGACTGTACGTAGTTCTCATCTAAAAAAACTGGATTTATACTCAATATTGAAATGTTCATGTGAGAGAGGCCGGCCTCACTAAACGGCCGTTTTTTTTTAAGTTCTCACCCTGTAATCGCTTAATTGTACATTCCATTGTGTGTCTCTCTCTTTCTAAATCTTTCAAATTAAACAAATTAGCAGTTTTCAAACTCTTTTGATCTATTTTCTAATAAAGAAAGTGGCTTAAATAAAATTCTCCTTTCTTATTTCACGATAAAAGTGAATAATCCTTTAATTTCAAACTTCAAATGAAAAACTGTTTTAAAAACAGGAAACGAAAAAATAAAATTTATTGCAGAAACACATCACAAAATAAAAAGGAAATTCAGAAATCACTCGTTTAACTTTTTCATTTCTGAATACAGGAAGGGAACGAGTTTGGAAAAGACGAAAAAAAAAAGAGGCCCATGGTGAATCGCACTCAAGGATCACAAACACATTCAAGGGCTCAAGAAAAAGCCCTTTCTCGTCCTAGAATTGTAGAATTCGGATCTGAATACCCATCCACACTTGAATATACTAAATGCCCAATCAGTTGATGATCAGCTCAAAGAACTTCCTTGCGTCCAATTCTCTCTGTGTCTTTTTTTTAAAGAATTCACAAAGAACTTTGAAAGTGTTTTAGAAACTAGATGAGTAAATTAATCATTACCGTAAAATATAAACTTGAATAGCCTTTTGAAAATTTCGAAAATTAATTTCAAGTCATGTAAAGTCAAATATTGAATCATTTTTTTAATTTTCAAAAGGCAGTAAAAAAATTCGAGTGCTCTTCTAGTTTATAAACCAATTTCAATTTCTTCTTAATATAAAAAAAAGCTGAGCCAAGGATGTTTTCTCGACCTAAATAAATCGCGATTTCCTTGTTGATATATCTTTCAAAATAAACTTTTTTAAAGAACAAAATTTTTAAAAATGTCCTGTTTAAAGTTTTGCCATTTTTCAACTAAAACAAGAAGTTTATTTTGAAAGACATCAACATTAAAATATTATTAATAAGTGATTCATCTAAGACCCTTCCAGCTTTTTAAAATATATTCAGGTTTCTTCTTCACTTTGCACCTGAAAAACAAAATAATCATAAAGTTCGAGAGGAACATTTACACCTTATGTGATTGAGCTACCCTTCTAGTTTCTAAAAACATTTTCAAGTTTCTTTTTATTTATCTTCTTTCTGAAAAACAAAATAATCATAAAGTTCGAGACGGAACGTTAACAACAACACTTTAAAATCTGCTAATATTTTTCTTGAAATTCTAAGAAGCAGAAAAAAAACCTAAAACAAGGAAGTTGCAGCTAATTATTTAAAAAAACGCGCGCAAAAAAATCAAATAAATTAAGAAAAAATATAAGAAAAAAAATGTCCACCTGCGAGCGCTTTGATCCTGGACCGTTCAAACAGCCTGGATGAACTGTTTCCACCATCGTAATCGTAATCCTCCAGCAATTCCTGCTGAAGGTATCCCACTGTGATATCAGTCGTCATTCTTCTTCTTCAACCTCAGACCCCCTGAAACAAAAATTAACATTAAATATTTAATAATAAAAAAATAATCAGCTTTAAGTTGCATCGAAATCTCAATAGATGGCGCTTGCTGTTCCAAAAAAAAAATTAACAAATCTGTTAGGCGCAAATTCAACATTGGAACTTTCAGCATAGAAAAACACAAGCAAATAGAAAACGGGGCAAACATAAGTTGGCTCCGCCCTTTTTATGACGACCGGCAACTTCAATTGGTGGGTTATGTAGTCTGACGTCACATGCTCCGCCCTTTTCAACGTCGAACCACACAATAAACCAATTAGAAGTTGCCGGTCGTCATAAAAAGGGCGGAGCCAACTTCATTTTGTCCCGATTTCTAATTGCCTGTTAGAAAAACACCCTTTTTTATTCACTATTTTAGGAAATGTTTTATGTCTTGTTGAAACCCTGTTCTGAGGGTTCAAGCTGAAGTTTCAAAGTGCCACGTTTCCCCTGCTTGAATGCGGGCCTATAATCTTTAAACTTCATCGAATTCAATCAATTTAAGAATTCACTTATTTCATCCACACGTAAAATGACGTCATTGACAAGAAAATTTAATAAATCCACTAGACATTTTATATAATAAACAATTTTTAAACCTAATGTAATCAAAATGAATCTAAAAAGCATAAACAAGATTACGTGTTAAAACCGGTTTACACGAAAATCGGATAAAACGAATATATTTTCGGTCCGGTCTCAATTAGAATAACAACAAAAACGTAATTCTTTTAACACGAAATTCGGTGTTAAAAGCTTTTTACTGTAGGCTACAATGAAAACCGTTTAACACGAAATATATTTTCAGTCCGGTTTCTAAGAACAGCCATGAACAGCTGATATCACGAACTAGATTTTCAGTTCGATCTCTATAAGAATAGCCTTTAAAAGTATTTCTATTAACACGAAATTCGGTTATAGCACAAATATTCCAGTTTCTTACATGTTTCATGTTAAACGGTTTACAAAAAAAGTAGGCCTACAGTAAAAACCGTTTAACAAGAAATATATTTTCAGTTCGGTTTCTAAGAACAGCCATTAAAATTATTTATTTTAACACGAAACAAAATATTCAGGTTTTTTCCCACACTTCGTCTTAAAAAAAACCGTTAACAAAAAAAAACTGATAACACGAAATATATTATTCAGTGCTGTCTCTACGAACAGCCATAAAAAGTATTTCCTTTAACACGAAATTCAGTTAATATTAAAAAAAATATCCCGGTTTCTTAAACGGTTTCCATTGTACAGTAAAAAAAAAACCGTATAACAAGAAAACTGATAAGACGAAATATATTATTCAGTGCTGTCTCTTCGAACAGCCATAAAAAGTATTTCCTTTAACACGAAATTCAGTTAATATTAAAAAAAATATCCCGGTTTCTTAAACGGTTTCCATTGTACAGTAAAAAAAAAACCGTATAACAAGAAAACTGATAAGACGAAATATATTATTCAGTGCTGTCTCTTCGAACAGCCATAAAAAGTATTTCCTTTAAAACGAAATTCTGTTAATATTAAAAAAAATATTCCGGTTTCTTAAACGGTTTCCATTGTACAGTAAAAAAAACCGTATAACAAGAAAACTGATAACACGAAATATATTATTCAGTGCTGTCTCTACGAACAGCCATAAAAAGTATTTCCTTTAACACGAAATTCAGTTAATATTAAAAAAAAAATATCCCGGTTTCTTAAACGGTTTCCATTGTACAGTAAAAAAAAAACCGTATAACAAGAAAACTGATAAGACGAAATATATTATTCAGTGCTGTCTCTTCGAACAGCCATAAAAAGTATTTCCTTTAACACGAAATTCTGTTAATATTAAAAAAAATATTCCGGTTTCTTAAACGGTTTCCATTGTACAGTAAAAAAAACCGTATAACAAGAAAACTGATAACACGAAATATATTATTCAGTGCTGTCTCTAAAAATAGCCATAAAAAGTATTTCCTTTAACACGAAATTCAGTTAATATTAAAAAAAATATCCCGGTTTCTTAAACGGTTTCCATTGTACAGTAAAAAAAAAACCGTATAACAAGAAAACTGATAAGACGAAATATATTATTCAGTGCTGTCTCTTCGAACAGCCATAAAAAGTATTTCCTTTAAAACGAAATTCTGTTAATATTAAAAAAAATATTCCGGTTTCTTAAACGGTTTCCATTGTACAGTAAAAAAAACCGTATAACAAGAAAACTGATAACACGAAATATATTATTCAGTGCTGTCTCTACGAACAGCCATAAAAAGTATTTCCTTTAACACGAAATTCAGTTAATATTAAAAAAAATATCCCGGTTTCTTAAACGGTTTCCATTGTACAGTAAAAAAAAAACCGTATAACAAGAAAACTGATAAGACGAAATATATTATTCAGTGCTGTCTCTTCGAACAGCCATAAAAAGTATTTCCTTTAACACGAAATTCAGTTAATATTAAAAAAAATATCCCGGTTTCTTAAACGGTTTCCATTGTACAGTAAAAAAAAAACCGTATAACAAGAAAACTGATAAGACGAAATATATTATTCAGTGCTGTCTCTTCGAACAGCCATAAAAAGTATTTCCTTTAAAACGAAATTCTGTTAATATTAAAAAAAATATTCCGGTTTCTTAAACGGTTTCCATTGTACAGTAAAAAAAACCGTATAACAAGAAAACTGATAACACGAAATATATTATTCAGTGCTGTCTCTACGAACAGCCATAAAAAGTATTTCCTTTAACACGAAATTCAGTTAATATTAAAAAAAATATCCCGGTTTCTTAAACGGTTTCCATTGTACAGTAAAAAAAAAACCGTATAACAAGAAAACTGATAAGACGAAATATATTATTCAGTGCTGTCTCTTCGAACAGCCATAAAAAGTATTTCCTTTAACACGAAATTCAGTTAATATTAAAAAAAAATATCCCGGTTTCTTAAACGGTTTCCATTGTACAGTAAAAAAAAAACCGTATAACAAGAAAACTGATAAGACGAAATATATTATTCAGTGCTGTCTCTTCGAACAGCCATAAAAAGTATTTCCTTTAACACGAAATTCAGTTAATATTAAAAAAAATATCCCGGTTTCTTAAACGGTTTCCATTGTACAGTAAAAAAAAAACCGTATAACAAGAAAACTGATAAGACGAAATATATTATTCAGTGCTGTCTCTTCGAACAGCCATAAAAAGTATTTCCTTTAAAACGAAATTCTGTTAATATTAAAAAAAATATTCCGGTTTCTTAAACGGTTTCCATTGTACAGTAAAAAAAACCGTATAACAAGAAAACTGATAACACGAAATATATTATTCAGTGCTGTCTCTACGAACAGCCATAAAAAGTATTTCCTTTAACACGAAATTCAGTTAATATTAAAAAAAAAATATCCCGGTTTCTTAAACGGTTTCCATTGTACAGTAAAAAAAAAACCGTATAACAAGAAAACTGATAAGACGAAATATATTATTCAGTGCTGTCTCTTCGAACAGCCATAAAAAGTATTTCCTTTAACACGAAATTCTGTTAATATTAAAAAAAATATTCCGGTTTCTTAAACGGTTTCCATTGTACAGTAAAAAAAACCGTATAACAAGAAAACTGATAACACGAAATATATTATTCAGTGCTGTCTCTAAAAATAGCCATAAAAAGTATTTCCTTTAACACGAAATTCAGTTAATATTAAAAAAAATATCCCGGTTTCTTAAACGGTTTCCATTGTACAGTAAAAAAAAAACCGTATAACAAGAAAACTGATAAGACGAAATATATTATTCAGTGCTGTCTCTTCGAACAGCCATAAAAAGTATTTCCTTTAAAACGAAATTCTGTTAATATTAAAAAAAATATTCCGGTTTCTTAAACGGTTTCCATTGTACAGTAAAAAAAACCGTATAACAAGAAAACTGATAACACGAAATATATTATTCAGTGCTGTCTCTACGAACAGCCATAAAAAGTATTTCCTTTAACACGAAATTCAGTTAATATTAAAAAAAAAATATCCCGGTTTCTTAAACGGTTTCCATTGTACAGTAAAAAAAAAACCGTATAACAAGAAAACTGATAAGACGAAATATATTATTCAGTGCTGTCTCTTCGAACAGCCATAAAAAGTATTTCCTTTAACACGAAATTCTGTTAATATTAAAAAAAATATTCCGGTTTCTTAAACGGTTTCCATTGTACAGTAAAAAAAACCGTATAACAAGAAAACTGATAACACGAAATATATTATTCAGTGCTGTCTCTAAAAATAGCCATAAAAAGTATTTCCTTTAACACGAAATTCAGTTAATATTAAAAAAAATATCCCGGTTTCTTAAACGGTTTCCATTGTACAGTAAAAAAAAAACCGTATAACAAGAAAACTGATAAGACGAAATATATTATTCAGTGCTGTCTCTTCGAACAGCCATAAAAAGTATTTCCTTTAAAACGAAATTCAGTTAATATTAAAAAAAATATTCCGGTTTCTTAAACGGTTTCCATTGTACAGTAAAAAAAACCGTATAACAAGAAAACTGATAACACGAAATATATTATTCAGTGCTGTCTCTACGAACAGCCATAAAAAGTATTTCCTTTAACACGAAATTCAGTTAATATTAAAAAAAAAATATCCCGGTTTCTTAAACGGTTTCCATTGTACAGTAAAAAAAAAACCGTATAACAAGAAAACTGATAAGACGAAATATATTATTCAGTGCTGTCTCTTCGAACAGCCATAAAAAGTATTTCCTTTAACACGAAATTCTGTTAATATTAAAAAAAATATTCCGGTTTCTTAAACGGTTTCCATTGTACAGTAAAAAAAACCGTATAACAAGAAAACTGATAACACGAAATATATTATTCAGTGCTGTCTCTAAAAATAGCCATAAAAAGTATTTCCTTTAACACGAAATTCAGTTAATATTAAAAAAAATATCCCGGTTTCTTAAACGGTTTCCATTGTACAGTAAAAAATACCGTTTAACAAAAAAAACTTAACACGAAATATATTATTCAGTGCTATCTCTAAGAATAGCCATAAAAAGTATTTCTTTTAATACGAAATTTAAGTTAATATTAAAAAAAAAATAAAACTCTGGTTTCTTCTCTTATATTTTGTGTAAAACAGTTTCCATGGTATTTCTTCATTGATTGATTTTGATGATTTCTCCTCTTCTTTTAAAAGCCGGTTGGTTGTGTGTCTTATTGCACTTTATTGCAACTGGGTCAACAATGGCGGCGCCTCACTTCCTCCTCCTTGTCTGTAATAGGCCTAACTGTGTGTGTTAACTCGCGGTTCACGATGATTGCAAAATGTCAAAGTAATAAAAAATTAATTAATTCCATCTTATAATTTGCAATGTTTGCATTTCAACTTTTAAAATATTATTTATGGAATTAATATATTTAAAACACACACAAATTTCACAAGAAACACTAACAGACTTAAAAAGCCACTTCACACATAATTTCATAATGTAAAAATATGCAAATTATGTAAATTTAAAAAGAAGAGTGGAACCGAACTCTTTAAAATATTCTTACATTTCGAGAGAAGAAAAAAAAAACACGTTAATTTAAAATGTTTTTATTTTTTAAAAAACTAGATTAAATCAATCTGTTTTCCATTTTAAGTTGAGGCAAAAAACCCGGTCGATAAAACCCCCCCAAAAAAATTTTAAAATTTGGATCTTTTTCAAATTACCATAAAAATTTTATTTTAAAAAATATAAACATTTTAAAAAAAATGCTTTTTATGTTCTCTAAATACAGCTGATTTTCAAACTTTGATTATTCTGTGTTTCAAAACACTAATACCTAGTACAACACAGCTGATAATTTAAATACATTTAAATAATAAACGTGTTCTACAGAGCCCTGTGAAGGACAAACAAACAATATGTCGTCGAATTCAATTTATTAAGTTAATTAATCTGAAAATATTGAGTTAATTTACTTAAATATAAAATATCTAAACTATTGACATTAAATATTGATTTAGTAAATTTCAATTTAAAATATTAATATAATATTGCCAATTTTTATTTGTGGTTGATGGTGTCCTTAACTGGATTCCGTATAATTCACCCTAAACAAATTTAATTTGAATTCATTTAACTCAATGTGTGTACAGTACAAGGTAATAACACTAACTTCTCTAGTTTCTAAAACATTTCCTAATTCATAAAAAATTGTGACGTTTTTGACGTCATAGTTGGCTTGACATACATATATTATATACAATATAATAAGCTTAAGCTTTTAAATAGAGATTAATATTGATATTTAAGTTTTCATGCCTTAAATTAATAATTACACACCATGACCAAAATATACATAAAAGTTACTTTATGAATTTTGTATGGAAGGAGTGAGTGAGAGAAAGAGATACAAAGATAGAGATAGATAGAAAGAGAGATAAGAGAGAAGAGGAGAGATGAGAAAAAAATACAGAAAGAGATAGAGAGAAAGACAGAGATATAGATAGAGACACAGAGTGACAGAGAGATAGAGAAGAGAGAGTAGAGAAAGAGTAGCGAGACAGAGAGAGAGAAAGAGAGAAGAGAGACAGAGAGAGAGAAAGAGAGAAGAGAGACAGAGAGAGAAAGAGAGACAGAGAGAGAAAGAGAGACAGAGAGAGAAAGAGAGACAGAGAGAGAAAGAGAGACAGAGAGAGAAAGAGAGACAGAGAGAGAAAGAGAGACAGAGAGAGAAGAGACAGAGAGAGAAAGAGAGACAGAGAGAGAAAGAGAGACAGAGAGAGAGAAAGAGAGAAGAGAGACAGAGAGAGAAAGAGAGACAGAGAGAGAAAGAGAGACAGAGAGAGAAAGAGAGACAGAGAGAGAAAGAGAGACAGAGAGAAAGAGAGAAACAGAGAGAAGAGACAGAGAGAGAAAGAGAGAGAAGAGACAGAGAAAGAGAGAGAAGAGACAGAGAGAGAAAGAGAGAGAAGAGACAGAGAGAGAGAGAGAAGAGAAAGAGACAGAGAGAGAAAGAGACAGAGAGAGAGAAGAGAGAGAAGAGAGAGAAAGAGAGAGAAAGAGAGAAGAGAGAGAAGAGGGAGAAGAGAGAGAAAGAGAGAAGAGAAAGAGAGAAGAGAAAGAGAGAAGAGAAAGAGAGAAGAGAAAGAGAGAAGAGAAAGAGAGAAGAGAAAGAGAGAGATAAACAGAAAAAAGACAAGATATAGAGAGAAACTAATTTTCACTAATTAGTGAAACCTCCATGTTTTTTTTCCAATGCAGACCTTAATTCATATTTTCATTACTGTATTTAAAACAACAATCATCTTAATTTTTATTAAAAAAAAAAATACGCCATAATTTAGGTTACGAAACCCCCTTTTATTATTATCATAGACATCATAAGCTAATAAGTGATCAATCAGTGACGTCATCGCTCAAAAGATGTCTCATCAATTTGATGTCACAATGTCAAGAGAGAGAAAAAAAGCAAACAGAAAAATCTCAAAAGGAAGCCCAGCCATCAGTTATTTTGACATATTTTTCGTTTGAAATCATAATGAGATCTGAGAGACAGACAGATCAGATCAGATCCGGTCGTGACTGTTGCTTATGAGATCGGATCCGTCAGTCCTAATCTACCGATCAAGTTGATCAGCCAAGTTAAGGGATTTGAGATCCGTCAGTGAATAGGCTAAATTTAAGATCAGATCCGTCACAGGCAATTAGAAATCGGGCCGAACAGAAGTTGGCTTCTCCCTTTTTATGACAACAGGCAACTACTAATTGGTTCGTTATGTAGTCTGACGTCACATGTTCCGCCCCTTTTCAACGTCGAACCACACAACAAACCAATAAAAAATTCCCGGTCTTCATAAAAAGGGCGGAGCCAACTTCTGTTTGTCCCGATTTCTAATTGCTTGTGATCCATCAGATCAGATAGCGAAATCAGATCCATCAGATCAGATAGCGAAATCAGATCCACCAGATCAGATAGCGAAATCAGATCCACCAGATCAGATAGCGAAATGAGATCCACCAGATCAATGAGGGCATGCCGCCTATCCGCGGGGGAAAAAAATATTCAGATCCGTTAGATCTGAACAGTTCGTCAGTGGCTAAAAAAGGGAACAATCTGGACTGTTAACAGATGAGATCCGATATCTCTGTCATGATACCATCTTGAATGGGTGGGAATTTCAATTGAAGAAAATGATTGGATTAAAAACTTGCAGACTAGAAAGAACTTGAATTTAAGATAAGAAAATATAATGTTGGACCTTTTTTTTTAAAAAAAAAAGTGTCTTGAGAAGAAAAAAATCTCAAGGAGAAAAAACATTTTAAGATTTGCCAAAATGGAAACTGAAAAAAAAGAAAACACATCCAGAAATATAAGAAAAGCAAAACAAAAAAATATTCTTCCAGGAAAAGCCATTCGATCATTCCTTCATTTCACAAGAAAGACTAGAATAGTAGAAGACCCAAATTAATCCATTTCAAATTGTATTAAATATACTAGAAGAGCATAATATGAATCCCTTTCAAAGTGTTTTAGAAACTAGAAGAGCAAATGAATCCATTTCAAAGTGTTTAAGAAACTAGAAGAGCAAATGAATCCATTTCAAAATTGTTTTAGAAACTAGAAGAGCAAATGAATCCATTTCAAAATTGTTTTAGAAACTAGAAGAGCAAATGAATCCATTTCAAAGTGTTTAAGAAACTAGAAGAGCAAATGAATCCATTTCAAAATTGTTTTAGAAACTAGAAGAGCAAATGAATCCATTTCAAAATTGTTTTAGAAACTAGAAGAGCAAATGAATCCATTTCAAAATTGTTTTAGAAACTAGAAGAGCAAATGAATCCATTTCAAAATTGTTTTAGAAACTAGAAGAGCAAATGAATCCATTTCAAAATTGTTTTAGAAACTAGAAGAGCAAATGAATCCATTTCAAAATTGTTTTAGAAACTAGAAGAGCAAATGAATCCATTTCAAAAGTGCTTTAGAAACTAGAAGAGCAAATGAATCCATTTCAAAAGTGCTTTAGAAACTAGAAGAGCAAATGAATCCATTTCAAAAGTGCTTTAGAGAAACTAGAAGAGCAAATGAATCCATTTCAAAAGTGCTTTAGAGAAACTAGAAGAGCAAATGAATCCATTTCAAAAGTGCTTTAGAAACTAGAAGAGCAAATGAATCCATTTCAAAAGTGCTTTAGAAACTAGAAGAGCAAATGAATCCATTTCAAAAGTGCTTTAGAAACTAGAAGAGCAAATGAATCCATTTCAAAAGTGCTTTAGAAACTAGAAGAGCAAATGAATCCATTTCAAAAGTGCTTTAGAAACTAGAAGAGCAAATGAATCCATTTCAAAAGTGCTTTAGAAACTAGAAGAGCAAATGAATCCATTTCAAAAGTGCTTTAGAAACTAGAAGAGCAAATGAATCACTTCAAAAGTGCTTTAGAAACTAGAAGAGCAAATGAATCACTTCAAAAGTGCTTTAGAAACTAGAAGAGCAAATGAATCACTTCAAAAGTGCTTTAGAAACTAGAAGAACAAATGAATCACTTCAAAAGTGCTTTAGAAACTAGAAGAACAAATGAATCACTTCAAAATTGTTTTAGAAACTAGAAGAGCAAATGAATCACTTTGGTCAAGGTCTCACACAACCAACTTTAATGTACCGACTATTAAAAATCCAATGAAACCAGTTACGCTATAAAGTGACGCCATTTAAAATTAACAAGAAAGAAACATGGAACTTGAATCCTCTCAGCAGGGTTCCACAACACGAGGATTTTTTTCTTCCTATATTAAAACCATGTTGTATGAAAGTATCTTCTTGAATTTGGTCCCATCAGTGTTTCTCTCAATAGAAATAAAACCTCAGAGATGGATCTCCTTATGGTATTTCTTCCACTTAATCAATCATCCAAGCAATCAGAAGATGGAAAATAAAAACCCCTCCAAATGCTACAAACTAAACAAGGATTCTCTTCCCCGCCCCCCCCCCCCCACCCTCTCCTCTCCCTCCAATCCTAAAATCCTTTGAAAAAAACCTAACTGTGACCGAGTGTGAGTTCTTCTTCTTCCATTCAATTATAATTCATGGTAGAATTGAACCGACCGTCGAATATATTTTCCATTTGTGTATGTGTTATCGGCAACAAATGGAAACAGATCAGTGGACAAATGTGGACGTGTTGCCATGACAACCATAGAAAAAAAAAAAAAAAAAAAGAAAATGAGCACAATTCCATAAACATGTTCTTAAATCAAATCCTTCCAAAGCCAAAATATTTCAGATAAAACAGTTCTCCAGGTCCAAATTCAAGAACGAAACATTAAACACAGCACTTGAACCCTCAGAACAGGAGAAAATCCATCCTTGTACCTAACATTGAGCATATTTGATCAAGGCATTTTGAAAAACACTGGCTAGCCTCCAAGACAGGTTAAAAAAAAAAAAGATCAGATACCAGTTACCCTTCTTGAATCTGGGTTTTCATATTAGCTCTCTTTTAAATGGTAAGGTTTCACACAATTCCCTTAGTTCCTGTGCCATTTGTAGATTAATTCTACGAATTGTAGCCTCTACACAAGTCTCGTTAATTGAAAAAACCTAATTTCTGGCCTTATTAATAATTAATTCATAAAGTATAAGTTGCATAATACAATAACTATCCTCTCACACAAAAAACCCCTCAAAAAAGGGGAGAGTAAGTAGTAAGCCAGACATAATATTTATATCTTTCTTTTGTAATTGGGAGAACACCGAACAATGAAAACTCTAACAAAAAACACAGAAGGATAAAAGAAGAAGGGGCCACTTGGGACCTAATCCAAAAAAAAAAAAAAACACAGACCTGAATTACACTCATAACGTCATTCGTAGAGACAAACAAACCTCCTCGAAAACGTAAAAACCACGCGAATGACGATAATAATTTAGTAAAAAGCTCTCATCTTCTCCATTAAAAACTACTCTCTATCTCAGTCCTTTTTCTCTTAAAAAAAAAGGAGACAAAACCAGAAATAGTGTCAACGACCCCAATCAGGACCTCCTCCTCCTCCTAGTCTAATCATTTGTATACAATGTTCCGTAGTTATTATCTAAATTATTTACAATGTTTCCTTTCATTGTAAAAAAAAAAGCGAACGTAAATATCAGAATGAAATCAGCTATTTGACCTACTACTAGCCTCCTTCTCCTAAACAACAGTCAACTATTTGACCTACTACTAGCCTCCTTCTCCAACACAACAGTCAACTATTTGACCTACTACTAGCCTCCTTCTATTATACAACAGTCAGATATCTGACCCATTACTAGCCTCCTTCTCCTATACAACAGTCAACTATTTGACCTACTACTAGCCTCCTTCTCCTAAACAAGTCAACTATTTTACCTACTACTAGCCTCCTTCTATTATACAACAGTCAGATATCTGACCCACTACTAGCTTCCTTGATATCCAGTACAATAGTCAGCTCTTTGACCTACTACTAGAAAATGCCCTGAAGTTATTGAGCAACCTTTCTAGTTTCTAAAACACATGCTAAGTTATTCTCCATTTTGCACCTGAAAAACAGAATAATCCGACTTTAAAAGGCGTTTTATACTTTAAAACCAGTGCTTTATGAACTGTAATTATTCCCGTCTTTCAGAAATTCAAAATTAACAGAAAATAGAAAGTGTTTTAGAAACTAGAAGGGTAGCTCAATCTCTTAAAAGGGTATTTTCACGTTATCTTTTTCAAAATAAACTTCTTATAGACAAAAATCTACTTAAAGTTGGACCATGAAAGTGAATAAGCTAACCCTTCTAGTTTTTAAAACACATTCTCGCTATCCATCACACATTGAGCTACTCTTCTAGTTTCTAAAAAATACATTCTAGCTATCCATTACACATTGAGCTACCCTTCTAGTTTCTAAAAATACAATCTAGCTATCCATTACACATTGAGCTACCCTTCTAGTTTCTAAAAATACAATCTAGCTATCCATCACACATTGAGTTACCCTTCTAGTTTCTAAAAATACATTCTAGCTATCCATCACAAATTGAGCTACCCTTCTAGTTTCTAAAAATACAATCTAGCTATCCATCACACATTGAGTTACCCTTCTAGTTTCTAAAAATACATTCTAGCTATCCATCACAAATTGAGCTACCCTTCTAGTTTCTAAAAATACAATCTAGCTATCCATCACACATTGAGTTACCCTTCTAGTTTCTAAAAATACATTCTAGCTATCCATCACAAATTGAGCTACCCTTCTAGTTTCTAAAAATACATTCTAGCTATTCATTACAAATTGAGCTACCCTTCTAGTTTCTAAAAAATATATTCTAGCTATCCATTACACGTTGAGCTACCCTTCTAGTTTCTAAAAATACATTCTAGCTATCCATCACAAATTGAGCTACCCTTCTAGTTTCTAAAAATACAATCTAGCTATCCATCACACATTGAGTTACCCTTCTAGTTTCTAAAAATACATTCTAGCTATCCATCACAAATTGAGCTACCCTTCTAGTTTCTAAAAATACATTCTAGCTATTCATTACAAATTGAGCTACCCTTCTAGTTTCTAAAAAATATATTCTAGCTATCCATTACACGTTGAGCTACCCTTCTACTTTCTAAAAATACAATCTAGCTATCCATCACACATTGAGTTACCCTTCTAGTTTCTAAAAATACATTCTAGCTATCCATCACAAATTGAGCTACCCTTCTAGTTTTTCTTCATTTTGCATAGAGAAAATCGTTTCCATTTTAAATCTACCTTTTCTTTGTAAGTAAACTAATGAATTTACTAGTTCTAGTTTCTAACAAAAAAGTTCAGAATTTCCTGCTTGAATTTGTTTCTCGTAATAACAAACTAGAGTTGATTTGCCATGAAGTGAAACCTCAAGGTTTTTCTTCTTCCACATTCTCGATTAGGACACACAGTCGAATTCCTTCAACGCCTACGTCTCGAAATGACTTAAACTAAAAAGAAAAACACCCACCCACCCACTATATATGTTACTGTCAATCTGCGGAATCAGTCAAACTGCAGATAGGCTAGGCAATCTGCAAAACCAACCAACCTGAAAGAGAATCTGCAAAATTCAATACAGTTTAGGCGTTGAATTTGTGCAGATTCACTAGCAGGTTGGTTGGTTTTGTAGATTGCCTAGGCAGTATTCAGATTGACTGATTCCGCAGACTGAAAGTATGACGAAATATATCCCATACTAACAATACTAATTAACTAATAAGTCAACTTTATTGTTCCTAATTCATTCAAAAAAGTGACAACACCCACTGATAATATTTTTTTTTAAAAAAAGCAGCCATCTTTTAAAATACAATGGGTTTCACGCAACAATGGAGTCGCTACATAAAAAAAGAGTCTACTGCTAGAGGGAGAAAGGCGTGTCCATTGCCAGGTACGTTTTTAAACTCATCGGTCAATTCAACCGCTGAGTAAACGGTAACAACGCGCGTTCACTAGTCAATCTACAAAAAAAAACATCATTTCGAATAGCAAATCCGCACATTTATAAAAGCATCTTAGACAATGTAAAAAAAATTACCTGAAACCAAAAAAGGCGAATGTACAAATTGTCGTTAAAAAGCATTTTATCAGTCATTGTATATATTGCCTGAAACACTAGGCAATGTGCACAGATTTGTTATCAGATTTGCGGTTTTTAAAAATGTCCTAACTATTGGGCATTTTTTTAGAATGACTGATTTTTCACTTTAACCATACTCAACGCCAGGTTTCATGTTTAAAACGTGCTAATTGTTTCACTAATTGCGTAATTAATAATCTTAATTAGGTTATGAACTCAATAGTCAGTTTTCTTTATTACTTTATTGACTAATATATTAAAACTTTAGAAAGTTTTCAAAAATGTAGTTAAGATTTAGTTTCAGGTGCAAAATGAACAGAAACTAGAAAGTTTTTTTTTTTAGAAACTAGAAGGGTATTTAAAAATAAGCTTTTTTTTATAGAGAAACATTTAAGAAAATAACGTCTGCTGTAAATTGAGTCATTTTCAATTTCAAACTGACATTAAAAAAGCTTATTTTAAAAGATAATTAAACATGAAAAAATACCCTTCTAGCTTCTAAAACACTTTCTAGTTTGTTTTATTTATTTTGCACCTGAAAGAAGGAGTTCAAGAAGCCCCCGTTTACACCATAAAATTCAACATAATTTTAAATGCTTTTTAAGATAATATAAAACTTAGCAATAATTTTTGCAACAGCACATTCATTTCAGTGTGACGTCACGTTCAAAGTACTGTTTAGAACTCTGATGTGTGAAACCGCTGCCTCAATAGATAAATAAAGAAATGTGTAATAAACTTTTTATGACAATCCAACACCAGCTAGCTAAGCTAACATGTTACAAACTTAATTTATGCCTAAAAGGATGTCACACACAACTGAAATGAGAGCATCATGGCGGCCATTTTGAGAGAAAGAAACTAATAAAAATCGATATCTTCTTGTTTTATCTCTTCTTCTTCTATTTTCCTTCATTCTTTCCTTCCTTCCTTATGTTTTCATTTTTATTTTGGTCAAAATGAGTCAAACAGACAGTGACGTCATCGTCCTACATTTATTATATGACCATAAACGACGACCTGACCGTAATAAGGCGCCACCGTCGCTCTCACTTTCTTGTCATTTGTAGTAGTGAACTCATTTCGAACACACAAACTAGCAAATAACAACAAAACATGTTTTTTTTTTAAAAAAGTGACCTCTGGCGGTGGTAAAGTAAATCCGTCATCAAATAAGGATCTTTGAAAGTTGAAACTTTTGACAGAAATTTGCAATAAACTTCAAACTTGAAGGGAATGTTTTTTTACGACATTTAACTATTAAGAGAAACAACAAATTGTGAAAGACAACACTGAAAAGAAACTCCATGTTTTTTTTAACAAGAAAACGGATAACACGAAATATTTTTAGGCATTTTTTAAACACGAAATTTGTTTAAGATGGTTTTAAAACGCTTCTTGATTATTTCCGTATTTAATATGTAAAATTAAGAGATACTTTAATGTGTTTTAAAAACTAGAAGGGTAGCAAGCAGCCCAATCACCCCAATCTTTCAAAATAAGCTTTATTATATCAGTTTGTCAAAATGTAACCTAACTTTAATAATTCAATATTTTTTATTTGTCTATATAAAAAAGTTTATTTTGAATAATAACATAAAATGTTGTTGTTCTCTCGTCTTTCAAAAGGTGGCGCTGATCAAGCGCCAAATTGAACAAACGCCAACCTGGAGTAACGCCAATCTGGAGTAACGCCAAATGGAACAAACGCCAAACTAAATAAGCGCCAAATGGAAGAAACGCCAAACTGAATAAAAGCCAAAAATTTGGCGGTTATTCAGTTTGGCGCTTATTCAATTTGGCGCTTATTCAGTTTGGCGTTTGTTCAATTTGGCGCTTATTCAGTCGCCCCTTTCAAAATGACATAAAAAGCTTATTTTTTAAAAAAATAAGAAAAAATACCCATAAGTGACTGGTGTTACCCAGTCTAGTTTCTAAAACACTTTTCTAGTTTCTTTTTAATTTTTTTCTCTTCTGAAAGAAAGAACAAATCAAGAGTTCGAATAAATCAGCTGTTCAGAAACAATTTTAACTAGAAAACGGATAACACGAAATATGTATATTCCGATCTCCGTTATTAATAATACAAAAAAATTCGTTTAACACGAAAAAAACATTCTGGTCACATCCAAAAAAAAAATCTCTCAAGAGTATTGTACGCCAAATAAAGAAAGAGACACAAAAAAAGGTGATAGTTATATCTGATTGACCAAGCGAATCCCTCTCCGAACTCTCGAGAGTCCTTCCTCCTCTTCTCAAAACTACTGTAATAATCTCTCACGCCATGCTCTCAAAACTCCAAAAAAAAAAGTTCAAGAACTCACCACCCTCCTCCCCTACCATCAGCCTCCTTCCGTTTTTAAGAGGAAAAACTACCCAAAACAAAACTGTAACGAATTGTTGCAGTGCAATGTCAGGAATTGTTCAACGACCCCTCTTTTTTGCCTTTGGATTAAGGTGGATTCACACCTGAGTTCAAAGTCAGAGAGAGAGAAAGAGACACGTCCATGATGAGTCTAAAGCCGGTATTACACTAGCAACCTCCAAATGCAATTCAACTTGCAATGCAACTTGTGATGTGACTTGCAACTAGAACTTTGTAATAAACTTCTATATATCACACTATGCAACCTAGTTCCCCCAATCAAGTTTTCAAAACTTCGTTTAGGGTCAAGGGGCCGACACATTCGGGTAAATCTCGTACGGTGGTATCGGAAGCCATTTTACTTTTAATCCGCGTTTTACTGAATTTTAAAATTTCAATTCTAATTCTGGGGATGTCAAGTAAAATTGCAGCTAGAAGTAAAATGACTTTTCCATCCACACTAGGATCTGCTGCGAATCTTAGTGAAAATCGTACATGATTTTCTTCAATGTCTGCCCCCTTGGTTTGCGTCCATGTTGTGATCAACTAACAGGAAGTTCATAAACCGGAAGTCATGAAACCGGGAATTCGTTTAATGTTACCATATGTCATTTCCGGCAAACGGCCTGATTGGTTGTTTGTCAGAAAGTTTACTTGAAAAGTCTCTCAAAGTTGAATCTGTTCAACTCGGTGAGACTTGAGTCACTAGTTAAAAGGGAAAGTTTTATCAAGTTGCATGTTGCATATCACACTATAAACATGGAAGTTGCATGTTACATTGCACGTTTTATTGCATCAAAAGTTGCTAGTGTGATAGGGGCTTAAAAAGCCCAAATTTAAGAAGGAAAATTGAGACTTTTAATCCACAGAAAACAGAGACATAATGAAATCCCGTACAGAGGCTTCAAGTGTCAAGTTTTCTTCTTTAATTTCAGTTTGAACTACTTACTATCTAAGTCACAAATCTACACAAAAAGAACACTTTTTAACACCCTGTATATTTTGAGGTTAAAGTCAGAATTTTTATTCTGCGTTTTCTATGAAGAAATTAAGTGTTTTAGAAACTAGAAAAGTTAATTAAGATGACGTAATTATAGGTTTTCCACTTTGAAATTAATCCAAAATATGAAAAATATAACTTCTGGCCCTCTCTCAAACTATGAAAAAAGTTTATTTTGAAAGATATAATATCACCCTGAAAATAATCTTAAGTGATTCGTTTCTACCTTATCTACTACACTTGAGCTAAGTGCAGCATTCAAGTTAAATGAGTTTAGTTGAATTATACAGAGTCCAGTTAAGGACAAGAACAAGATAAAATTGACATTATTACTTTTAATTTCGAAACAAATTAAATTATAATTAAAAATAATTGAAAAAACTAGTTTAAGTTAAATATCAATTATATAAGAGATAATATTAAATGAATAAATTGAATTTGACACATGTGTTTGTCCTTAACAGGTCTCTGTCGAATATGTTTAATATATGAATGCGTTTAAACAACTTAGGTGTAATGCCTAGTAATAACACACCTGATAATTTAAATGCATTTAAATAAAAAAACCGTGTTCTACAGAGCCCTGTGAAGGACATACAAACAATATGTCGAATTCAATTTATTCATTTAATTAATCTTAAAATATTGTGTTAATAAATAAATATAATATAGAAACTATTGACATTAAAATATTGATTTAGTATTTTTCAATTTAAAAATATTAATAATAAAAGTCAATTTTTATTTGGTTAACGTGTCCTTAACTGGATTCCGTAGAATTCACCTTAAACACATTTAATTTGAATTCATTTAACTCATGTGTTGTGTACAAGGTATAAATCTTCTAGTTTTTACAACACTTTCAATTACTTTCTGCAAATGTTGGAATAAACCACATTTCTAATTGCATTCTTAAATGTATTTCGTCGGTTTTACACGTGCTTAATTAAATAGAAGCTAAAACAAACAGCAAAAAAATAAGACCCTCTAAAGAGAGAGAGAGAGATCCACACCCTAATTTGCTTTATACCTGATTATCTCTCTCTCTCTCTCTCTCTCTCTCTCACTATATTTGAATATAGATTTCATATATAATGGTGTAATATTAGCTTATACCACCATTCATTATGTAAATATGAAATTAAGAGCTTACCCATGCAGCAAATCTCATCACATTTGTTTGTGGTTGTGATGCACGTTTAGACCGTAACCACACCCACCAAAAATACAAATTAATAATAAAAAAAATAGGCTAAAAATACAGGAACAAACCACATCCCTCCTCTGAAATAAAAAAAACCTATGTTACATCATTGAAAAACTTGACCTTTTTTTTTTAAAAAAAAAAGTTAAAGGTCAGCTTTACCTTATGTCACTGATTGTAATCACAGATTACGCAATAACTCATACAGGCAATTAGAAATCGGGACAAATAGAAGTTGGCTCCGCCCTTTTTATGACGACCGGCAACTTCTAATTGGTTTGTTGTGTGGTTCGATGTTGAAAAGGGCGGAGCATGTGATGTCAGACTTCATAACTAACCAATTAGCAGTTGCGTTCGTCATAAAAAGGGGCGGAGCCAACATCTGTTTGTCCCGATTTCTAATTGCCTGTATAACACATAGGTCGCATTAAGAGTCAATTAATATTTTTTTTTAAAAAATAGGAACCGTCAGGTGACCGGAAATTCGCAATTTTTCTCACTTTTACTTCGATTTCAGTGTTGGGTTTTATTTCTTCTCTTATTGGGCGTCCGGAGGGCAGAGAAAGATCGGATTTTTATGCAAAATGGCGTTGTGGCCCCAATTGTGAACTAGTAATCATCATTAGAGCAACTGCAATTAAGTTTTTTTCTAATGGAAAAAAGCTGGTTAGAGGCTAGATGTCTATCAATTGTCATCTAGACTGTTCTAGCCTCTTACCAGTATTTTTAATTTTTTAAAAAAAACAATTGTTGGTTGATCTAAACATTGGATTATTACTTCATAATTGGGTCTTGGGCCACAGATTGAGAAACATCTGCCTGATATTTTGCATAAAAATTCGAGCCGCTAGTAATTATATAGTTAACGGAACCTTGACGAGGAGTTTGCACACAGTCCGAGAAAAATCGGCAAAGTGTGCTCAGCAGAATACAGTCGTTTGTCCCACCCTTTTACGAGGAACCACAATTTCTAATTGGTTGATATTTGATCTAACGCTCATAAAAGGGCGGGGCAAACGACTGTATATTGCCTGTCCAAGAAAAGAAGCAAAACTAATTGAAATAACACGAAAAGTCGATGTTCTAAATATGGGTTTCATTTTTAGTTTTTATTCTTATTTTTAGAAGCATAACCTTAACGTGTAGCCTCCTCCACCACCCACCTAAAATTAAAGCGGCATTCTCTAACTACAAGTATAATCATCAAACGTTTCCTAGGTGTCACCATGAAACCACTTTTTTTTTTAATCAATATCGGATTAAGAAAAACGTGCTCAATATAACGCTAATAATTAGCACGCAACTCTCTATTCCTTTACTATATTTTTCAGGAATAGTAAAACGCAATCGAAATATTTCCATTTTCACAACAAAAACTGCAATGCAGTGAAATAATAAGAAACGTTACGGAAACAAGTAGTAAGAATGACGTTAGCAATATGGATGACGTCACGGTATGAGTTTTATAGTCGGCTATAGCCTCGCGTTTAGTCTATTTTGAATTCTCGTTGATTGTATGGATAACAAACACAGAGTAACCAGAAAGAAAATATGCATTTTTTTTATTTACAGAACCTGATTGGAGGCTAAAATCTAACAATTTAAGTCAAACTACCATCAAGACAGTTTTGTCTACAGGCAATTAGAAAACGGGATGAACAGAAGTTGGCTCCGCCCTTTTTATGACTACCGGCAACTTCTAATTGGTTGGTTATGTAGTCTGACGTCACATGCTCCGCCCTTTTCAACGTCGAACCAAACAACAAACCAATTAGAAGGTGCCGGTCGTCATAAAAAGGGGTGGCGCCAACTTGTGTTCGTCCCGATTTCTAAATGCCTGTGGCCCTTCATGCTGGACATGAATTTGCCGGGCCCCTTCATGGTGACCATGAATGGTTCAACCCCACAAATTGCAGAAAGAAACGCCTTATGAACGCTCCATATCAACGCGAATGTTTCTATAGGCCTATTTTTAAGCGCAATATGGAAGGCTTTTAATTTAGAAATTATGAAAAGGGAGAGAGGTTAAAGGTTATTTATGAACCCAACCCCTTTTTAATTTGGAATCACATAAAAGACAAAAGTAGAAGAAAAATCTCGTCTGAAAATTGAGAATTATTCTGCAAAAAAAAAGGGGGGGGGGGGGGGGGGGGGGAAGGAAGAGAAAAAGTGAAAATGAAATGTAATAATGCAGCTCATGCACGTTGTTATGTCTTCTTACCATTTGCCCAATGAGTCACTTAAAAATATTTCACTAGTCAATGACGTCACTAGCGACCAAGGCCATCAGTCTATATTAATATACTGTAATTTCCTCTATTTTTTTTACATCATTTGTGGGCGGAGAAGGGGAGAGGCTACAATTAGGAGCCACGAAACATAGGAATGAGCTCAAAGTTGAATTATTGCAAACCAAATACACCTTTTTAAATTCATCGGTTAATTAACCGGTTGAATTAACAGGCATCTGTAGACAGCTTCAGAATTTCTTTGGTTCCGCCCATTTACGAACGTCATCAATTTCTAATTGGTTTGTTACTGGGTCTGACGTCACTATGTTCTAATTGGTTGATATTTGGTCTGACGCTCATAAAAGAGCGGAGCCAAAGAAATTCTGAAGCTGTCTACAGATGCCTGTGTTGAATACAGGCTATAAGAAAACGGAATAAACAAACATTTGCTCCGCCCCTTTTTTTTTGACAAACGCAACTTCTAATTGGTTGTTTATGTAGTCTGACGTCACATGCTCCGCCCTTTTCAACGTCCGACTACATAACCAACCAAATTAGAAGTTGCCGTTCATCATAAAAAGGGGGGAGCAAACGTCTGTTTATCCCGTTTTCTAATTGCTGTGTGTTGAATTTACCATATCATCCATTTAAGAAATGGCTTTAAAAATGAAAACAATTCTCGAAATCTGCATTATTCTTTCAGGTGCAAAATGAACAGAAACATTTAAATGTGTTCTAGAAACTAGAAGAGTACAAACAATATCATATGTTGAATATCTTTTAAAATAAGCTTTTTATGTGAAGTTTGCAAATAATCTGACTCTTAAGCAGACGACATTTTTTTTAAAAATATTTGTCTACAAAAAGTTTATTTTGAAAGATATCAAACATAAAAGTGATTGAGCTACACTTCTAGTTTCTAAAACACTCTTAATTTTGCTCTTCTGAATGACTGAAAATCAGCTGTTCACATAAACCCTCTTCTCAATTCCCTATTCCCTATTTTGAAACTCATCAGTTTAATCAACGGAACACGTGATTATCAAATACGATTACAACCGTGGAGTTTAAAAACGTGCTGATTAGCCACCTACCCCGTCCCCCCTCCTCCTATTTCTCTCCTCAGTCTGGCACGTCTCTCGAGACCACACGTTCCCATTTAAACCCATTTTCGTCTGCAGTTTCAAAGTGTTTTCAAAGAAATAACAATGGAAAGAAGTGAATTATCGGATTTCAGGCGCACGTGTTAATTAAAATGTTGGCTTTTTTTTTCATTTCTTTCTTGCTTAATATTATTATAAATAGGACAACTGAGAGGCCAAGCCCATATCGTCATCGCGCCGCCTTCATAAAATGAAGAAAATCTTCCGTCCTCAAAATCCCAAATGAAAAGGTCACGGAAAGATCATGAACCTGGCTACTACACTCGATAAACAGCTTTTAACATTAGATTATTTCACCCAAAGGGGACGACACACGGGAGGTGAATCACGTACAAGTATGATAAAACGTTTTATCCGCGTTTTTACTAGATTTGCATCCAGTAAAATGACAGGCAATTAGAAAACGGGATGAACAGAATGACAGAATAACCAGAGTTCAATGGGATGTTTACCTTGTAAAAACACAGGTAGTTAGAAATCGGGACGAACTTCAGTTAGCTCCGCCCTTTTTATGACGAACGGCAACTTCTAATCGGTTTGCTGTGTGGGGAGGAGCATGTGACATAAGACTACATAACCAACCAATTAGAAGTTGCGTTCGTCATAAAAAGGGCGGAGCCAACTACTGTTCATCCCGTTTAGAAATGCAGATATAAAGTAAAATCGGCTTGTCATACATAAGCTCTACTGTGAATCTAGAGTGAATCTTTCTGAATCTCATACATGATTTTCTTTTATGTCGTTCCTCTTGCTCACAACTCAACACTGCACTATACTAAGGACCAAATTCAAGACGGATACTAGCGTTTCAGCATTCTAACTTGGTGTGAGCATGCGCATTGTCTATCGTTTTACATAGGAAAGTGATTGCAGATTAACGTTAGCAGCGCCATCTATCGTTCGACTTTACAATAAACTGCGTACATTAAACAATAGATGGCGCTGCAAACGTTAATATGCAATCACTTTGCTATGTAAAACGATAGACGGCAATGCGCATGCTCACACCAAGTTAGAATGCTCAAACACTAGTCACTTGATGCAACAAAACCCTCGCAAAAGGATTCCAACATAGAATAACCATTTCCTTCAAGGGTACTATGCTAGAGGCCGTTTTAGAAAGTTCAAGTGCTAAGTTTCCTTCTTGAATTAAGACCTAAGTATAATTTTCTAGGCTCTAGCTCTTATCTTGTGTATTATTTCATTTAGCCGTGTCTTTTATGACGTTTCTCCTCCTCCTTCCCTTCAATTTGAAAGGGAATCCATGCAATGAAATCTGGATTATTAGAAGATATAATTATACCTCCATCATTATTATTAATATGGCTTCCTTCATCCCCGCCAACCCCTCCCTTCAAGCGGCGCATCTCAATGAACCCGTTCAACCGAATGGGTGTGGGGGGAGATATACAATTGCCTCCCTGATCTTAAGTTTCTAATCCACATTTTTCATAGCAAAAATGTCTTCTTCGGCATTTTGGTTCATTTGCATCGCCTGCTAACACTACTGCAAGCTATTGCAGAGCAAACTGCAGCGCCCTCTTACGAGTTGACATCACAGGCAATTAGAAATCGGGACGAACACAAGTTCTAATTGGTTGGTTACGTAGTCTGACGTCACATGCTCCGTCCTTTTCAACGTCGAACCACGCAACAAATCAATTAGAAGTTGCCAGTCGTCATAAGAAGGGCGGAGCCAACGTGTGTTTGTCCCGATTTCTAAACGTCTGTGTTGACATCTCATTGTATTCAATTTTATAGGAGACGACTCAAAATGGCCGCTCAACATAGTGTCAATGCGAAGCTCCTCGTCTGATATGAACGAACGAAGAGCTCCGTCTTTTTTAAACGGAGGACAGTGCTGCCATCTATCTGTAAATGATGGCGTACTATTCATTGAATCGTAACCTCAATTTGTTTACTCGTAATATGAGTAGAACATGAATAATTGTGGTGTTTGGTGTTCCACATTCGACATCATCACCATTGAATGAAACGTATAAATAAATAATAAATTAAATTTCAAAGAAATAAAAAAGACGAAATTCCTTTCTTGTCTCAAATTGAAAAAAATTGTATATAAAATGGAGAAAAAGAAGGATGGAAATGAAATTCACAACTAATATCAATTCCTGGTTAAAACTGCTAATAGATTTTAACTAGGAATTAATGTTTACTGAAAACATTTCCATCCTTGTTTTTCTAAACCGAAAAACAAGGATGGAAATGTTTTCCTAATTTTTCTCAATAAAGAGCTAAAAAAAAGGTAAAAGCTAAAATAACCCAAAGCTAAAAGCTAAACTAACCCCCTCCCTTTATCTTCATGTTTAGTTTTTTTTTATTTTAGCTTTTATTCATGAAATTCGCTCTTTTAAGTTATTTTTAATATTTTGTAATACTGATTTAGCTCGCCTTTTTAGCTTTTTTTTAATATTCACACAATAAGAGCTAAATAGGTAAAAACCAAACTAGTCATCTTTTATCTACATGTTTAGTTCTTTATTTTAGCTCTTTAAATTATTAAAGGTTTCTTAATTGGTTTAACTCGCGTGTGAACTACTTATTTTTAGCTCTTGTTAAAGTTAGCTAAAATTAAGAGCTAAAATAGACAAACAGTAATAACCTAACCCCCTTTAGTTCTTTATTTTAATTCGTTTGCAAAATTAGCTATTTAAATTAAATTTCTCAATTGGTTTAGCTCTTATGTGAACTATTTAGCTCTTTAAATTATTAAAGGTTTCTTAATTGGTTTAACTCGCGTGTGAACTACTTATTTTTTAGCTCTTGTTAAAGTTAGCTCTTATTAATATTCTCAATAAAAGAGCTAAAATAGACAAAAAGTAACAACCCATTTAGTTCTTTATTTTAGCTCGTTTACGGAATTACCTATTTAAATGAAGTTTCTCAATTTTTTTAGCTCTTATGTGAACTATATTTAGCTCTTGTTAAGAATTAGTTCTTTTATGCTTTAGCTTTTCTATACCAGTTTTTCGTTTATTTTTTTTTTTCCTGAAATTTCGTCTTGTCCCTGAATCTTAATTTAGCTTTTCTATGAATTTAGCTCTTATTTTTTTATTGTATTATATAAATCTTTTTATTATTGGCTAGTTTATCTCACTTGTTTGACAGCTCTATCCGCCACCCAACTGACCATCAAATGACCACCACCACCTTTCTCTCAAAAGGAACAAACAATTCATAAAGTTCATTTGCATTTAGATTTTACATAAGAAGAAAATAAATATGTAAAAAAGATAAGAGAAATTCAAAATGTTTGCTTATTTCCCCCCCCCCCCGTTCCGCCCACATTTTATATTTTAAAAAAATACAAAAAAAAAACATTTCTTTTGTAGTTTTTATTTCATTCTTATCTTTAAAACTTGATTATCAACCGGTCTTTTTTTACTTTTTCTCATAAAAACTCACAAAACTACATCTGAGAGTCAACTCTCAACATAATTAATTTCTCTTTTTTTTTTTTGAGAGCACAAATTACGTCCAATTAAACTAAATAGAGAGAATTATTCAATTTTTCTAGACCGGAAGTTAACTGTTCTTTACTGAATTGAGAGTAATATATATATTGTCTCCCACCCCCCCTTCACCTTCTAGCCTCTTCCTCATCCCCCCTTCTCTCATGATGAAAACCACTAGAGGTCATGGTGTTGAACTAAAACCCTAATTCTCATTGAAGATTCAAAAGAATTGAGGTTTTTATTTTCTATTGAAAATTATCCTTCAATTTCACCCACTCACACTTTCTATTGCCATCCATTTCAAAATTGTAAAATGATGAAATTTCATCATTTTTTTTTACGAAGCAATTATATGTAAATTACATACAGAAGACACTCCTTTAAATGACCGACAAATGCTAAAATCACAAGTTTTAGCACATATCAACTAAAAAAACATACAAATATTAGCTAAAATATCCGAAATAAAAGCTAAACACGTTCAAATGACGACTTTAACGTGAAATATGATCGTAATAAGTTGTTTTCCAATGACAGACATTGAAACAAATGCTAAAATAGCTAGTTTTAATATAAATGACAGCTAAAATCATTTAAATATAGTCTAAAAATTATGAAAATATATAAAAATCATCAAAAATAAAGATTAAATTAGTAGAAAATAATCAGTAAAAGGTTAAATATGCCTAAAATGCCTTCATTTGTACGGGTTTTAGTCGTTTTAGTGCTGAAGGTTAACTTCAGCACTAAAACGACTAAAACCCGTACAAATGAAGGCTAAAAATCATATGAAGTATCAGCTAAATTGATGAATAACGATATAATGATGAGTATTTTATGAAAATCACCAACATTAAGGCCTAAATGGGGTTCAAAATAAATGTTAAAATCTTAAGACGATTACTCTCAACAAAAGTAAAAGGCTAAATTTAACCCTTAGCACTAAAAACCGTACTAATGAAGGCTAAAATCGTATGAAACATCAGCTACATCGCTGAATTACGACTTGAAAACGTACAAAATTGAACTCTTGACAGCTAAAAGCGATGAATTCATGCATAAATGTCAGACATAAACGTCAAATACAATTGAAATAGTGTGATTTGAACGTAAATATCGATCAAAAAGCGAGCCGTGAATTGGTTTTTTTTTCTCCAATGGAGAAAACAAATGGAGAACATGAGAGAGAAAAAAAAAAGCGACGCCGCCGCCGCCGCCGACGACGAGACAAACCCAATAGGAATTTTTCTTCATCATCCTTTTTATATTCATTTTCTCGCTATTTTAACCAGTTAACAATCAAGAATTAATGCAGGAAATGTCGTTGAAACTTACCTTCAAGGTCCGAACGTCCTTATAATCCAGTAGAGCAAGATAATTGCAAGTTACTACCGTCTAAAAAAACCGTCTCTGGACGAACACCACACATACAAAACAAACAGAAACACCCCAGCAGAAGCAGATAACGTACGACCAAATAACCGCGACAACGCCCCGGTTAAAATAATATTATCATTACGCTACAAACATATAGTACCTATCATTTATGAAACTATTCAAGATATAATATATCGATTTCAGATTTTTTTCATTATGGATTCGTAATAAAATGTAAGAAAATCGAATCAGAAATAAATTTCATGCGTGAAATACATATAAATTAATAAATTTTAGATCGCCGAAATGTCTGCACTGAAAGCCGCATTACGTTATTAGAATGCATATATGCGGATGGATACATTAATAATGGCCGCAATGAGTGACGTCATTTTTAGTAGCATTTACTCTCCTTATCAAAGTCACTTGGGGTCAAAACCTGCAAAATTCTTCCGTATTATATTTGCGATTCAATTTTTTTATACTGATAAATAATAAAATATGCCGGTTTTTTCGCGTATTTTGTTCACCTTAATTGATAACTAAAAACTTTAAAGTTTTTTCATTGTAAGGTAATTTTTTTTTAACTTCCGCATCGTTAAACGATGACGTCATCAATTGCATAAGAAAAAAGCCGCATTGCTTACGTATCGTTAACATCAGTAAGCAAACCCCCTGTAACGTCATAAATAGCTCTCCATGAAAAAAAGAGCGCTTTCTTTAAATACCTTTTTAAAATAAGCGAATTGACGTTATCCTATCTGTATCGATATTAAAATAAAATTAAAATCGATAACGAAAAATATGTAAATTGTTTTTTATTAAATTATTTTGATTTACATATTTTTCGTTATCAATTTCAATTTTTTTTTTCAAAAAATTAATGCTATAAAGTAAAATAAAATATTGCAATTTAATATAGAGAAATATGAATTTATATTATCAATTAATTAATTATAAACATTTTTGTCTTCTAATTTCATATGATGAAATTAACGAAAACTTAATTAGAAATGATTGAAACTAAATTTATTATTTAAATTTGTTTTAGTTAAATACCTTCATCGTTTGATATTTTTCTCTACAGAAATAGTGGACAATATCTCCATTCGTATATCTTGCAAAAGCACTGAAATGAAATTTTAAAAGAAAATTATTAAATTATTTTATCGTAAATGAACGAGGAAATCGAATTAAAACCTATTTCCGATCCTTTTCTTGCAAGCAATGCAATTAGTAAATTCCGTAATGATTATTTTATCGGCTTGAAACAGAAGTTTCTTTTGTTGAACCTGAAGGTAGTCAGCATGATGCAGATTCATCATAATCTGCAAGTTACGCTTCGTTGTAGCTTTCGCCTGTACGACGTGATCCAAATAAGAACGAACATCCTTCAATGGTATTGAACTGGGAATGATGTCGAGAGCTTTTATCGGATCGATTTCTTTCGGATATTCTTTTAAAAGTTTAAGAACAGCTTGGATATCGGGTTCTAGCGTCACCATCGGTTGTGTCGAAACTCCAACCAACGACGAATCGGAAGGAATAGCGTATAATTTCAGAAGCAACAGATAAACCTGTTAGAAATCCAGTTTAAATGAATAAATTCAATAAATCCTTTTTTTTAATTTCTTACGTCTTTATTTCCGACACGGTTGCTGTCGTAATTTAACCTGCAGTATTCTTCCGCTTGATCTCGATCTTTGAGTACGTGTGAATAGATGGCAAGAGCCTGTTCGTGGCGACCGATGCGGCCCATTAAAATAGCTCGTTCTTCAAAAAAATCTACGAAAAAAAAAAGAAACAATAAAAATGACGCTTTTTGCGGAGAGGGACAAAACACTATTTGTTCCAAATATCCGACCATCGTAAGGAAAACGAATTATAATCTGTTCGGGATTATAATGAACAGAAGTCTTCAGAAAATTGACTAGTTTCTCTCGTAAAGTATTAAACTCCTTTCTCTTCAGCAAAACACTCATTGTGGAATCTAATAAAAAGAAAGTTAAAACAATATTAAAGTCAATTTCTCCAAATAATAAATCGTTTCGTTGTGAACCGTCTGTCTGATGAGAAGCGATTTCGGTATTCAATGTTTGCAATTTCTCACGATACTGATAGATAAGTACATTGTGAAAATTAGAACATTCGTCTTTCCAAGTAAAGATTACGTGTTCCTAAGACACGGAATCGAAAAGTTAGAAATTTCGTATCAAACAAAAAACAAGTTTATTAAGTTTCAAACCAAATATGGAATGACGAGAGACTTTTCCGTTTTGAGCAAGAACGAAAGAACCTGGTCGCGAGGAAGATCTTCAACTTCCGAAATATTTTCGGTGAAAATACGAAGACCATCTAAAGGATGAGCTTTCAGAACCCATCCGGAAAAATTGAAGATCAATTCCAAGTTTTCTCGTCCTAATCCATATGAAAAAACAAAACATAAGCATATTGTTAATAAAAATAGGAACTTAAAATGTTATTAATAAGGTTCAAACCCAGGTGTTGAAGGTACTGAATAGTCCTTTCATGTCCCTTGAGTGGCGAATCCGGTTTCTTTGCTTGTCTAAGAAGAAGATCCAAAGCCTTTTGATGTAGATTTTTACGCTGATACAAGATGATGAGTTCACTATATTTATGATGTTTCTTTAGAGCTCGTTCGCTCTCTTCGATATGGCAGTGGTTGTCCGGAAGTCTCAAAAGAGCAGCTACAAGAGCATCGTTCGTCTAAGTAGAAAAAAAAGTACATAAAAAGTCGCCGTATTTCCTCTCGATGTAGATTTCCAACCTGAAGATAACATTTCAGTATAGTAGTGTCGATAATCTGTAACAATTGCCTTTTTGTATGTACAGTTGTGCTGCCCTCGACGATAGCCATCGATTGAACACCACGATTGACATCGTCGGACAAAGAATGCCTGGACTGAGCCAAATAATCGATCAGTGCAAGTAATCCGTTCTCTAATTCACATCCGGATAGTTCGGGAACAGGACACGGATACTGAAACTGTTCGCGGTAAACTTGAGGTAGCAAATCAGGAAACAATCCGATGACATGTGCGGGATCTTTAAATGAAAAACAAAATTTTTATGAAAATAAAAATTAAAAAAAAAAAGATGCAAATAGGCCTGAAAAAAAATGCAAAAATGTGCAATGGAAATTGTTAATTTTATGCAAATTTTAAGTATATAACATATAGCAAAAGTGAAATTAATTAATTGCTTGAAACAATAACTACAAAAAAATGTTAAATCAAAATTATCCCGTTTAAGAAAACCTTTTAAAGAAATTTAAAAAATTATGCAAATTTCCATAGAGTAGCTTTATGCATTTTAATTCTGGTTTAAAATGATTATTAATGCGCAAACATGGTACTTATATACAGTAATAGCATTGTGGTGTCCAAAAAAAATGTTTTGGAACTGTTGCCATTATGCATCTTATGCAAATTTTTAGTCATAGTTATAAAATTCCACCGTTAGCGTTTTATTCACAAACCTGTGTCGAGATCGGTAAAAATTTCTAGCGACTCTTTAAATTGAAATTTGCAGAATAGACTAAAAGCATAAAGATTCCTGATTTGTTGAATTCTCTGCTGTTTGTTGCCATCTTCGTTATCGTCTTCTTCCTTTAAAGAAACAAAAGAAAATTAGAAATTATAATTCAGAAATATTTCAGAACAAAAAAACATCCCGATACTAACCGCCAACTTCAACGCTAACTCAAACTGATTATCCTGAAGCAGTTCCGGAATTTGCTGACTCACTGGTTCAGATATAAGGCACCAGATGTGAGATCCCGAAGCCACAAAAAGACGTCCCCGTCCACTGGTCGTCAGTAATTTCGGTTTTTGTAACTCAATGTTTTGTATCAAACGTCGCGGTTCGATCGTTCTGATTTCAACACACTTCGAGAGAATGGAAACAAGATATGGTGGATCATGTTCTGTTATAAATAAACCCAATATTATGACGACTAAAATCTACAAATTAATGTCTAAATGTAACAGTACCCATACAAATCGGAAGTCCCGACCACGTAACTGGATATCTGTGAGTCGGACTACCGTCGACATCGATGAAAATCACAGATTCGTCGCGCCCTAAAGCGAACTTATCGTCGACTAGACGACTCACTCTCGGTTCGAGCAATTTTCCTGTTGGAAAAAGATCCTTTAGTTCGCCGTTTATCTGTAAGAAACAATTAAAATTATGGTGAACAATAGCAAAAACAAGAAAGAAAAAACACTTTCCCACCTTTAGTATACAGTATTCATCTCTGAATCCGATGCAGAGAGAATCAGCACACCACGCCATTACTCTAGGAGCATCGGGAACATTCAGATCTTCCTGAAAGAAAAAAACGTAAAAGTTTTAGACTAAGAAAACTACCGTAAACAAGGCTAACTTACAGAAAGATCGTGAAACATTCCTTTTTCCCAGTAATAAAGCTGCAAAATACATAAAAAAAAATACGAAAATCGTGACCTTAAGATGATTTATGAACAGCTCATTTTCAAACTCTGATTATTCTGTCTTTCAGAAGGGCAAAATTAAGAAAAACTAGAAATTATTTATCGATTGCTTAAAGTTGCGTCATTGTCAATGTGATACAGTATAAAAAGCTTATTTTGAGAGATATCGACATTAAAATACTCTTAAGTGATTGAACAACCCTTCTAATTTGTAAAAAACTTTCAAGTTTCAATTTATTTTGGACCTGACAGACAGAATAATCGAAGTTTGAGAGACCCCTGCACTTTAAACCCACCGTAATCGACTAAAATGCAAAAAAAAAAAACTTACTTGCAACTTCTTACGAACTGCGACACATAGTCTCACAGTAACAAGAACGTCTCCCGTCGGCGTTTTCTGTTTCTATAACGAACAAAATTCAGATAAAATTCATTATAAGCAGTTATTTGTGATTGTAATAATAGAAAACCTAGTGGAAACGATCTCTTCATACTTGCACATCGGTTACGAAAAGCGTCGCTCCTTTGGTACGACTCAAAACGAATAATGGCGTGTTGAGTTCGCTCAAATCGTGGACGCTTATTATGTTATCTATGCAAAAAAAACAACGTTAAATTGTTCGAATATTTGCTCGTGTCAAGCTACTTACCGGATAAACTGATTACAATTCTCAAATCTGGAACGACACCTAACTACAACGACAACAAAACAACTTAAAATATTAGATTGTTTAAATTAAAAGTTTATTTTTCAGTACCTGTACAACTGGTTTCTTCGCAAAATTCTTATTAGATCGTATAAGATCGACTTTGCAACTCTTTTCGGCTAAAACGGATCATTGAATTAAAAAAATTAAAAGACTTAAAAAAAAATGCGACTAATTTTACAAAACTGACGAAATTAATGAATGGCCTATGTATAACATTAAAATGTTTAATCAATTGACCCCAATATTTTCAGCAGTATCAACAATTACGTGAAATAAGTAAGCAATTATATATTATTCATACATTTCGTCAGTTTAAGCAAAGTTCATTTGTTTCCTTAGTTTCGACCCTTAAATACGCCAATTCTTACTCGTGTTCACTTGCGGAAAAACGCGATAAACTAAAACATGACCAGGTTTCGTTCCCACAAGTAGACAATCATCTGTTTCGAATATATATATACTGGTATTATTATTATTAGCAATAGACATGTGACATTAAGACGGAAGTGAGACAAATATATTACCATAGGCGGCTATGGACTCAATCTGCAAAGGAAGTTTTTCGATGACAGGAGACGCTCTATAAGCAGTATGCATGCTTCCAACGCGCTTTACGATACGAAATTACAAATTATTCAAGAAAAACTACATGTCTTTCGAAGAAAATGATCAAACACGTCGGAAATGAACAACAATAAATGTACGAAGTCTCCCATTACAATGAAATCTACGGAAATGAACAACAAAAGTACAAAGATTAAAAGACAGATGGCGCAATAGTATTAACATATACATGTAATTAGAAAACGGGATAAACAGAAGTTGGTTCCGCCCTTTTTATGACCAATGGCACCATCTAATTGGTGTGGTTCAACGTTGAAAAGGGCGCAGCATGTGACGTCAGACTACATAACTAACCAATTAGAAGTTGTGTTCGTCATAAAAAGGGCGGAGCCAACTTTTGTTTATCTCGTATTCTAATTTAACTGTTCTGTTAGACAGCAGCTTCAGAATTTCTTTGGCTCCATCCTTTTATGAGCATCAGAGGATCAGACCAAATGTGAACCAATTAGAAATAAAAAGGGCGGGGCATGTGACATTAGACTTAGTAACAAACAACAAAATAATTCTAACAATAATTTTATTTAAGTTTGTTTTAAAAACTTAAATACATTAAACGTTACAAACTTATAAGACATGACTGAGGCTTGAACCAGAGAACTCCAGCTCAGAAAGCAGTGGTGCTAACATTGCAGCCAAACAGACATCTGTAACAAGACAACTAATAAATTATACTTAGGAATTTTTTAACAATATATCCAAACTATAAAAATTTACAATAAAAAAACCAGCCAAAGTAGATGGAGCCACCGTCTCCATTAAAATTTTTTTGCCAAAAAGCAAAAACTTTTTTTTGAGGTATAGGATTTTTAACATAGAACTTTTTTAATTAATGTTTGAAATGTTTGAAGACAGGGGCGCTATAAGCAACTCTTACATAGAGTCCATGTATAAAGTGTTAGGTTAGGTTTGGTTAGAGGGTTAGTGTTGGGTTACAACCAATTAGAAATTGATGATGCTCATAAAAGGGTGGAGCCAAAAAAATTCTGAATCTGTCTACAGATGCCTGTTAGGCATTTGGAGACAGCGGAAGAAGGTAATTTGCACTGCCCTTTTATAAGCATAAGACCAAATATTAACTAATTAGAAATTGCCATCTCACATAAAAGGGCAGGGCATGTGACATCATTTTAACAATAAATAAATTTATGTTTACTTTAACAATTTTAAAATATTAAAATGTCAAAGAGACACTGCTGAGATTTGAACCCACAGACACAAATTCACAAGCCAGAGACACTACCAATATAGCAATACTGACAACTTATAATTTAATAAATTATACTAAGGATTTGTTAAAGAATATATCAAACAAATCTATAAAATAAATTTAAAAAAAAATCAGCCAAAGTAGATGGAGCCACGGTCTCCATTAAAAATTTTTTTGCCAAAAAGCAAAACCTTTTTTTGAAGGTATAGGATTTTTAACATAGAACTTTTTTAATTAATGTTTGAAATGTTTGAAGACAGGGGCGCTATAATCAACTCTTACATAGAGTCCATGTATAAAGTGTTAGGTTAGGTTAGGTTAGTGGGTTAGTGTTGGGTTAGGTTACAACCAATTAGAAATTGCCATCACACATAAAAGGGCGGGGCATGTGACATCATTTTAGCAATAAATATATTTATGTTTATTTTAACAATTTTAAAATATTAAAATGTCAAAGAGACATCACTGAGATTTGAACCAATGGACACAAGTTGACAAGCCAGATACACTACCAATACAGCTATACTGACAACTGGTGATTTAATCAATTATACTAAGGATTTGTTAAAGAATATATCAAACAAATCTATAAAATAAATTTAAAAAAAAATCAGCCAAAGTAGATGGAGCCACGGTCTCCATTAAAAATTTTTTTGCCAAAAAGCAAAACCTTTTTTTGAAGGTATAGGATTTTTAACATAGAACTTTTTAAATTAATGTTTGAAATGTTTGAAGACAGGGGCGCTATAATCAACTCTTACATAGAGTCCATGTATAAAGTGTTAGGTTAGGTTAGGTTAGTGGGTTAGTGTTGGGTTAGGTTACAACCAATTAGAAATTGCCATCACACATAAAAGGGCGGGGCATGTGACATCATTTTAGCAATAAATATATTTATGCTTATTTTAACAATTTTAAAATATTAAAATGTCAAAGAGACATCACTGAGATTTGAACCAATGGACACAAGTTGACAAGCCAGATACACTACCAATACAGCTATACTGACAACTGGTGATTTAATCAATTATACTAAGGATTTGTTAAAGAATATATCAAACAAATCTATAAAATAAATTTAAAAAAAAATCAGCCAAAGTAGATGGAGCCACGGTCTCCATTAAAAATTTTTTTGCCAAAAAGCAAAACCTTTTTTTGAAGGTATAGGATTTTTAACATAGAACTTTTTTAATTAATGTTTGAAATGTTTGAAGACAGGGGCGCTATAATCAACTCTTACATAGAGTCCATGTATAAAGTGTTAGGTTAGGTTAGGTTAGTGGGTTAGTGTTGGGTTAGGTTACAACCAATTAGAAATTGCCATCACACATAAAAGGGCGGGGCATGTGACATCATTTTAGCAATAAATATATTTATGTTTATTTTAACAATTTTAAAATATTAAAATGTCAAAGAGACATCACTGAGATTTGAACCAATGGACACAAGTTGACAAGCCAGATACACTACCAATACAGCTATACTGACAACTGGTGATTTAATCAATTATACTAAGGATTTGTTAAAGAATATATCAAACAAATCTATAAAATAAATTTAAAAAAAAATCAGCCAAAGTAGATGGAGCCACGGTCTCCATTAAAAATTTTTTTGCCAAAAAGCAAAACCTTTTTTTGAAGGTATAGGATTTTTAACATAGAACTTTTTTAATTAATGTTTGAAATGTTTGAAGACAGGGGTGCTATAATCAACTCTTACATAGAGTCCATGTATAAAGTGTTAGGTTAGGTTAGGTTAGTGGGTTAGTGTTGGGTTAGGTTACAACCAATTAGAAATTGCCATCACACATAAAAGGGCGGGGCATGTGACATCATTTTAGCAATAAATATATTTATGTTTATTTTAACAATTTTAAAATATTAAAATGTCAAAGAGACATCACTGAGATTTGAACCAATGGACACAAGTTGACAAGCCAGATACACTACCAATACAGCTATACTGACAACTGGTGATTTAATCAATTATACTAAGGATTTGTTAAAGAATATATCAAACAAATCTATAAAATAAATTTTAAAAAAAATCAGCCAAAGTAGATGGAGCCACCGTCTCCATTAAAAAATTTTTGCCACAAAGCAAAAACTTTTTTTGAAGGTATAGGATTTTTAACATAGAACTTTTTTAATTAATGTTTGAAATGTTTGAAGACAGGGGCGCTATAATCAACTCTTACATAGAGTCCATGTATAAAGTGTTAGGTTAGGTTAGGTTAGTGGGTTAGTGTTGGGTTAGGTTACAACCAATTAGAAATTGCCATCACACATAAAAGGGCGGGGCATGTGACATCATTTTAGCAATAAATATATTTATGTTTATTTTAACAATTTTAAAATATTAAAATGTCAAAGAGACATCACTGAGATTTGAACCAATGGACACAAGTTGACAAGCCAGATACACTACCAATACAGCTATACTGACAACTGGTGATTTAATCAATTATACTAAGGATTTGTTAAAGAATATATCAAACAAATCTATAAAATAAATTTAAAAAAAAATCAGCCAAAGTAGATGGAGCCACCGTCTCCATTAAAAAATTTTTGCCAAAAAGCAAAAACTTTTTTTGAAGGTATAGGATTTTTAACATAGAACTTTTTTAATTAATGTTTGAAATGTTTGAAGACAGGGGCGCAATAATCAACTTTTACATAGAGTCCAAGTATAAAGTGTTAGGTTAGGTTTGGTTAGTGGGTTAGTGTTGGGTTACAACCAATTAGAAATTGATGATGCTCATAAAAGGGTGGAGCCAAAAAAATTCTGAATCTGTCTACAGATGCCTGTCAGGCATTTGGAGACAGCAGAAGAAGGTCGTTTGCCCTGCCCTTTTATAAGCATCAGACCAAATATTAACCAATTAGAAATTGCCATCACACATAAAAGGGCGGGGCATGTGACATCATTTTAACAATAAATATATTTATGTATATTTTAACAATTTTAAAATATTAGAATGTCAAAGAGACACTGCAGAGACTTGAACCAATGGACACAAATTCACAAGCCAGAGACACTACCAATACAGCCAGACTGAACATTGACTAACTAACAGTACTATGGATTTGTTAAAGAATATATCAAACAAATCTATAAAATAAATTTAAAAAAAAAATCAGCCAAAGTAGATGGAGCCACCGTCTCCATTAAAAAATTTTTGCCAAAAAGCAAAACCTTTTTTTGAAGATATAGGATTTTTAACATAGAACTTTTTTAATTAATGTTTGAAATGTTTGAAGACAGGGGCGCAATAATCAACTTTTACATATAGTCCAAGTATAAAGTGTTAGGTTAGGTTTGGTTAGTGGGTTAGTGTTGGGTTACAACCAATTAAAAATTGATGATGCTCATAAAAGGGTGGAGCCAAAAAAATTCTGAATCTGTCTACAGATGCCTGTTTGGCGTTTGGAAACAGCTGAAGAAGGTCGTTTGCCGACAGCTGAAGAAGGTCATTTGCCCTGCCCTTTTATAAGCATCAGACCAAATATTAACCAATTAGAAATTGCTATCTCACATAAAAGGGCGGGGCATGTGACATCATTTTAACAATAAATATATTTGTTTATTTTAACAATTTTAAAATATTAAAATGTCAAAAAGACACCACTGAGATTTGAACCCATATGGACACAAGTTCACAAGCCAGAGACACTACCAATACAGCCAGACTGACAATTGACTAACTAACAGTACTATGGATTTGTTAAAGAATATATCAAACAAATCTATAAAATAAATTTAAAAAAAAAATCAGCCAAAGTAGATGGAGCCACCGTCTCCATTAAAAAATTTTTGCCAAAAAGAAAAAACTTTTTTTGAAGGTATTGGATTTTTAACATAGAACTTTTTTAATTAATGTTTGAAATGTTTGAAGACAGGGGCGCAATAATCAACTTTTACATATAGTCCAAGTATAAAGTGTTAGGTTAGGTTTGGTTAGTGGTTTAGTGTTGGGTTACAACCAATTAGAAATTGATGACGATCATTAAAGGGTGGAGCCAAAAAAATTCTGAATCTGTCTACAGATGCCTGTTAGGCGTTTGGAGACAGCGGAAGAAGGTAATTTGCACTGCCCTTTTATAAGCATCAGACCAAATATTAACCAAATAGAAATTGCCATCGCACATAAAAGGGCGGGGCATGTGACATCATTTTAACAATAAATATATTTATGTTTATTTTAACAATTTTAAAATATTAAAACATCAAACAGACACTGCTGAGATTTGAACCCATGGACACAAGTTCACAAGTCAGAGACACTACCAACATAGCTACACTGACAACTGTTAAACTAATAAATTATACTAAGGATTTGTTAAAGAATATATCAATCAAATCTATAAAATAAATTAAAAAAAAAATCAGCCAAAGTAGATGGAGCCACGGTCTCCATTAAAAAAATTTTGCCAAAAAGCAAAACCTTTTTTTGAAGGTATAGGATTTTTAACATAGAACTTTTTTAATTAATGTTTGAAATGTTTGAAGACAGGGGCGCAATAATCAACTTTTATATATAGTCCAAGTATAAAGTGTTAGGTTAGGTTTGGTTAGTGGGTTAGTGTTGGGTTACAACCAATTAGAAATTGATGATGCTCATAAAAGGGTGGAGCCAAAAAAATTCTGAATCTGTTTACAGATGCCTGTCAGGCATTTGGAGACAGCAGAAGAAGGTCATTCGCCCTGCCCTTTTATAAGCATCAGACCAAATATTAACCAATTAGAAATTGCCATCACACATAAAAGGGCGGGGCATGTGACATCATTTTAACAATAAATATATTTATGTATATTTTAACAATTTTAAAATATTAGAATGTCAAAGAGACACTGCAGAGATTTGAACCCATGGACACAAATTCACAAGCAAGAGACACTACCAATACAGCCAGACTGACAATTGACTAACTAACAGTACTATGGATTTGTTAAAGAATATATCAAACAAATCTATAAAATAAATTTAAAAAAAAAGCAGCCAAAGTAGATGGAGCCACCGTCTCCATTAAAAAAATTTTGTCAAAAAGCAAAAACTTTTTTTGAAGGTATAAGATTTTTAACATAGAACTTTTTTAATTAATGTTTGAAATGTTTGAAGACAGGGGCGCTATAATCAACTTTTACATAGAGTCCATGTATAAAGTGTTAGGTTAGGTTAGTGGGTTAGTGTTGGGTTACGTTAGATTCTTCTCTCTACCAACTTTGACTTAAGACCTCAAACAGTTTGAAAAGGCCTCGAGAGGGTCTAAAAAGCCCATATAATTGGGAAAATGTAAAATTCAAAAAAAAAAATGAGAATCTGTTACCACTTAGTCTATATCCATAGATATTACTCACTAGTCATAGGTATAAAAAAAACTAAGATTGGGACACGGGCATCTGTAGACAGCTTTAGATTTTATTTTGACTCTGCCTTTTTATGAGCATCATCAATTTCTAATTGGTTTGTTACTACGTATAATGTCACATGCCCTGCCCTTTTTGTTTTTAATTGATTGATATTTGGACTGACGCTCATAAAAGGGCAGAGCCAAACAAATTCTGAAGCTGTCTACAGATGCCTGTGATTGGGACACCTTATACCAAAATTGAATATTTCATATAGCAACTGTTTAATAACATAACCAATAGATGGCGCCTGCATCTCCGTTAAAAAAAATTTGCTAAACTGACAGGCCTCTGTAGACACCGGGAATTAGAAAACGAGATAACCAGAAGTTGGCTCCGCCCTTTTTATGACGAACGGCAACTTCTAATTGGTGTGTTATGTGGTTCGACGTTGAAAAGGGCGGAGCATTGACGCCAGACTACATAACCAACCAATTAGAAGTTGCATTCGTCATAAAAAGGGCGGAGCCAACATCTGTGTATCCCGTTTTCTAATTGCCAGTCTTTCACACTGATGCTCCAAATGGGACATTTGATCAATGTTTGTGCACAATATTATTGAACGTGCGCGCAATATTATTGAACGTAAATTATTGTGCGACATGTCCCAAACAGGCTTCCATAAATAATGTGCAGTTGATTTGAACTACTGATTAATAATCGATAAATATATCGATATAAATACTGGTATCGTTTTTTCTTTCGTGTGAAATTTCACAGGTCATTTCGGTCCATTTCATTTTTTTTCAAAGTAGAAATTCAACGAAAATGTCGGGAAAAGATAGAATTGCAGTATTTCCATCTCGAATGCAAGTATTTTGCATTGTTTTTGTTTTAATTTGGTTGTTTTATTCGTTTTGTTACATGTTCTATATTCACCACTCCCTTACTATAGGAGTGTTAGATTTCGCAATATATATTCCCCTTATCAATCTTATCGTTTTATGGTACTTTTTAGGGCTCAAACTGTGATGAAAAGTCGTTTAAAAGGAGCACAGACAGGACACAGTTTACTGAAGAAGAAAGCCGATGCATTGCAGATGAGATTTCGTCTTATTTTAGGCAAAATCATCGAAGTAAACAACTCGAAACAAGTTTGCCTTCTTCGCTTTTCAAACGTTTTGATTTTGATGTTCTAGACAAAGTCTTTGATGGGTGAAGTGATGAAAGAAGCTGTTTTCTCGTTGGCCGAAGCAAAGTTTGCAACCGGAGATTTCAATCACGTCGTACTTCAAAACGTAACGAAAGCTCAGATCAAAGTTAGAACTCGTAAAGATAACGTAGCCGGAGTCAATCTGCCGATCTTCGAGAGCTATCAGGATGGAACCGACGGTTTGAATTCGAAAGAAGCATAAAATAAGGGAGTTGAGAGACTGATTCATCTTTTCTTTCATTTCAGCTTACGAGTTAGCTGGACTTTCTCGTGGTGGACAACAGCTTACGAGATTGAAGAAGAACTATCAGAAGGCTGTTCAACTTTTAGTTGACTTGGCTTCACTTCAGACTTCGTTTATAACACTCGATGAAGTCATCAAGATAACGAACAGAAGAGTTAACGCAATCGAACACGGTATTTATCGAGATCGGTTTGACGAAATTTATGAAGTATTTTCAGGTGGTTCGTAAAGATTTAAATCTGTGATCTTTCTTTTATTTTAAGTCATAATCCCGCGGATTGAACGAACTTTGTCGTACATTACAACAGAGTTAGACGAACGTGAAAGAGAAGAGTTTTACAGGTTACGAGTCTTATATTATTAGATTTTGTCGTAATGTATTCAAATAAAACCTTTTTAATTTTGCGTGGTTTCAGATTGAAGAAAATTCAAGAGAAAAAGAAGATAATCAAAGATAAACAGGAAGCGAGAAAGGCCGTTTTAAAAGCAGAAGGGCTTTTACTGGAAGAGGCTGCGGCTAATCTTCTTGATGACGACAGAGATGAGGATCTGCTCTTTTAACAATCTTCCAGTTACGTCTCAAAAAAAGTAGATAGAAAATCAGGGAACTTGAATTAGTTGAGGTTTCTATGCGTTGTAATTTTGAGCAAAATGCTCTCTTTCAATTTAATGTGCAATTAATTTTTTTTTCGGTGTAATTATTATTACTTTTGTCATCAATTCCTAAATTCAGGCTCACTAATAAGCTTATATTACAAAAGTGTGTTTCTTTATCTTCGAACCCTGAATACTATCGAAACTTGTCCTGGTAAACTGTCTTCTTACCAACCCTAACCCGGTCTCTATAAGGGTACTATAACCTAATTACTGTTCTGATGTAAATTGTATTTGTTAATTGACATTATAATCATTAAAAATAATAAAAGTCGGAAAAAAATGTGTTTCTGTTGTCATTGAGACTGTTTCAAAGTGTAAACTCTCCTTGAACTCTGGTTATTTTGTCTTTCTGGAGCTAAATTGAGAGAAAATTGAAAATGTTTAGAAACTAGAAGGACCACTTAAAGAGTAATTTTATGGTTTTTCATTTTTTGTCTATAAAAAGTTTATCGTAATTTTGCTCTTGAAAGACAGAAGAATCACGAGTTCGAAAATCACCTGTTCATAATAAACCATAAATCAAGAGAAATTAATTATAAAACGTAAATAAATGCATGCAAAAATCGTTTACAAACTTACACTTACGGTTTCTAGCAGACGTTTCTCTTAGCCAGAAGAGCGCTTCAACTAGTATTCGTCTTACATAGGAAGATATGATCATATGACTATAACATCTGACTGCGAATGGAGAGTAACGTCATTCGCCGTTGGCTATAGCTTTGGTCGATTTGAATTTGGCCAATATGAACGCAGTACTTCCCCTGTATAAAAGTAGCTGTGAACATTAGTAAAGAATAATAATTAATTAATAATATATCGGTAATTAGGTAGTGTTACGTTAAATTAAGCTTGTTGAAGGAGACCTGGGGGCGCAGCCCCACAGAATGTAAAAAGAAATAATAAAATATTAAATATACAGCTGGCAAAAACTGCAAGCGAAAAGTGGATTTATTTAGTATTCTGTTTAGATTACTATGGATTCTGAAGAGCGGGTTTTATAGGCTGCAAAAATAAAATACTGCGTTTCTATTGGCCAAATTCAAATTGACTAAACTATCGCCTACAGCCAGTAGTGACGTCATTATCGTTATTGAATTTATGATTAAAATCGATACTTTAGCGGCTTATCTACTGAAATTATTAAATGTCTCGTGTAGTGTTACTTGTATCTTAATTAATTTATTAAGATTAATTTTATATTGATTTAAGCACAATAAGATAAAAAAAATACTTTCAAAAATAATTTAGGTAATATTTTGAATTTACTCAACAACAAAAAATTCAGTTACACTGTGATTTCACATCCACAAAACACTTTATGGTATAATCATAGTAATATAAGTTCGTCTTTACAGTATTCTTCACTAGATGGCAGTACTTGTTTTATGACAGGCAATTAGAAAATGGGACAAACAGAAGTTCGCTCCGCCCTTTTTATGACGAACGGCAACTTCTAATTGGTTTGTTGTGTGGTTCGATGTTGAAAGGGCGGAGCATGTGACGTCAGACTACATAACCAACCAATTAGATTTGCGTTCGTCATAAAAAGGGCGGAGCAAACGTCTGTTTATCCCGTTTTCTAATTGCCTGTGTTTTATGTTATCGATGTAAAATTATATTGTAACTCAATTTTTTATTTTTGTTGACATTCACCACAAAGATTCTCACAAGCAATTTATAATTGGTCTGTTACTGGGTCTGATATGTCACATGCCCCGCCCTTTTTTATTTGTAATTGGTTGGTATTTGGTCTGACGCTCATAAAAAGGTGGAGACTAAAAAATTCTGAAGCTGTCTACAGATGCCTGTTTCAGCCCCTCATACGTGTTATTTAGGAAATATTTTTTAATGAAGATGCTGACAGCCTGGCACCATTAAACTGGTTATTCTCTTAAACCTAAGTCATAGAGATATGAAATATTTTTTCATCCCAATCTTAGTTTGTTGAATAAATATATATTAGAGATACATTTTCTTGTTTCTTATAAAATTGCTTTCATTTCTGCATTTATAAAAAAAAATCTTTTTTTTTAATTTTAGAAGTAAATAAATCTTTATTATTTTAAGCTTTTGGGGGCCCACTTGGCCCCATCGAGCCCTCCTTAGCTACGTTTCGTTCCCCTCCACCCGGCCGCCTCTGCTGCATCAACATTGCATCCCAAAAATGCGCCTTTCAAAACTTCATTGCCCCCTCCCCCCACTGCAGTTGTGGGGAGCTGTGGGTTCCACCCCAGCTACATCCCTATCCTGAGCCATTTTTAGTGCTTTTTAAAGAATTTCAATTTTTTTCTGTTTTCTGAAGAAAAATCGAAGTCCATATAATTAGACTTAATTTTTTCTCATTTTAAATTTTCCCAATTATATAAGCTAAAAAGCCCATATAATTAGGAAAAGGTTTCAAGTCTTTTTTATTTAAAATCATAATAATGTGTGAATTTTTATTCATATAATGTGTATGTAAACACATTCACTTTTGATAAAAAGTTGTATGTTATGATTGATAGATGAAATAATTTAACCCAAAACTAACCCACTAACCCAACATTAACCCACTTACCTAACACTATACATGGACTCTATGTAAGAGTTGCTTATAGCACCCCTGTCTTAAAACATTTCAAACATTAATTAAAAAAGTTCTATGTTAAAAATCCTATACCTTCAAAAAAAGTTTTTGCTTTTTGACAAAAATTTTTTAATGGAGATGGTGGCTCCATCTACTTTGGCTGATTTTTTTTTTTAAATTTATTTTATAGATTTGATTGATATATTCTTTAACAAATCCTTAGTATAATTTATTAGTTTAACAGTTGTCAGTATTGCTATGTTGGTAGTGTCTCTGACTTGTGGTCTTGTGTCCATGGGTTCAAACCTCAGCAGTGTCTCTTTGTTTTTAATATTTTCAAATTGTAAAATAAACGTAAATATTTTTATTGTTAAAATGATGTCACATGCCCCGCCCTTTTATGTGAGATGGCAATTACTAATTGGTTGATATTTGGTCTGATGCTTATAAAAAGGCGGGGCAAACGACCTTCTTCTGCTGTCTCCAAACGCCTGACAGGCATCTGCAGACAGCTTCAGAATTTTTTGGCTCCACCCTTTTATGAGCGTCACCAATTTCTAATTGGTTGTAACCTAACTCAACTAACCCACTAACCTACCTAACCTAACACTTTATACATGGAATCTATGTAAGACTTGCTTATAGCGCCCCTGTCTTAAAACATTTCAAACATTAATTAAAAAAGTTCTACGTTAAAAATCCTATACCTTTAAAAAACATTTTTGCTTTTTGACAAAATTTTTTTAATGAAGACCGTGGCTCCATCTACTTTGGCTGATTTTTTTTTGTGTAGATTTATCTAAATTCTAAATCCACCATCTTTTGTTTTAAATATATAACATTGTAAAAATAAAAATATATTAATTTTACTGTTTACGATATATGAACAAATCGATATTTTCATCGATATTGCCATTCCTTTATACATACCTGTGTAATCTGTGTTAGCACGACTTACTCGGATTGCTCCAGGGAGCCTCTTTGGATTGCTCCGAGTCAAAACTGTTCTTTGTTCAATATGAGATTACTTGCTCCGATTACTCCGCTTAATAAAGGGTGTTTCCGGCCCTTATTTGAGTCTGAACGATCCCGTAGATCACACATGTGCAAGAAAAAAAACACGGCCGCCGTTGGTTAGCCGCCGCTGCTACAGATTATTTTTTAAATTTTTTTTTATTAAAAAAAGGTAAGATTAAATTTAATCAAAAAATAGAACAGAATTTTTATTCTAAACAAATTATTAAACAATTTGATGCATATAAAAATTTAATGTTAAAAGAAATTGCATCTGTCTTGATCGGCGCAGTTTCGCCTTTTTTAGCCACTAATTTCGTTTATGCTTGAGTAGTTGGCATTTTGCGTTTTCTTTGCGAGTCTGCGACTGTTCTTCAGTTATTGTTTGTGTCGTGGAAGTGGTTGGTTCGGTTTTTTTTATTGTGGGTTTTTTTTTTTCGTGTAAAAAGATTGTTCTAAAAATTGAAAAAGGTAAAGTATTTGTTTTTTAACGTTTGAATAGCTTCTAAATACATTTTAGTTGTGATTTAATCTAGTTATTCAATTGGAATAGTCGCGTCTTTTATTGTCGCCATTTTTAATCACACGTTTTAATCAAATTTTATATGGTTTTCCGTGTGAAAAATAGCAAATTTATAATCGAAAACTTTTTTTTTGCTGCAGATATGTAATTCGTTAAATTTAGTAAATTATATTTTCACGTACATTTGAATATATAGTATTGCTAATTAGCATTTGCATCGATATGTATCGGTACTATTCGAGTCGAGTATGTAGTGAACGATATGTCTTAAGCCCAGTTACGGCATGACGTCACTGTCGCTGCACTAGTTTTTTCTATTGTGACCCATTATGGCGGTTATTACTTTGTAATGTATTTTGAGACGCCATATTGGATCACTCGTGCTTTTTATACAAAAATATTAAGTTATTCGTGTTATTTTTTTTTTTCTGATTTCTTATATTTTGTGTAGTTTTAGGACATGGGGACAAGAGTTTACGTTGGTCGTCTTCCGTACGACGTCCGTGAAAGAGATTTGGAGAAATTCTTCAAGGGTTACGGACGAATCCGTGAAATTCTTCTTAAAAATGGCTTTGGATTTGTCGTACGTTTCATTTAAAGCTTAATTTATTTTGTATTCCATTATTCAATGGCCTAGTTTTGAATTCATATAATAGGAATTCGATGACTACAGAGATGCGGACGACGCTGTGTATGAACTAAACGGCAAAGATCTATTGGGCGAAAGGTGAGTGGGTTTTTTTATGGCGGCCATTTTATTGTTTTTGATATGAGGGGGCGGAGGTTCTTTACAAATGACGTCATTTTTTTTTTGTTTAACGGGATTGGATTTTCTCCTGCTTTGGAGGGCGGAGCTTTATGTTCCAAATCTGTCAATCAAAAGTTTAAACAATAAAGTTGCAATAGTTTCTCAACCATTGGGCCGCATTTTTTTCTCGTCTTAATTAAAATTTTGGCTCACTTGAGGGCCGCTTTGTTGCAATTTTTACAAAAATATAGATTTGCCTATAAAATAATTAAGGCAAATGTGTAATAGCGTTCCAATGCGCTTATTAAAGGAATAATTTTATCTTTAGACATTTTTAAAAGAAATTCGGCTATTTGTAACTTTAATTAGGCGTTTTTATTCTTTTGTTTTAAAACTTTTCTAGAGAATTTGCATTATAAGTAACCCTAATTAGCATTTAATTATGTAATTATTCAAATTTCATTTTTTTTAAAAATTCTATTGTAAAAAATTTTAATGCATTTTTAAAACAAGGAAATGATTTTTTTTTTAAAAAACCTCTGAGTTTTTTATGAATTTAATTTGGCTGTCTAAATTATGCAAATTTCTAGAGCTAGGAATATTGACCTGCCCTACAAACAAACTATGTAGTACAAAAGGAACCTCAATTGATTGACTGCCTGAAAGCATTTGATGAAAAGTGACGTTTATTGGCGTGCGAAAAACAACTTTTATTCATTTTTTGAGCTCCAATTGAATGTTTTTATGGAAATTTGATTCAATTAGAAGCCCACTTACCCTCTGCAGTTGTAACTTTGAGGCTAGCGGCTCCTAATTGAATGAATAACCTGTTTTTTTTTTAAATATGTCACAATGTTTTTATCTGGTTTGTTTTATCGTCTCGTCTGCCGACTTCTCCTTCTACAAGCATTTCCGCAGCCAAACGAAGAGAAGAGGGACTTTTAAATATATTGTTTTTGCGACTCGTTCTGAACTTTTTTTCTTTCGATGACGAGACGAGGAAGAAAATCTGATCTCGTCTTTTTTTTTTAATTTGGCTCTTAAAAAAACGATGAAAATTGAATGGCCAAAATTAATTTAGTTTTTTTTTTCTCTTCCCTCGTTCTCTTTTCTTTTTTAATCATACAGAATAATAGTAGCGCATGCCCGCGGAACGGCTCGTGGAAGGAGCGGTGGCGGCAGAGATAGAGATGGAGGCGGTAGAGACGGTGGCGGTTCAAGACGCCGTACCAACTGGATAGACAAGTAAGAATACTAAACGGTTATTTTTCGTTATCCTCTTTCCTCTTGTCTCCTCTCCTCGTTCCTCTTTTTTCTTCCCTCGATCCTCTGTTAACCCCACCCCCCTCCTTTAGGGTTTCTGTCGAACACGCACGAGGAAGTCCTCACGGAAGCGACCTGTGGCGTGGAGGAGGAAGTGGGAGACATAGGTCTCCACGTGCTCCTCCTCCGCGTAGCAGTAGTAGGCGATCGGGACGTGACAAGTAAGCGTCGTGATTGGAGGAGTTTCTTGGGAATGGAAAGGGTTGAAGGGATGGGTATTTATGCTAATTGTGGATGAGCTCATAGGTTGGGAAGAAGTAAAAATCAGGGTAAATTGGGTGAAACTGGTCCAATCAGGACCACTCTGAATCAGAACTACGCCTTTGTGATATGATTTGAAAATTTAGCTAATCAAAAAATTGTTTTTAAAAAATTCAAATTTTGTTGGAAACTAGAAGAGTTAAAACTTGAGTAATTTTTTTAAAAAAAGGAAAAAGGTTACATTTTATGGCAAGTTTGAACGTTATAAACTGAAGAAGTCACTAAAATGCATTGAAAAAAAGCTCGAAATTGGCATTTCTTGAATTACTTTTGTGAAAGTGTCATGAAATTATGACATCTTTCAAAAGTAATTCAAGAATTGAAAATTTCGACACGTAATTTTGCATCGTCGTTAATCCACTGTTGATGTGATCGAGATGCGATTTAGTTGCTTTATTGTGGTTTTTCTTTGTTTTTTTACTCCCTTTTGATCGTCGTTGCCACGCAGATACGGGCCACCAACCAGAACCGAATATAGGCTCATCGTTGAGAATCTTTCCAGCCGTGTCAGTTGGCAGGTAAAGTAAAAACCGGTTATTAAATCGGTCTTTTTTTTTTTTCTTCTTCGTTATTTTATTGATTTTTTTTTTTTGCACGATTGTTTATTTGATAACGAAAGTGTACAACAGCTTTAAATTGTGTTTTGATTGTGAGTTCGAGAACAGATTTCCTTTTGAGCTGTTTATTGTCCGTTGTTCGTATTCGATTTCTTCGATCGATCGTTGTTGCGGTTTTTACTTCGCGGTTGCCTCCTAGGAAGGGTCTTTCTCTAGCCATTGATGTCTTGTGTCTCGGAATGGGAAAACGATTACGAACACCGGACGAGAGGCTTTTTGCGGCTTGCAAATTTTTTCTTGTGGTTTTCGTTGGTTAAAATTAACTGTTCTCGTGCTCTACGATCAGTTGTTTCATTTATGTTTGTGTGACCAAAACAAATAGTTATCTAACAATTCTTTTCTAAAGAAAGACGAATTTACGACCGGTACCTTTTGTGTTGGTTTTAACGATTGGTGACGATTCGTTTGAGGGTCTCTCGTGGCGTTTACTTGTCGAGAGAGCGAAAGAGAAAAGAGCGAGCGAGAAAGAGAAATCAATTGGGGCTATTGAGAGAAAGAAAGAAAGGAAGGTCGAGGTCGTATGCAATCCTGGCCGATTCCACTTCCTACTCGTTCCCGGGGGCACACTGTCTCTCGTAATCGTGTGACGAAAAGGGCCTCTTCGAGGCCTTACCAGTTCGGGCCTCTCGTGGCTTTTTTATTCGTGCTGTTGTCTTAACGATTGAGCACTTTTCACAACTGTACTCCTGATAATTTTTCCGTACCCACAAAATTCCTCGACACCACCTTACACCTGATCCTTTTCCTCCTCCTCCTTCATCTCGTACGATCGACGGACATCCCGAGTCAGAGGTTCGAGGGTGCCTGTGATCTGGTCTTGGTCTCGTTCGTTTTGTCTATCCCCTGCGTGGCCGATGCGAGTCTTGAGAAGGGAATAAGAGAGAGGGTAATGAGCGTGAGAGCGAAAGGGCGTCCCATCCAATGACGTTTGCCTACTGGGCCGAGTCTTTTGGGCCGTTAATGATTTTACACACGAAAACGTTCGTTCGAAAGGCCGAAAAAGGTAATTCTTCGTTGTTGATGACGAAAAACAAAATCCTCGCGAATATCAAAAAAAATCTACTTTGCTCTGTTCTCTTACATTGATTCCGTTTCTTCAACAGTTAATTTTTTCACACCTTTGTTTGGGGCTTTTTAAATGTACAGGCGAACCTCCTACAAGAAACAATGTTGTTACAATTGGGTTGTTGCTCCACATTGTGAAGTAGCTGGTTTACGAACTTTTGATTCGTATTGGATTTTGAGAGCAAAATTTAAGAGAAACTGGAATGTCGCGTATTTCCATGGTAATATATTTCGAAATAAAGACAAATATAACTACAAAGTCATAGAAGACTGTGAATTCAACAAAGAAAAAGTCAAATCAAGAATAATTTAATTTATTTCAAAATAAACTGCGGACAAAAATCTAAAAACTTGGATGTTTTCCCAAACACGTATAAAAAGCTCATTTTGAAAAATAACGGGAAAATATCGTTAGTGATTCAGCTATCCTTCTAGTTTTCCTAAAACACATTAGTTTCTCTTCATTTTGCACTTAAAAGGCAGAGTAATCAACAGTTCGAGAGGCTTTTTTACACTTAAAAACTGAAGTTTTCGCTTGAGTTATTCGCCTGTATATTTTTTTTATATGTTAAGTAACTTTTCCCCCCATTTTTGTAATATAAAATGGGGTTTTTTTTTGGTGGGTCCTCGAAGTATTTTACCTACTATCTTCTATAAGCAAATGCAGACGTCTGCTAAACCTTTTGCCCTGTTCTCTTGTTTTTTAGCCAGTTTATAGTGATTGAGATTGTGGATAAACATATTGGAAAAGGTAACTGTGGGGTTGATGATTCATTGATAACAAAATCTCGAGCAAATTTTATCTGAAGAGTTTTACTTTGCTCGATCGAGTTCGAAATACTGGAATTGTATATATATATTTGTAGTAACCTCTCCTTTCCCCCTTACGTTAGCATCTTCGCACGTGTTTTTTTATAATGTTGGAGTTTGGTTCTTTTTGTAGCTTACTTTTTTCGAGAGAGGCCTTTAGGTTATTTTAATGCTTCGTGAGATGAAATTCCCAATTTTTCTTTTCTCTTTTCTTCTGTTTTTTCCTCGAGTGTCTAATATTTTTTTTGTCTTTTCTCCGCTTTTTTTCTTTGTCATCTTGAAATATCTCAGGATTTGAAGGATTTTATGAGACAAGCTGGTGAAGTAACGTATGCTGATGCTCACAAGCAACATCGGAACGAAGGGTTAGTTGACACTTTATTTTTCTCATTGCTATTATGTGTATTGTTATTAAAGGCTAAAACTTTCATTCATTCAATTATAAATTAAGAAATGGCCGGATTTTTCTTAATGGAAACTGAGCATTTTATGCAAATAGAACAGTTGTTTTAAACAGCTGATGTTAGAACTCTTAATTATTCTGTGTTTTGTGAGTAAAATTAAAAGAAACTTGAATGTGTTTTAGAAACTAGAAAGGGGAGGGGGAGCTCTTATCACTTTAAATTTTCAAAATAAGCTTTTTATGTCACTTTGAAAATAGCCAAACTTTATTTAAGACAATTTAATATTTGTCTATAAAAAGTTTATTCCTAGCCTTAATTATTCACTTAATTTGAAGTTATGATGATACTGATCTTTCGGGGCGTAAGTACTATTGCCGATAAATCCTTTTCTGAACTTCTTTTAAGAAAGTATTGAGTTTTTTTAGCGAGAAACCAGTTTTCTTTAATTTTCGTTACCGTTTGCCTATTTGAAAATGAAAATTTCATTTTTTTTTAGTGTTGTGGAGTTCTCTTCGTACACGGACATGAAAAACGCCATCGATAAGTTAAGCGACACGGAATTAAACGGAAGACGGATTAAACTTGTGGAGGACAAGTCGCACAAAAGCCGAAGACGGTATTTTTGATTGGTAGTTTTCGTTAAGTTTCTTTTTACTGATTTTTTATTTTATTTTCAGATCTCGCTCTCGTTCTCGATCGAGTCATAGCCATAGCCGTTCTCGATCCCGATCGAGTAGACGATCTCGTTCCAGGTCTCGTTCACGCTCTCCACGTTCCAGATCCAAGTCAAAGACGAGTTCTCGTTCGAGAACGCCTCATTCTAGGTCGGTTTCCAAATCGAAATCAAAGTCTAAATCACGTTCTCGTAGCCGATCTGTAGGACGTTCTAAGTCTAGGTCGGTGAGCCGTGGAAAGAGTGTAGAAAAGAGTAAATCGAGATCACGTTCTCCTGCAAAGTCGGTCAAGAGCGAGGATCGTTCGTCTCCGATGAAAGTCTCGAAAGATGAAGATTGAAGAATTCATCTCTAACACATTTCATTTCTTGTATTTTGTTTTCCCCTGTTCGTCGCGTTTTTAGTTTTCAATTCGATAATTAAAAAAGATGAATTTATTATATAAATAATTTTCTCTTTTTGCTGTTTCTTTCTTTGTTTATATTTGTATAAATATCATTTTATTCTCTTGTGTATTGTAATTTTGAGTTAAATTAATCTTTTTGCATCATTTTTTTTGTGTATTAGTAAAAATAATTTTCATTCATTTGCAAGGATTTTGTGTAATAAGGGGGTTTTTTTTTTCTCTGAAATTTATAAGAAAAGTTAAAATATCAAACTTTTCGTTGATTTTCAGTTATGAGTTGCAAGGTTTTTTTGTGTGTAATTGTTTTTCCTGAAATTTGTAAGAACAGTAGTTTAAAAAATCTTTTAAAACTTCATTTATTTTCAGTTAAAATGTAGTTTTTCCTCAGACGCTTGTGAATATTAAATAGCAATATTTTAGTAACCACTGAATGTTTTTTTAAAAAAACAATTGTTTTTGGACATTTTGTTTTTGTAGAAAAAACGGATAAAATTAAGAATTTTGTTGACACCTAATGAAAAAAAGACAAAATTGTTTTTAACTTGAATTTTATTTTATTTTTGCTTGAACCATATTTCAATTTGTAAAATTATTTACATAACAAAGTTTGTAAATTTCATCAAAAATGTTTGATTATGAATGACATTGTTTTATGACTTAAAACTTATTTTCAACTGAAAACATTTATTTTATTTGAATATTCTCTTTTCTTTTTACACCACATCCCTTATACCATAAAATCTTTTTTCTTCCCAAAATTATCACCAGTAGAAATTTGCATATTATATTTTATTGTGTAATCTTTCAAAATGAAAAATAAAATCGCATTTACTCAAATGAAATTAAATTAATGATTGATGTTGTTGATTGATATGTTTTAGTAGCTGCTAGGATTTCCATAACTAGAACCACCGCCATAAGTAGGGAATTTAACCGAGGCTCCGTAAGATGTTCCATATTCAGATGGATGTCCAACATTGTAAGAATAGCTGCCGGAACTTGGACCGTAGCTTCTGCTGCTGCCGTAACTCGATTCATAACCAGATCCGTAGCTGGGAGATCCGTAACTGCTGTAACTACTTCCGTAACTCGGTGCTGCGTAGCTGCTGTAACTACTTCCGTAACTCGGTGCTGCATAGCTGCTGTGTCCAGATCCGTAGCTTGGTGATTCGTAACTGCTGTAACTGCTTCCGTAACTTGGAGCTTTGTAGCTGCTGTGTCCGCTTCCGTAGCTTGATCCGTAATGAGGAGTCGAGTGAGCGTAACTGCTGTGAGCATTATCGTAGTTCTTGTTGTTGTGGTTTGATCCGTATTTGTTGTGTCCACCGTAATGTCCATTGTTGTTTGCGTATTTATCGTAATAGCTCTTGTAAGCATCGTCGTTGTACTTGTTGTTGGAATTGTAGTAGTCGTTGTATTTTTTGTAATCGTTGTTATCATGATACTTGCTGTAATGTCCGTATTCTTCCTTGTGGTAAATGTTGTGGAATCCATCCTTGTTGTGTCCGTGATCGGAAAGACCCTTGTTGCCGTAATAGTTGGCAGCTTTGCCGTGGTTTCCGTAGTTGTTGTGGCCGCTGTTGCCATATTTGTTTCCGTGTGCACCATAGTAATCATCGTAGTTGCTGTGGTCACCGTGGTTGGCTCCGTAGTTGCTGTGTCCATAAGCACCGTATTTGTTCTGATGTCCGTAGCTGGATGGTGCATAATCGTAGCTGGAGGCAGAAGCTACCAAATCGTCACTCTTGACTTGGACGGCTGTCGAGGCTTCGGCTACTTTGGGTTCGTGAGGTTCCACAGTGGCATCAGTGCTCATAACATCACACAGACACACACTCAAAACCAAGAAACATACGAGGAACTTCTGCAAATGATGAAAAATAAATTATTTTAAAATGGTTTACGAACAGCTGATTTTCGAACTGTGGTTATTCTGTATTTCAGAAGAGCAAAATAAAAGAGAAACTAGAAAGTGTTTTAAAAACTAGAAGGATAGCTCAATCACTTAAGGATATTTTCTTGTTGATGTCATTCAAAATTCACTTTTTATATAATAAAGTTAAAAATAATAATCCTTAAGTGATTGAACTACCTTTCTAGTTTCTATAACACATTCAACTTTCTCTTAAGATGTTTTATCGAACTATGATTATTCTGTATTTCAGAAGAGCAAAATAAAAGAGAAATTAGAAATTGTTTTAGAAACTAGAAAGGTAGCATAGCTCAATCATTTAAGAGTATTTTCTTATTAGTATCTTTCAAAATAAACTTTCTATAAAAAATATTAAAAAAAATATTATTTGTTTTAAAATTTTCAAACTCATACATTAAAGATATTTTTTTTAAAAAATGAAAATACTCCTTAAGTGATTGAACTACCCTTCTAGTTTATAAAACACATTCAAATTTCACTTCATTTTACACCTGAAAGACAGAAAAAAAAAAACACTTTAAAACCACCTTAAGCGATTAATAAATAAGTTAAAAACTTCAAAATATACCATTTTCTCAAAAAAGCAAATAACCGCCACAAAAATCCTCTTTTGTTGCAAAGAAAAGTTATTTTTTGATAAAACTAACTATTGCAAAAGCTAGAAGAACTTGTTGTTGTGATTCTAACAATTTCTCACGTCTCTTTATATATACCTGACTTTAGTCCTGATTTAACCCAAACACAATTTAACTTCCTGAATAGCCCATTGATCTAATTACAATTGTTTTCATTTTTTTTTTGAAAACAAAAAAAGAAAGGAAAATCGCTTCTCAGCTTTGTCTTCAAGCAAATATTATTTTTCCCTCTCTTTTCGAATGCCACTCTGTACTAAGATCCAAATATAACCGCGAAAAATACTATTGAAATTTTCAATATACCCCCTTCTGTATTTGGGTGTCTATATTAGGATTTAGGTCGATTTTTTTTATTATTTCATTATGTATTGATAATACAATATTCTCTCTTTTTTAACTAGTATTTTTGTAAGTTAGATTCTTTCTTAAATTAGGTAAAAATATATTAAGAGAAAAGGAACCTCAATTTTTTGGCAATCTTTTGTGTTCATTTCAAAATTGGGTACTCAAAAGTTTTATTGAAAAGAGAACCACATAATTAATGAGGGTGTTGAGTGAGAGAAACATTATTGAAAAATTAACACCAGTACGTCTTAATAATAATAATAATAATAATAATAATAATAATAATAATAATAATAATAATAATAATAATAATAATAATAAATTAATTTAATAATATTAATAAATAGTAATAATATTATATTAAAATAATTATAACTTAATTCAATAAGAATTTAATAAAACTTTTAGAAGTAAGTTCGGAAGACCTAAGGAGAAACTATTGGACATTTGACGGACCCAACAAAAACTTGCATTTAATAAAAAATATAATAACTAAACAATATTTAATAAATAATTTCATTACAAAAAAATTTAAAAGTCCAGAAGACCTTGAAGCGACTTTTTGAAGTTTGAGAGGCCCATTAAAAACTTGCGACCATTTTTCTAACTATGTTCCTAAATAAGAGGATTAAAGTACAAACGACTCTCGAACTCCGATTATTTTGTCTTTTATAAACAACATTTAAAAAAATTGAAAGTATTTTAGAAACTAGAAGAGTAATTCAATCACTTACGAGTAATTTTCATGTTGAATATCTTTTAAGCAGACGTTATTTATAATTTTTTGCTTATAAAAAGTTTATTTTAAAAGATATCAACATGAAATTACTCTTAAGTCAAAAGCTACCGTTCTAGTTTTCTAAAACACTTCAATTTCTCTTGCGTATTGTTTCTTAAAATTAGAATATCGAATATCAGTTGTTCATATTGATTAAAATAATAATAATTTAATCAAAAAAAATTTATTTGTAGGTCGTGATGACCTAAGATAACAAAACTTCTTGAACTTTGATCGGCCCAAAAATAACTTGCACCGATTTTCGAACTATAACTTTCATTATATTACTTTTTTTCTCCAAGGGCCATATTGAAAGATTTTATGAGCCACACATTGAGAATCCCTCTATTGTAGATGTTATCGATTTTTTTTTCTTCTATTAATTTATTTGAAAAAAAATTTCCCACCCACGCCTATTTTGTCTCCACTGATCACAATAGTTTTTGATCTAAAAAGAAATTGCCTTAAAAATTGGTTATTACGCGACCTTGCATTTTTTTTTAATAATGTCTCTTTATTATAAAATTAATAACACATGAGGTTATTAAGCTTTAAGTTTGGTTTTGATGAATTTTTGATGCGTAACATAATTTGGATATGTTGTACTTCCTTATGAATAATGAGTACTTTGTATTTTAGTGAAGAAAAATATCAAAAGTTTTGAGGTTGTTTCAATTTAAATTTTTTTTTTGCTATTAAATTAACTTTGAATCTAATTTTTTTTATTTCAAAGATTACAAAGGGTGTGGTCCTTTAAATGTTAATTTTCTATTGAAATAATCATTGGGTTTGTTGTTAAAAGAATTTTGTTGTGACAAACTACATTGAGATTCGAGAATGAAAAGCATTGACATAGACTTGTGAGCATTGAGGTAAAAACTTAAGAATTAAAAGAAAAATCAACAACAATTGCTCAGTAATAAAAATGAAACAAAACACAAAAGGCCCTGAAGCTATTGTTTTAAATGTGCTGATTTTAATAATTTCTTGTTATCATAGATATTTGTAACACATCAATGTGTATAATTTATATAACTAAAGAAAGAGAGAAACAAAAAATAATTAGATAAATAAATCAGATTTTTTTTTCTTTACAAATAGAAACAATGAAGGTATATATTTAATTTGTGACCTGTTTATTAAAGTGTAATTATATTTTATGTGAGCTTGAAATTATAGAAATTATGTTTATTTGAATGGATGAAGATGAATATAATCAATGGAGCAATAATGTGTATCTATTCTGTGTGACCTTTTTTAATTTTAGAAAGTGAAAGGATTTTCATTTGAAGGAATGAGTATAAAAAGAATTTGTTCTTTTAATTAAAACCTTTCAAAACTTTTTTTTTATCAATCTCAGGAATTTTATTTGAAGTGCAGTGTTTTATAAAACTTCCATTTCTAAGTTTACTTTCAGTTTGAAAATTTATAAAAGTTTTATTTTTACTGCTTCATAATGTTTTACATTTATGATATAATATGTAAAATTTTTAAAATTAAAACATAATGTGTAAGATTTAAAAAATTAAGAGATTACAGGTAAAATTTATAAAAGTTAGAAAAATTATCTAAAGTTTGTAAAGTGTAACAAAAAGTTAGTAAACTATTATAACTACAAACTGACTAGTCTAACTGCTATAAAAGATTATTTTAAAAATTGTATATAATTAACATTCATTTTTTATTTTTTTATATATGTATTTGTTTTTGATAATTTAATTTAATGATTATGGCAATATGATGTGTATACGTTTTATGCTTTTATTTCATTTTGAATTTATTTCAAAATTTTCATAAAAAATATGTATACACCTATAAATGAATTGTACTAATATGGCGTCCAAGTGCTAGGAAATACATATAGAAGAAGACCATATTACGTCAACCCTTCTGTTTGTTTATATAGCTACAGATTTGCTTCAGTGATGTTTCATCATATGTGTAGCAACATCTTTCACCTCACAAAGATGCCAATAGATGGGGCTACTACCTTGATCCCCACAAGTTTGGCGCCATACTCTCGACACCCATATTACGTCAACCCTTCTGTTTATTTATATAGCTACATATTTGCTTCAATGATATGTCATCATGCGTGTAAGCAACATCTTTCACCTCACAAAGATGCCAATAGATGGAACCACCACCTTGAACCGCAAATTTGGCACTTTTACTCTCGACACCCTTACTTTGAATAATAAAAAAATTGACATTAATCTAAATAGATTTTGCATAAATAAAACATATTTTTATTTGAATAATAAATAAATCTAACAAATTTTTAAATGTTATCATTGAATGAATTTGTAGTATGTATTTTTTAAGAAGTTAAATTTTATATTGAGGTTCGAGGCTATAATTACAATGGCGGTTCTCTATAGGAGGAAAAGATGGAAACTTTCGTCCTTGTACAACTACGACAATGATGATGATGATGATGAAGAGAAGAAGGAGGAGGAGGATGAGGTGGTGGAGGGGATAATGTGGGGTTTTGCTTTTTTATCGACGCTGCCGTTCTTTAAAATTCGCCATTTTGGAAGTGGATTCGTTACCAATGGAGTCGATGGACATTCGTTTTGTTCGTTTCTTTTTAAGATCATAAAAGAGGTGATCTGAAAAACGGACCCTTTTTCGGACACTTCAGGTTTGTTCGTAACTGGAACCTCATATTTAGAAGGTGGGGGGGTGTGGTGGGGTGGGGTGGTCCCTCCTTTTACGGGATTATTACGAAAAAAAAAACATGCGAAACACACGCTGAAAATGCGATTTATTACATTGTTAAAGCGATTGGATGGCGGTTTTTTTAGCCCTGAAATGCTTTTTTTGGGCGATAGCTGATGAATTTGGACGTTTTTTGGTGCTAATTAATAAAACGTGATGTTTTTTTGGCGCCAGTAATTCGATTTTGAGCGCCAATTGTCGTCTTTTGGCGCCAAATGATCAAACTTGACGTTTCGTTATGTTTCTAGGCGCCAAATGATGTTTTTGTGTGCCAGTTAATCAATTCAAAGTGCTAATTAACGAAATTTGACTTCTTTTGGTGCCAATTTATAAAACGTGATGTTTTTTTTGGTGCCAGTAAATCGATTTTGAGCGCCGTTTGTCGAAATTTGACGTCGCTTGGCGTCAAATGATAAAATTTGACGTTTCGTGATGTTTTTTTTTGGCGCCATTTGATAAAAAGTGCTGTTTTTGTGTCATTTAATCAATTTCTTGATGTTTCTTGGCACCAATTTATAAAATGTTATTTTTTTTTAGAAATATTTTATTGTTTTAATGCGCCAGTTTACAAAATTTGACTTATTTTGGCGCCAGATGATGAAAAGTGACGTTTCTTAGTGCCAAATACGTTCATTTTGACGACAATTTAATGAATTTTGATAGTCAATTTGATTATTTTTGTCGAATGTGAATTCGTACAGCGCTTCGACGCAACCTATGTATGTATATAACAACGGTGCTGCATTAGCTTAGAGGCTAGCGGCTTCTAAATGGATAGAATAGAAGATTTCAGATTTTTTTTCTTTCGATTATGCTCTGTACAATCTCCTGCTTAGAGAGCTAAAAGGCTGCTAATCGAAAGAAATTTTTGAATATTTCAACTTTTATATGCCAGATATTGTAAGAAAATTACAGGATTTAATAAAATATTTTGTTTTTCAGTGTTGAAATGGCTTCTACAGCCGAAGATGGAGACGAAATGGCAAAACCTCTTCATATACAACGTCTGGAGAACGCAATGAGACTAGATACGTTCCTAAATCAAGTCGAAGCCGTGTTTTCGGCTCGTCTTAGGTTTGTTTGATTTCGTTTTTCGACGCTGATAGTTTTCATTGAGAGTATTTTTGTTTGTTTGGATTCACAGTGATGATGGAGAAGAGGGACACGACACCGGTATCGAAACTGGTTTAATCTACGAAAATACGAGTCTGAAAGTAGTAAACGGTATCACTGCTACGAAACAGGGTAAATTTACTTCTTTAATTACCCTTTTTCTTATATTTTTCATTGAATTATTCGTTTCCAGAGTTTCGTGCTGACAAATCGAGACTTTATAATTTCGGACGAGTAAAACGTGGACGGAAATGGTTGAAAGTAAGTAAGGGTCAACGTTAGACATTCTTTTAATGAAATTTCGTTTTTTTTTGGTCGTATTTATTCAAGAATCTTCTACTAAGTGATACTTCGGACGATGAAGAAGACGATATTACAGAAGACGATTTCAAAATGATGCTCAAGATTCATCTTATGAAACGTAAACATAGAACAAAGTTCATCGCAGACAAAGAGGTAATTTGTTGCATCTTAACTCCGTTAACTAAGATGTGTTACGAGTGCTAAACGTTTTTTATTGAATTATGGTTATTCGGCATTTTATGAGAAACCTCTAAGAAGAAATTGAAAGTGTTTTAGAAATTAGAATAGCAAAAGAATCATTTAAAAAAGTTTGCGTAATGAAAATATATTTTTTTATGATTATTTTGCTGTTCTAGTTTCTAAATCAGTTTTCATTTCTTCTCTTGTTTATTCTGCAGTTTCTGAAGAGCAACATTAAGGAGAAATTAAAAAAGTTTGTTAAAAACTCGAACGGGAAACTGAATCACTAGTGTTTTCATGTTAATATCTTTCAAAATAAACTTTTTATGGTATGAAAAGCTTATTTTAAAAGATATCAACATGAAAATACCATTCAGGGATTTAGCTACCCTTCTAGTTTCTAAAACACTTTGAAGTTTCTTAGTGAATTACGGAGTAACCGGAGTTTGAGAGGTGTTTACACTTTAAAACTACCTTAATGTTGCTTCTGAAACGCAGATTAATGTGTTTTGTTTGAAACTCGCCTTAAAAGTGTACTTTTATTTCCTTTTTTTTTACGTCTTACGTCGTCGTCTCCTCCGTAGTTAAAGCAGTATCAGTATTACAGTGTTGGACTCTTATCGAATCACGATCGGTTTCCTGAACATCAGAAGACGATTGTCGGAAACAATAAAAAATTGAAAGAAAAGAAACTAGAAAAGAAAATCAAAGGTTTTTAACTTTTTATCGTACGTGATGTTATTTGAACGATAATTAGCGTTTGAATTTTGTTGTTTTGGTTTTTAACAGCAAAATTGAGAAGGATAAAAAAGAAAGAAAAACGGATTCTGACGGATTCGAATTGTATGAGTTTGGATTCGAGAGGACGTAATGATGATTTCTCTTGTTTGTCTCTACCATCTTTCGGAGAAGATGGAGAGTTATGCGTTGCCGAAACGCAACTCCATCAACCGTCGACATCTGCAAAAGGGTCCGGAAAGAAGAAGAGTGCCGTTATGAGCGAAGCTGCACTTACGAACAAACGTCGAAGGCTTTGGGTTGCTATAGCCAAGAAAGAGATACCCAGGGTGGGTTTTGTTTTCGGTTTCGTATTTTGATGAATTCTTTTATTGATCTAAAGGTTTTGTGTTTTATTATTATAGGCGCAAAAACATATGATTGCTGTCCGCAAAGAAGGTTTAACCAACTGCAAGAAGGTAAATTCTTCTTTGTTTCTTTCGTTTTCGAAGTTAAAAAATGTGTTTTCAACAGTTTTATAACTCAACTGTGGTTATTCTACATCTTAGAAGAGCAACATGAAGATTAAATTGATATTGTTTTAGGAAATAGTATTTTTACGTTTTAATATCTTTCAAAATAAGCTTTTTGTGTCATTCAGTAAGTGACCCAACTTTAAGCCGACGATATTTTCTAATTTTTTGTCTTTAATTTTGAAAAATATCGGCCTGAAAATACGATTTAAGCTATCTAGCTACCGTTCTAGTTTTTAACAAACCTTCAATTTCTCTTTTATGTTGATCTTCTGAAACTGCAGAAAATAATCGGCGTTTAAAAATTAGTTGTTCAGAAAACAACTTGAATCACGAATGGTTTCATTTCAGATGGCTCAAGCGTGTCAAAAAGAAATACGCAAAGCCGCAATTACGTTTCAGAAGTCGTTGAAGGAGACTCCCGGACGAGCACGGCGATTGACACGTGAGATGCTCCTCTATTGGAAACGATACGAGAAAGTGGAAAAGGAAATGAGGAAAAAGGCGGAAAAAGAAGCGCAGGAACAGCTGAAGATGGACATTGAACTACGAGAAGTAAAAATCTAGTTCGATGGAAATCTTCTCAAAAAACGTCAGTTTTTCATTGTTTTCTTTCTGGTTTGTATTTAAAGGCGAAACGTCAACAACGAAAGCTCAATTTTCTGATAACGCAAACCGAACTTTATGCTCATTTTATGAGTCGTAAATTAAGTCGTGGAAACCATGAAGTCGTACAGGAACGGATTCTAAACCAATTGGTTGATGAACCGCTTCCTCACGGTCTTATCGATGATTACGGTAAGTTTACGATTGCTATGTTGTCGGATTGGTTTATCGTTTGAGCGAAAAGTCATCACTTACCTTGTGTTTTGTTTGTTAGATGGTGAAGAGGCGAAAGCTCAAGCGCTGAGGAATGCGAGGGTTGCTTTTGAAACGCAACAATCTAAAGTATGCTTTATGTTCATGGTGAAGAAAATACTATGAGAACACTTTTTTGAGGCGACTTGCTATTTAAGCTGGTGTTAAAGTCTAAGACCCTTGGTACACGGGCGACTTTTGAAAGACTTTTCGACGGCAAAATGAAGTCAACGGTCTCGGGTGTGTCTTCGCAATGTATTTTTTATGGAAAAACGCTTACCTTCGCACTCAGTTAAAAGTCGCTTCTTGTGTCAAAGTTGCCGTTCTATCACAGAAAATATATTGCGACGATACAGTCTAGTCACTTTAGACTTCCTTTTGTCGCCAAAAAGTCGCCTTTGTGTTCCGATTCTAAGCGTCCATAAAGTACCCTTGATTAGAAACAAAATTGAGAACAACTGGGAAGTGTTTTAGATGGATATCTTTCAAAATAAACGTTTTATGTCAGTTTTAAGTTGTGAACCGGTTTAAACAATTTACTCTTCTATTTTCTGGTATAAATTTTTGAAAGTCTTTGTTAACTGCTTTAAAAAACCGCTTTCTTAATTTTTTCTACTTTATGTAAAATAACAATCGACACATTCTGTTATTTGTCGATTAATCTGTCGGTGTGTTATCACGTCTGTGGAAATTTATGGACGTTATGTCAAACACATCGCTGGTTGAATTGAATGAATAACGGAATGATGTGTGTTTTTTAACAAAAACTTAATTGTACATGTATATTTATATTCAAATTAGACAAAGATTTTCGATAGTAATTTTCACTTACCATCTATGAAGACAAACCAAAAAGGATGTAAGTCAAAAGAATTTAAAACGGCAATTGTTCGAAAGAGAAAATAATTTTGATTAACATTGTTTATTTTGAAATGGAAGTTGGTGATGATTTTCGATTGACCGACACTAGTATCAGTACGGAACAAGACAGACCTCAGCCGAGTATCTTCAAAGGAAAACTCAAAGTTTACCAGTTAAAAGTTAGCATTTAAATAACAATGAGAGTTTTGAATGATTGTAAAACATTTCTAACATCTTGTACGTCATTCTTAAAATTTCAAGGGTATGAATTGGCTGGCTAATTTATACGATCAGGGAATTAACGGCATTCTTGCCGACGAAATGGGTCTCGGAAAGACTGTTCAAAGCATCGCTTTCCTGGCGCACATTGCAGAAGTATTTTGTTGCTTTTTTTTTAAGAGCCCAGACTCTCCAACACGTGGCATAGACGCAATGTTAAGTGAAATTTGGCGGTTCCGAAAACATCGTCAATGTTTTCTTTGAGCAATAATTGAAGTTGCAGTTGTTTCTTGAATGTTGTGGCCAGGTTTTAAGATCTTTTAATTGCAATATTTAAAGGAGTTTTTATTTTCTACCTTTTTGAATTATTCTAATTTCCTGGATCCATGTTAAAGGACATTGACCTCAAAAAGGTTCATTTTGCTAACCTTTGTTTTCTTTGAGAACATCTTTCACCTTTAAGAAAAATGGTGTCTTTAACATATGTGCTTCAAGTAACAATATATTCATGATGTTTCAAATTATGATTTGGTTGCTAGAGCCATTCGAGCAACACTGGAATCGAAAAATAGCCTATGCAACTCGGGAGTGTCTAGGCTCTTAATCATTTTGTCGTTTTATTTTCGTGTCTGTAACGTGATTTTCTTCTTTGTTTAGTCTCAAGATATCTGGGGTCCTTTTTTGATCATTGCTCCAGCGTCTACGTTGCATAATTGGCAGCAAGAGTTTAGTCGTTTCCTTCCAAAATTAAAGGTTCCCATTATCTAGATCACGATTTCATGATCCATCTGCTTAAGTTCTACTTTGTATTTTTTTGGAGTAGGTTTTACCGTACTGGGGAAATACGAGTGATAGAAAGATTCTGCGAAAGTTTTGGAATCACAAAGATCTTCATACCGAAGGAGCTTCGTTTCACGTTCTGATCACCAGTTACCAGTTGGTTGTTCAGGACGTCAAATATTTCCAACGTATCAAATGGCAGTACATGGTTCTCGACGAAGCACAAGCGATCAAGAGTAGCACGAGGTTTTACCATTTTTTATTCTGGATTTTAGGCACGTTTTGGTGTGTTGATAATAATTGTAAATGATTGTTTTGTAGCGTTCGATGGAAGATTCTTCTCGGATTCAACTGTCGTAACAGGTTACTTCTGACTGGAACTCCGATTCAGAATAGTATGGCAGAGGTAGAGTGAAAAAAAGTTATTCATAAATTGCTGTATGTCATGTCTCTGATTTTCTAAGTGAAAACATTCTTATTTTCTTAAAGCTTTGGGCATTGTTGCACTTCATTATGCCGACTCTGTTTGATTCTCACGAGGAGTTCAACGAATGGTTCTCGAAAGAGATTGAAAATCATGCTGAAAACAAATCTTTTATTGACGAAAGTCAGTTTTTATCAAAAAAGTTAACATTTGATGCGTAACTCGACAGAAACTGTTAATTATTTTGTGCTATGTTTTTATTTAGAACATTTGTCTCGGCTTCACATGATTCTAAAACCGTTCATGTTGAGGCGGATAAAGAAAGATGTCGAAAACGAACTATCGGATAAGATCGAGATTCTTCTTTATTGTCACCTAACAACACGACAAAAGCGTCTTTACGGTGGTCTCAAACAGAAGATTTCGATTGAAGACCTTTTACATTCTGCGTCGGGAACTTCGTCAACGTCACAGGCTCAGTCAGCCACGTCTAGTCTCATGAACCTCGTCATGCAGTTTCGTAAAGTTTGTAACCATCCGGAACTGTTCGAACGTCGTGAAGTTAGATCTCCTTTTATCTATACTTCCGACGTTTTCGCTCTTCCCAAATTGGTTTATCGTGATGGGATTTTGTGCCATTCTCTACCGAGTCGACAAAGGTTAATCGGTTCTCTTTTTAACATTTATCAACCGGAGAATGTGTACGATTCTATTTTTGGCGACGGTCAGTTTCCAAAGTTCTCTTTTGTGTCATAAATATAATCAGTTTTGAGACAAATGTTTTTTTTTTGTAAATTTCAGATACAAACGGATCTATAAAGTGTTTTAGCTTTCTTAGGTTTGTCGGTTTATCACCAGGTGAACTCATCGGCATTATTTTACGAGGTTTAATCGTTAGGTTTGCTCAAATTATATGCATTTTTTTTAATTAATGGTACGGATCCCAAGAGAAATTAGAAAGTGTTTAAGAAACTAGAAGGGTAGCTAACTAAGTTAAGGGTATTTTCCATGTTGATATCTTTCAAAATAAAACTTTTTCTAGGCAGAAATTAATAAAAAATTAAGCTACCCTTCTAGTTTCTAAAATACTTTCAAATTTCTCTTCATTTCCTACCTGAAAGAATAGAAACCACCTTTCGCGTCAATGTTTACCGTTTACGTAACTTTTCGGTTTGTTTCTTCAGGTGGCTTTTGTGTTATCGATCACGTTTTGAAAGTTACAAGACGTATCATCGACACATTTGGCCCGAAGGACGATCGGAATCGAAGTATTCCTACCCTTAAATGAACTTTGACGACTGTAGCTGATCTTGCATTGGGTTTTCTGTTTTAGGTTACTCGATCATAGATCATTGTTGATCTCAGAATTACAACCGACTTCGGTCTCGTCCATTCGGTCCAGTTCTTGTTTACGTGATTTGGTGTTTGTTTCTAACACGTCGACGGTCTACACCCATATCGATGTTACGATACGTTCAATGGCAGAGACAGTGGAACATCGTAAGATGAGAGTGCAAAAGTTGGTTCGATCTACGACTCAACCTGTTTTGAAGACACCCGTAATCTCTTCAATTCCAACGTCTTCTACCTCCTCCGTTATTCCAAAATCTCCTACCGCTTTTGCAACAAAACAAAACTTTTTACTTAAGGTACTTTTTCTTTCATTTTTTTTCTTCTGTATAATCATCTATTAATCTCTTCATTTCAGAATTCGGCTCATCACGTTGACGATCTCGTGCCAGAGTTTTGTCACGTCGAACGACCTCCCCTCTTGTTGCGATGTGAACCGACCGAAATGCCGTTATTTTTATCATCTGGTTGTCCAAAGGTCTTATTTTATTTTTTTTGCAATTTTAATATCGATGTATTTTGTGTTAACGTGACGTTTTTTTAGGTCAGTGTATTATTACGAGACTTTCATTGCAGTGACAGAAGTGCCGCATTTTGGCGCCTTCGGTCACTTTACGGCTCCGACCTCGATGGTATCGACGTTTGGAAATATGGACATCCAGATCTGAGCGAAGAGTATCGGACGAGAAAAACGTTGTTCCGATCACCATCTTTCGGAGGACTGACGACTACGAGACCTTCTCACGGATGGTCGAACGTAGTCATTCCCGGTAAGTTGTCGATTTTTTTTTATTGTTTGCTTTGCATTTTTATTGTAATTGTGAAAGAATTGCTTTAATTGAATTGCATTTACTGGTAAGGTGGCAAGTTGAACAGTGTTTTGTCTACATTGCCTAAAATGCTAGTAATTTCCAAATTTACTGCCGACTTGGTAGTAAGTTAAAACTTTAGTGCAAATAAATGGACAAAATTACACGAAAAGGCAGAGTGACGTCATGAGATAGGTGTATTTTTGTGGTTTGTCTAAATTCATTAATGTCACTAATTGGCCTACAATATTCCGTGTATACTTAACCGGAGCATAATTCCGCATCAATAAATGTACATACAGGTAGTTCAACTCTCATGGTAGCTTTAGTTGTACAGGGTGTCCATAAAGTTCGTCTGTGTTCGTCGAATTTCAGAAACTGGTTATCTTTTGTATCCAAAAATATTATGAATATCTCAAAAGTTATCATTTCTATAATTAAATACTTGAATAAATTCCTTTTCAAGTTGCATTTTATAAAATTGTTTTATTGTAATACAGATGTGAACACACAAGGGCTTTATGGGCACCCCGTATATTTATCTTGTCAGGTTACATTTAATTACTTTAAATATATTCTCAATAGATGGCAGTAGGAGTTCCACTGTAAAAATCACTTTAGAGAATTCTTCAATTAATTGAAGTTTAGTTATACCTGCCTCATCCTAAGAAGAAGCTTATGACGTCATAGAGATCGACGAAATATTTACGATTGTGTCATAACAAAAGAGTTTATAACAAGAATTGGAGAATCCTTTTGTTTAAAACTTTAAACTATTGTAAACGTTTGAAATTGTCTCTTTTTATCAGACTAAATGACACAATACTAAATTTTTGGTAAACCATTATGACGTCACAAGCTTGTTAGGATTGAGGCAGGTATAAACGTTAACGTTAAAGTTGAAAACAAAGTAATTACAAGAACAAAATATCATTTTTCTTTAAACTGTGATTTTTTAAAAAGGTATTTCTTCCCCCACTTAATACCAAAAAAATGATTAAAACATTTGAACGTTTGCAAAAGTCGTTGGTAACAAAAGCCAAAAAAAGTACGAGGTTTCATAATTCGTAATATACTGACATTATTGCGGGCGGATCGAGTCTTATCGTTTCGTTAATCTCCCGCAACTGAATGCTGAATCAGCCTTTTTTTTTTCTTTATCCAAAACACCTTTTCTTGATTGAAATTTTCATGAATCGGAATCTGCAGCCTAAAAGGTTCTCTAATCTCCATTCTCCCCGAATTCTTCATATAAAAGAATCCTATATAATTCATTAATAAGATACAAATAAATGAAATAATATTAAATTATTAATAATAAAAAAACAAGTTGGGCACTCAAAGGTCGCCACAAGGGGATGATTTTTGGTGATCTGGATAAAACACCGAAATTACAACAATCGTCGGTTTTTTTGTTAGTGAACGCTTCTATTGGACATCAATGGAGTTAAAACTAATTTTTACCAAAGTTTTTAACAGTTTTTTAAGGTTAGGATTCGAAAGACGAAAAAAGCGCGAAGATTCGAGTTGTCGAATCTCGAATATTTTTCAAGATTCGAGGATTCGAATGTCCCATCCCTAATGAATACTATTTTAATGAAAATGAAAATTAGATTAGTATGTGTTGCAACCAATTTAATAATAATGATGTCTTTGAATACTATATCATTTACAGGTAATTTACAGTCTGTCTTATTATTTGGATTTCAAATTAGATCCATCATTCGAATACACTTCCTCGACGGGTGGTTTTTTTTGTACCATGCATAAAGAAATTGCGAGGAATTTTTTTTCTTCTCGTCTATCTCTCTTCTTTTTTTTTTTTTTAAAAAAAAGTCTTGCAAAATGTAATTTTTTTGAATCACAAAAAGAAGATATACGTGCATGTTATAATATGGTAGGATACGCAAGGCCAGAATTTATAATTATAGGTTGTTAATGTACCTTAATGAGGTACTTCTATTGAGATGTTGCCAAAAAATGGCTTACGAAGTTTATTTTTTTCTTGTATGTTGTGTGATTTCAAGTGTGTTGTTTTGTTGCTTTTTTTTTAAATATCTTCTCAAGTCTCATCAGTAATGTAGTAGTAAATCGGTCTTTTATTCTTGGAAGATTTATAAGGCCATAAAACGGACATTTTAATATTTATGAAATATAATTGAAGAGCATTTCACCTCTTTCAATTTCCCACCCTTCTCCTCCTCCTCCTCGTCTTCGAAGTTTTTTTTTTGTTAATATTTGCAATCCATTTTTGTTTCATTTTGCAATTTTTCTCATATGTGTTTGTATATATTAGTATACGTGTTGTTTACTTGTCGTAAGACAGAGAGAAAGAAAACCTTGTCCTACCTGGGAACGTTCCAAAACTAAGAAAAGAAAGGTTTTTATCGCATTAGGTTGTCCATCATCAATATGACGATTTCAAAAGAGACCCGGAAACCTGTAATTACGAGGCCTCGTAAAATGTTTTTTGTTATGTCTTGGTTTTTAAGACCGTGTTCAAACTCAGGTCCAGTCACCTCTCTGGAATCAAACCGTGAATTGATTTTTAAAAATAATTAAAAAAAAAAATTGGTAATTAGACTTGTTACTAATTACTAATACCTGAAATAAGTATTAAATTAGAGCTTGCATGCAACCAACTGCTGAATAATCACATAGTAGTATTTTCATGTTGATATCTTTCAAATTAAACTTTTTATAGGCGAAAATTTAAAAAAAATATATAGTCTGCTTAAAGTTGAGTCATGTTCAAACTGACACAAAAAGCTTATTTTAATTTTGATAATACCATTTTAGGTGCAAATTGAGGAAAAACGTGAATGTGGTTTAGAAACTAGAAAGGTTTTTCAATCACTTAAGAGTATTTTCAATTTCTATCTTTCAAAATAAGCTTTTTATATGAGTTTCAAAAAGACCCAACTTTATTAGGCGATATTTTTTTGTGATTATATTATTTTTTTTGAATTTTTGTCTAAAAAAAAGCTTATTTTGAAAGATATATATCATCATGAAAACTTAAGTAATTGAGCTGCTATTCTAGTTTCTTAAGACTCTTTCCAGTTTCTCTTAACTTAATTCATGAAAGACATAATAATCAGAGTTCGAGGAGGACGTTTACACTTTAAATATATTGTGAATTCGTAAATTTAAATTGAAAATTGAACTATATTACAGATTTTAACGACTTTTTTGCGTTTTTTTTTTAGATAAAGAAGCTCTTGTAACTGATTCTGGAAAACTGTTTGTTCTCGATGGTCTTTTGTGTCAACTGAAGTCTCAGGGGCACCGAGTTCTAATCTATTCTCAGATGACCCGAATGATTGACATATTGGAGGTGAGAGAAAATTACATTATTATATTTTGATTATATTATTTTTTAAAATATTTTATGTAAGTAAGAGTTGCAAGGTGTTTTTTTTCACGACTGGTGAATCTGGGTCAGTATGAGTTTATATATATTGAAAATTAATTGAGATTATAATTACTTAATTAATATTATTTTGGTCCATCAGTCCGAAGGTCACGGATGTATTTAGTAACATATGAGTAAATGATGGCCACAATTTAGTCGTAAGTTATTAAAATGAGTCAATTTTCGAAGAGGGTGGAATTGCTAGTTGAGGGTTTGGGAGGTTGTTATTTAGTCTTTGTCAACAAATGGTACTTTTGGGATCTTCTCTGTGGTTATTCGTGACAGGCGTATTGGGTTACGGACTGGATCATTCCCAATTACATTTCCTTGTCCATTTGTCTATAATCATGCAGTAATTTTTGAATCTGAATATTATACTATTTAATACCTTTGATGAATTATTATTAACATGTGTCATGAATTTTCATGATTGTCATTATTATTATGACCGCAGTTGTTGGCTACATGCCGTTATTTTACACCTTTCTCTCTCTCTCGTTTCATCGTTTATGAATCGTCCATTATTTTACTTTTAATTCCGCATTCATATGTTAGGTTTGCCGTTTATAAATTTTACGGTACAAAGTAAAGGAGCTCCAGCTAAAAAGATTAAGAAAAGTCATTAAGAAGTTGGTTTTAAATTGTAAACGACTCTCTTAAACTCACGTTATATTCTGTCTTTCAGATGCAAAATGACGAAAATCTCGAATGTGTTTTAGAAACTAGAAGGGTAGCTCAATTCGCTTGAGGATAATTTTATGTTGATATCTTTCAAAATTAAACCTTTTCTGTCAGTTTCAAAATGATCGAACGTTTATTTTGAAAGATATCAACATGAAAATACCCTTAAATGATTGCTCTCTACTCTTCTAGTTTTTATAACATTTTCTAGGTTTCTTAATTTTGCACTTCTGAAAGACAGACTTAAAATAAGTTCCCAGATTTGCGGTATATTTACAACAAAAAAAACATCATTAAGTGAATTAATTTATCAACCGGAATGTGTATTTAATTAAAATCCATTCTAATGTTCTAAAATTATCTATTGAACTTCAGTTGACTTATTATTAATTGCTTTTTTAAAAGAACTATTTATTAAAAAGGAATACAATGTGAAAATTATATTTGTTTGCTTACAAAATTGATAGTTTTAAAACATATTAATGATATCGATCATATTTTTTTTAAAAAAAGAATTTACAATATTTGCAATCCTGATTATAATGCATGTTTCAGTATATATGCTATTTTGTATATTAGCATTATTATTATGCAAAATGTAGCGTGCAACCATTTACAAACAGTTTTTTTTATTAACTTTTCTGAAACATATAAATTTGTAATATGTCCAATAATCTGCACTTGACATATGATGAAAATTTATGACGTTAATGTGTTCTAATGTAAACGTGTTTCTCGAAGAAACGCGATCACGAAATGCAAGTTGAGGTTGAACACTGAGAGGCTGTTTTAAGATTTATTTATTCATGTTTGTTTATTTCTGGACAACTCAATTAAGTAATTACGATTTGTCTTTTGTTTTATGTTCGATATAAAACACACAACTCTTAAATCTTCCAATTTTTACGAGATTTTCGAGGGATACGAGGAATTTGTTTCGTAATTTCGTATTCAACTGCAAATCTCTTCAAAACAACGTTTACACGAGATGTTTAGACCCTTGTTTACTCTTTCGATGAGCAAAGAGTTATAAGTTTAGGAAAATTGGCGAAATTTGGATGTATGCTCGCTCGTAAGTGGGGATGGATGCCGAAAAGTTCAGGGCGTTATTTCTCTAGAATGGGAGCAGATATCTGAACGATTTTTTTTTGCATATTGTCCAATGATTCAGTGACATACAACTATATAAAAATTAAAACAATCTATAGAATAATTAATTTATGATGAATTTTCGATCAAATTTGTAATTTTTTTGTGCATCATCTTTGTGTTGCAACAAAGTTCTGTAGGATCCCTAAGTGTAAATTATTCGATTTTTTTTCTTAATCTTTTGTTCTTCATGGTTCGATGTCTTAACATTTTTGTAAAATAAGAAATACGATTTTCATTTTAGGAATACATGTGGCATCGCAAACATACTTATATGAGGTTGGATGGATCCTCGAAAATATCCGAACGTCGTGACATGGTTGCTGATTTTCAGAGCAGGTGAATTTTCAACCTTACTAACTTTCAACAATTTTGTTATATTAAAATAGCATTTAGAATGGTAGCGCTGATTTAGCGCCACTAACAAATTTCGGTTTATTATAACTACAAAACGTACTAATCATTTAGTCTTGAAGCATTCACTGCGGAATTAAATAGCTGCGGAATGCGTCAGAGCTGGCGTGCCAAAGACGCGCTAGTAAGTCGAAAGGCTGAATATAAAAACTAAAACGAATCTATGATTTCAGACATGCTCGACTTCCTCAATGAAAGAAAACTGAATGACCGTTAATTTCACATTTTAAGCTTAAAATGCAGACAGAGGCGTAAATAGAGCCAGGCGAGTAAGACACCTGCCTCCGGCGCAAAGCTGAGGGCGCAGAAATATGGGCGAAAATAACTAGAATGGTAATACTAAGGGTTTGACTCTTGTATTGGGCGCAAATTTAGCTAGTTATGGCTCTACGAGTGCAGACTTAAATTGGTGCGGTGCGTATGCGCCATCGTGTCGAAGTCGCGTCCGCTGTTTTCAAATATGCTCGACGCTTCAATGTAGAAAACTGAATAAGTGCCAAGCTGATTAAACGCCAAATTGCACTAGCAACTTAGGTATTTCAGTAGTTTTTTTTCGGTACAATGTAGAAAGAAAGAAAGAAAGAAAAATGATGAGTTTCTTTTTCCAATAAGATTGAAATAAATACTGGTACTTCACAGGATGATGATGATGATGTTGTTGTTGCGGAAATAGTAATCATTATAGATTCTGTGCACGTTCGATTGCGTGTTCTATATAATATTTTTCCATGTTGTATTTATTCTCCGGAGGAAAGGAAACATTATTGTTAAGACCTGATCTTTATAACCATAAAGAAAAGATAAAAAAATAAGCAGTTTTTTGTGATTCTCTTAAGGACCCCAATAATCGAATAATGTTAAAATACTCTTAGTTTTTTTGTTCTATTTTATATCATCCTCTCTTTTGTTTTTACCTTTTTTGAAGGTGAGGGAGGGAGAATTGAGAGAGGAAATAATGTATTTCGTAATAATTTCTTGCTCGTTTTCTTATCATTGGTGGTGTTAGCTGTTGAATTTTAATTCACTTCTCTTAAGTCTTTATTATTTGTGTTTTATAACATGGTAAAATATAGACTATATAACTTATTGTTTTATAACCTCCTTTCAAAACTATCTTTCATAAATGAAATTAATGTTTTTTGGGGGGCGGCTGTTTCAGGATTGGGTTTATTTTTTTTTTGTGGAACACTTCCTAACCTACTCTTTAGAAAAATATAAGAGATTATTTGGTTATCTTACTCTTGGGAACTGTCAATGTTTTTAAGGAAAACGCCTTTCATTTTTTGGTGTAGTCAGTTGATATCTCTGATCTGTTCAGTGTGACTTATTGTATAAACAGCACTGAAGTTTTTTTTTTACAAAGCAAATTTCAGAGTATTTTCTAGTTTTTAAATAGAAAATACTCTCAACACACTTAATATGAAAGATCACAAACAAGAAATAGTATATACAAATTAAACAGCTCTTTAGAAATGAATGAAATTTTAAAAGAAACTAGAAAATATATCTAAAGACATAACCCGGTGGGGAAATTACTGTCTACGTTCTAGTTTTTAAAAAGAAAGTTAAATACCGCGCAATCTCAATTTCTCCCTTGCATATTTAACATAAGAAGATCGAAACACAAAATTTTATAAAAACTAAACAGTTTGATAGAAACTATTGAAATTTTAAAAGATACTAGAAAACAATATTCAGTAGCAAATTCTAGTTTTTAACTGAAATTGATGATTATGAAATTTATTATTATTATTATATATATAATATCCCAGGTCTGTGTTTGTGTGTGTGTGTGTGGAGTAATGCTGTGTCGGAATTTATATAAATTTAAATAAATGAAGAAAGGAACCTCTTTTTTTCTCAAGGTCAACTATATGTTGCACACTCCTCATCCAAGAACCCCACGATATTAAAATGGAGAGGGAAAAAGGTTGGAAAGTGTAGAGGGGGGAGAGAGAAAAACGTGGAGGGAGAACAAAGTGGGAGGGGATGACTGAAGTTTAATTGAAATGAAAGGAGTAAATAAAGGGAAAAACGACGCGCATGCGCACAATTGCTTGTGAATTTTGCTCCCGTCATTTATGACGGGTTACCCCACTAGTATATTATTATTATTATTATTATAAAGTAGTTACTTGTAATTTACACCCTTATTTTAAAACGTTACTTAAGCCAAAGCTAAACTTAAAAACTCTACATAGCCTTACTATAGAGGCTTTTGTCATTGTTTAAGCTTAACTTTATTTTAAGCATCGGTTTTTTAATTCAGGAGTTAGTTTTTGTGAATTTAAGCGTTAGTTTCATGAATTTGTTGTTGAAATATTTTGGTTCTTTTGTGTCAGATCTGATATTTTCGTGTTCTTATTGAGCACCAGAGCTGGAGGATTAGGGATTAATTTGACTGCTGCTGACACAGTAAGTTATTACTTCAATTATTTTATGTATATTTTTAATCACTCGCTTTTATTTAACTTCATAATTTGTTTGTTTGTTTGTTTGTCCAATGCCACCCTCTAAACTGAAATATATTTGAAAATATACTATAATTCACACTGCACGGGGATTGAACCCGTGACCAACCTTACCTTGGGCTGAGAATCCTAGACACTAACCACTACAAAAGCAACACAAGACACAATTACATATTGTTTCACTGTTTAGACCTTTTTTTTTTTTAAAAAAAAGCCGAGTGTCACAACAAAACATATTTTTTGTTTAATTTTCTTGTTAATTACAAGTTTTGAATTGAGGTTTAGAACCCAACAATTCATTTTTTATAAAGAGTTTGATATTTTGAGAAAGGGAAAAAAATATCCATTGGTAGATAGATGGATGATGCTTACAAATTTTAATTTTTTGCTTGACTTCCCATCAAACCAGCAATTTTTTTTTAGTTTGTCAGTAAAAGATGGAGGAGGTTGAATTGTGGGTGGGTGGGTTGTTATTCTTTTATATTATATGTTACTGTCAATCTACGGAATAAGTCAATCTGCAGATTGTCTAGGCAAGCTGCAAAATCACCAAACTGCTATAGTTGAATTTGCAAAATTTAATACATTTTAGGTGTTGAATTTTGCAGATTCACTAGCAGATTGGTTGTTTTGCAGATTGCTTAGGCAATCTGCAGATTGACTGATTCCACAGATTGACAGTAACAAAAATATATATGTGTCACTTCTATAATATATATTTTATTATTCCAGGGTAAGTATTGAGGGGTGGGGAAGGTATATGAAGAATGAGGAGGGAGGGGAGGGTTGAAAGATCTCCAAAGGTGGCAATTAAAAAAAAGTGCTTTATTTTAGATTTTTATGAATGATCTGACATTTTATATGACCGGAAAGTGAGCCACAAGGGGGCTGGGTAAGGGGTGAAAAAAAGAACAGGTAAGTTAGGTTGGTGGAAGGGGGGGGGGGGGGGGAAGGGATGGAAAAAGGTGGAGTGTGGGGTGTGGAGACTTTTGAGGTCTCTTTTCTTTTCGGCCTTGAGGTCCATGTACGAACACTGCACCTATCGCCACGCTTTTCTAATTCTGAACAATGAGTTTTATTTTTCATAATATACTATAAATATCGAAATCGAGGGTGTTCTTTTATTTTTTTTACCTCTTTCATTTAATTTGAGGGTATTAAAAGAACGTTTTTTTATTAGAACTCTCTTTCTCTGTAGGAGGTGCTTAAAATGTTTTCATTTTGCATGAAAACAGAAATAATATTTGTGGTGGGGAAGTTTACACTGGAGTTATTATTCTTTGCTTTTTTTTTGTTTGTATAGTTGCCTCATCGTAAGAAGAAGCATGTGACGTCAGAAGGGTTGAAAATAAGTTTAAGATCATGTCATTTTTAGTATCATAGAACAAAAGAGTTCTTTTATTCATTTGTTATTACGCCCTCCTCGTTTATCAGACAAAATGTCACAAACTTTAAATTTTTTGTCAACTCATCTGACCTCACAAGCTTTATTTTACTGTGAGACAAGTATATATTGTACAAAAAACGTTGCAGAAAAGGAGAAACGTCGCGAGATATGTTGAAATTGACCATTTGACGTCATTTCGGCATATGTCGTGAGCCCCATGAGCCATGGAGACTACAGGCAATTAGAAATCGGGGCGAACAGAAGTTGGCTCCGCCCTTTTTATGACGAACGCAACTTCTAATTGGTTGGTTATGTAGTCTGACGTCACATGCTCCGCCCTTTTCAACGTCGAACAACACACAAACCAATTAGAAGTTGCTGGTCGTCATAAAAAAGGCGGAGCCAACTTCTGTTCGTCCCGATTTCTAGTTGCCTGTTATAGACTTGACCAGAGCATTAAGCTATGTCCAAATGTTGCTGCAACAAGTGGAAATATTGCCAGATGTTTACATAAACATGGAGCAACAAGAGCAAACATTAAGTCAGGCACAAATTAGGCAACAACCAGTAAGTGGCTTGTAACCAGTAAGGCCTTTGGCAGGACAGATCGCTTTTTATTGGTCTGAGTGGCTGGACTGAAGTTAAAAACGACCACCGGTGGTGAGACTAGTTGCATTGTATTGCTATGGGATGACGCCAGACCTTTGCAGAAGGGCCATACGCTGACAGCCGAATTCGACCACTGAAAATGGTTCATATGTGAAAAGCATAGGTTATTTAGTTTGCTCCATCTCACTTTTAAGTGTGGACCGACCTTAAGACCTAAAATACATTTGAAATTCAAATTTTTGAACTCTCTCAACAGGGTTTCAACAGTCATTTTTACTTGTCAAAATGACTGTTGAACCACTTTGCTACTTTTAAAACTTATTATTACAACCACTCATAGCAGTCCATTGCTACTTAAATTCCACTTTTAAATTAGCAAATTTATTTGTCTAAAAAAAACAATGTGTTTACGCGTTCAGAAGAAAAATTCAACTTAACACCAGGTGTGTCACGTAAATAACAAAGAAAATAAACGCATCATGAAATAGTTACATATATTTATTTAAAAAAAAATGAGCTCAATATACTCTGTGTGGTATTATTTTTTATTATTATATATGGAAACAAATGTTGCGAAAACTTTTGAAACAACACATTTTGACACTAAACACAGTTTGACATCAGTTCAAAGGGTTACATTTAATGAAGATTCCTGTGGTTTTAATATTTTCATATTAAATCAAATGACAGGTGGTACTGAACACCCTATACAAAATATGTGTTGCCAATTAAATTTCACATAAATATCCTTATTGCGTCAAAATATTCGAAAGCAAAGTTGATAGCCCTTTATTTCATTTATCAACAAGAAACAAACAAAAAGATTAATAAATATTCTACCATTTTATTGAAAATATTTCATTATAATAATAATAGGTATGAGAGCAATATTTGCAATGAAGGTTAGAAATCGGGGAGAACTTCAGTTGGCTCCACCCTTGTTATGACGACCGGCAACTTCTAATTGGTTGGTTATGTAGTCTGACGTCACATGCTTCGGCCCTTTTCAACGTCGAACCACACAACTAACCAATTAGAAGTTGCCGATCGTCATAAAAAGGGCGGAGCCAACTGAAGTTCGTCCCGATTTCTAACTACCTGTGTTTTTACAAGGTAAACATCCCATTGAACTCTGGTTATTCTGTCTATTAAGATGGGTTTTTTAAAAAAAGTGCAAACGCCTCTCGAACTCCTGTCTTTCAGAAGAGAAACTATAAAGTGTTTTAGAAACTAGAAGGGCAGCTCAATCACTAATAGATATATTTAGGATCATATCTATGAGTTTGAAAATGACTCAACGTTTAGCAGACGATATTCTTTAATTTTTATTAGGGATGAGACTTTCGAATCCCGCAAATCGTGAAAAATATTCGAGATTCGAAAACTCGAATCTTCGCGCTTTTTTCGTCTTTCGAATCCTAACCTAAAAAAATTGTTAAAAACTTCGGTAAAATTTATTTTAACTCCATTGACATCCAATAGAAGTGTTCACTAACAAAATAAAACCGGCGATTGTTGCAAATTCGGTGGTCGGACCCGGATCACCAATATCATCACCTTGTGGCGACCCTGAATGCCACACTTTTTATTATTATTATTAATAATTTAATATTTAATATTATTTTATTTATTTATATCTTCGTAATGAATAATATAGGATTCTTATATGAGAGATTCGGAAGATTGAACAGATTCGACAACCTTTTAGAATTCGGATTTGAGAAAATTTAGGATTCGTCCCACCTCTTAATTTTATCTATAAAAACTTTATTTTGAAAGATATCAACATGAAAACATCCTTTAAGTGGTTAAGCTACCACTTCTAGTTTCCAAAACGCAAAATAATTAAAAGTTAGAATATTACCTGTTCATAAACCATCTTAAGAAACAGAATTAATTTGAAAGTGTTTTAGAAACTAGAAAGGGTAGCTTAGTCACTCAAGGATATTTTTATGTTGAAATCTTTCAAAATAAGCTTTTTATAGCATTTAAGCTTTAAACAGATAATATTTTTGAATTATTTTTTAAAAAGTTTATTTTTCAACATGAAAATACTTATTAAAGTGATTCAGCTACTTGTTCTATTAGTTAATTATTAAACTTTCAAAATTACTTTTTAATATAAAACATAATAAGGACGAAGACAAAAGAATTGCGTCTTTTTTCATTTGAAGAGAGATACGTTGTACACACACTTGAGTTAAATGAATTTGAATTATACGGAATCCAGTTAAGGACATGAAAACCAAATAAAAATTGACTTTAATTATTAATATTTTAAATTGAAATTTACTAAATCAATATTTTATAAATAGTTTATATAATTATTATTTAAGTAAATTAACTCAATATTTTCAGATTTATTAACTGAATAAATTGAATTCGACGACATATTGTTCGTTTGCCCTTCACAAGAGGGCTCTGTAGAACACGTTTATTATTTAAATCTATTTAAATTATCAGGGTGTGTACTAGGTATTAGAGACTAGAGTTAACCTACAAACAGCTGTATTTTCATCCTTTATGTTTAGAAATCTACTCTCTAACCAGCCTTCTTGACTGCAAACAGCATAATTTCTTTTATCCTTAGTAAGGATTATTACATTTAAAACTTTTTGGGTTTTTTTTTTCAAGAAACTTTCTCAATTATCGAGGTTATGTTAACAACAAGAAAGAAAAAAATACGTGAAATTTCATTGTGAAGATACAAACAAAGTTGAGTAATATACTGTAAGCAATTGTCTAGCGATTTCGTGCATACTTAATTGCATAATTTGCATACGATGAGCTAGCAGAAATTTTTTGTTTTTTTGAACGGAAACTCTCTCACGCCTTATTATATATTCTTACGTGTTTTCTTATATATTATCCATTACCGTCGGTTGTTTTATTTAACCTTTTGGGGCTTATTTGCATGTCAGCGGACATTTCAAGAGCATAATAATTACTTTTATAAATAACATTTAACAAAAAAAAAAGATTTTAATCGGAAAAAAAGAAGAAGAAAAATAAGAGTTAAGATTATGGTGTGGCTTTTTTATATATATTTAAATAAATGTACGTCATTTATCTCTGGGTTTCTATGACTTTTCTTCATCTTCTCAATTAGAAAAGTGAAATTATAATACATGTTTAGTTGTTTTTGTTTTGGTTGTCCTTCAATTAAACAATATATAATATACCTATTCTGTCCCCCCTCCCCTCTCTTCTTCTTATCATTGATAAACATTAATTTATTTTAAGTTATTAAATTGTATTACAAAAAGTTTTAAGTAATTTAAAATCGGATGTGTGAATGACACCCTCCCCCCCCCCCCTTTACTTATAAATAAGATTTAAGATAATAAAATTTAGTAAAGGCCAGATTTTTTGAAACAGATATATCCTCGAGAGTCTCATTTAATGACATTAACAAATTTTCAATCTGAATTTGATGTGAATTCATAATTTAACGAATTATATTAAGTCCATTAGCTGTTGGGTTACTTGGTAAAAGGGAGCAAAATTTAAGGAAAACTAGAAATATATTTTAAAAACGGCGAAGGGTGGTAGAATCACATTTTCATGTTTGATATCGTTCAAAATGAACTTTTTTATAGACAAAAATTTAAAAAAATATCGGCTGTTTCTAAGCTTAGATCATTTTCAATCTAAACTTAAAAAAAAAAGCTTCATTTGAAAGATATCAACATTAAAATACTCTTTTTAAGTAGTGGTTGAGCTACCTTTCTAGTTTCTAGAACATAATTAAGTTCATCTTAATTTTGCTTCTGAATGACAAAATAATCAAAGCGTGTTTAAGAGGCCCCGTTTACACTCGAAAACCACCTTATTTAATAAGTACCTTTAAAAATAAATACATTTCAATACGTAATATGGAGACTTGACAATAATTTTGCGGTTTAGAAATTAGACGTACAAATTTCAGAAGTTCTCAGACAACATTTCAAACCAAACAAAACGTAATAAAAGGCAAAATTTAATTTTGTGTAATTTTTGCAAACACATTTTCTCAAATATTTACGTAATAGACACAAAAAAGTTTGGGATTAAAATTAAATTTTCATAAAAAAAGTTTGGGATTAAAATAAATTTTTCATAAAAAAGTTTGGGATTAAAATAAATTTTTCATAAAAAAGTTTGGGATTAAAATAAATTTTTCATAAAAAGTTTTCAATTAAAATTAAATTTTCATAAAAACACATTTACCTTCTATTTTAGCACATTCTAAAACTAAAGCTAAAACAATATTCAAATTTAAAACAAGACACTTATTATTTTTTTTGCTTGAATGATTTTTATATTGAATTACATTTTGTTTGTTTGAAATGAAGGTGACACCTGTTGAATTTGATGATAATTTTTTCAATATGTCCAGAGGGCTTGACCTACATTTTGCCTAATTTGCATAAGATTATGAAACGTTTACCGTTTGCCAGATGGATTTATGTTGCCGGTAAAAAAAACCAACAGAAGACGAAGAGATTGTTCTTTTGTTTGTGGACTTCCGTAGATCAACCAATTTGATCAACGGTGGGAAAAAAGGGGGGATTACGATGGGCAGAAGGGGCTGTTTTTAATTGCCTAACCTTGACCGTTGATGATGCTGTGTGTGGGGATTCGGATGATGATGTCTTTTTTTTTTAAAAAAAATAAACTATTGTCCATTGTGAATAATAGTAAAGGAATATAACAAGAAAATAATAAAAAACAACCTGGGATTCTTATCTTTAGTTGAGAGAGATTATTATTTATTATATAAACGATTTTTATGTCTGAAAAATGAGGTTAATTTTCCGATATGGTTTGAGAGAGCGTCCGGTAGTTGTTCGTTCATTTTTTTTTTACAACTTTTGTAATTGGAAAGAGAAAGGTCCAAATTCAAGAAGGTAAACCACAGGCAATTAGAAATAGGAGAGAACTTCAGTTGGCTCCGCCCTTGTTATGACGACCGGCAACTTCTAATTGGTTGGTTATGTAGTCTGACGTCACATGCTCCGCCCTTTTCAACGTCAGACTTCATAATCAGCCAATTAGAAGTTGCCGGTCGTCATAACAAGGGCGGAGCCAACTGAAGTTCTCTCCTATTTCTAACTGTCTGTGGAAAACCTAGCACTTGAACCACCAACTTTTAAATTCTGGATTGACCACTCTCTGCCACAGGCCTTCTTTACCTGCTTGCAGAGGATTTTTTTAATTCAAATTATTTTTAGGGGTTTTGACTAAGTTTAGTTTGGCGTTTGTTCAATTTGTCGTTCTTTCTTTATGATGGTTGCTCGCCATCATTAATTATACCTTTGGATTAGGACGGATGTGTTGAAATCGCCATTATTTTCTTATATTCCCCCCCCCCCCCCCCCCCCCCCCCAACTTCATTAGTGTGTAAGATTTTACTAATTTGCACGTATCTCCTTTAGAGGTGGCAACGTTTAGAACCAAACCGTTTTTCTAGGTTCCGAAAACAGGCAAATGTGGCACAGGCAATTAGAAAACGGGATGAACAGAAGTTGACTCCGCCCTTTTTATGACGACCGGCAACTTCTAATTGGTTGGAATTATATAGTCTGACGTCACATGCTCCGCCCTTTTCAACGTCGAACCACACAACAAACCAATTAGAAGTTACCAATCGTCATAAAAAGGGCGGAGCCAACTTCTGTTCATCCCGTATTCTAATTGCCTGTAATGTGGTCGCTACTAGCTTTTCGTTTGCTCTGCCCTTTTGTGAGCGTCATCAATTTCTAATTGGTTTGTAATTTGGTCTGATGTTACATGCCCCGCCCTTATCAATTTCTAATTGGTTGATATTAGGTCTGACGCTCATAAAAGGGTGGGGCAAACGAAAAGCTAGTGCTGGCCACACTTGCCTGTGTTTGGAACCGGTTTAATCGGTTTGTGGTTCGCGATTTTTTGAAAATCGGCTCTGATCACTCGTCGATTTTGACGAACTGGTTCCAAATATACATTAGCAGATTTGCTGAGCACATTAGTAAGAGGTTGCGCAAAGCCTTAGAACCGAACCGAACCGAATTTACTCGGTTTGGAACCAGTTCTTTCAATTTCCCCTTTTTTTCCGTCTTTTTATAAATTCTTTGACGACTTCTGAGTTTTACATTTCTGTGGGAGTTTTTTTGGTGACTTTTTAGGACCAATTTGATCATTAAATCTTGTCAGTGGTTTTTTTTTCAGAGCAGTTAATACATTTTTGTTTTTTTTTTATAAATTCCTAAATCGTTTAAGTTTTTGTGGGGCATTTCAAAATTATTTCAATTTTTGGGTCAATTTGTTATGCAATTTTGAATTTTAGTCGTTTTTTTGGCTAGTCTAGTCTTATTTAAACATGATAAGTTGATAACAAATGTGTAGCATATTTTATAATTTGTAAGAATTTTACACAGGCAATTAGAAATCGGGACGAACATATGTTGGCTCCGCCCTTTTTATGACGACCGGCAACTTCTAATTGGTTTGTTGTGTGGCTCGACGTTGAAAAGGGGCGGAGCATGTGACGTCAGACGACATAACTAACCAATTAGAAGTTGCCATTCATCATAAAAAAGGCAGATCCAACTTCTGTTTGTCCCGATTTTTAATTGCCTGTCAATTTTACTTGTGAGAGAGGTTACAAGACTTTGTATCTACCCTGTCTAATTTGCATATGAATTACATGTATTATAAATTGTAAACAAAAAGTTATGTTTTATTATAAAGTAAAATATCATTGGCTGAATAAGAAAAGAAAAAAAAAATGTGTGTAACAACAATTGATGGCACGGCTGAGAGAATGGTCCTTGAAAAAGTCACGCCCCACCTTCGTTCCCAAAGCTCTTTTTTCTGTTAACACACCATCCATTTATCATTATTATTACGTGAACGCATTCCGCATAATATATAATGAGTGTGTTACTTTTTTTTTTTTTTATAAAAGTAATTCACACAAATAACGTTGCATCATTTTAATCTGTTTTATGACTTGAGATTATAATTTTTTTTTAAAACAAAAATATCTTAAGATAATATTAAAGCATTCACATGGAACCAGAAAGTGAATTATAAAACATTGCATGATTGTAGTAAGGGGGAGGATGAAGGGGGACCAGGTGGACACATTAATTGTTCTCATCTTACTTAGTCATCAATTTATGGGAGCTATTATTATTTTGTTTTGACTTTTTTTTTTGTGGTTATTTTTCGAAGAAGTTTTTAAACAGAAACTTAGGCACAAATTCAAGAATAAAGTACAATTACAAAAAAAAAATACTCTGCAAGCAGCCGGTTGGCCTAACAGGCAATTAGAAAACGGGATGAACTGAAGTTGGCTCCGCCCTTTTTATGACGAACGGCAACTTCTAATTGGTTTGTTGTGTGGTTCGACGTTGAAAAGGGCGGAGCATGTGACGTCAGACTACATAATTCCAACCAATTAGAAGTTGCCAGTCGTCATAAAAAGGGGCGGAGCCAACTTCTGTTTATCCCGTTTTCTAATTACCTGTGTTGGCCTATGGCAGAAGGATCTTAAGATCCAAGTGCTGCAAGATACAGTGTCAATATATATTAACTACAAAAAATAACCTGCATTGCAAATATAAAAGGGATACTTGAACTTCCAACTTTTAACCTACAGACCAATATAGTTCGAACATAGAAAAAATCCTGTTCTTTTAATCCTGCAAGCAGACCAGAGTGCCTGGGGGCAGCATAGAAAATTGCATTGTCAAAATAAACTGCATACAGTAGAACGTCTATTATCGGAACTAATGTTGGAAATGCATATAGTTCAGATAATCAAAAGTTCATATAATCAAACTCCCATTAAAAGTGGTGAAAAATCAGAAAAAAATCGATTGCAAAGAAATTTTTTTTATTTCCAGAATAAGTAAAAAAAAAAATTGGTTCCAATAACCACCGAGGTTCCGATAATTGACGGTCTACTGTTATCACCCTAAGTCTATAACAATTCCGCATGCAAATATTATTATGAGTTTGAATCCGCATACTAACATACTTTCAATTACTGAATACTTTTTCCATATTTTTAAAAACGACTTTAAAAAGAAATTGAAAGTTTGTTAGAAACTAGAAGGGTTAGCTAAAACACTTAATAGTATTTTCATATTGGTATCTTTTAGAATAAACGGTTAATAGACAGAAAACTAAAAAAATTACCTTCTTAAAGTTGGATCATTTTCAAACTGACATAAAAAGCTTATTTTAAAAGATATCAAACATGAAAATACATTTAAAATTTTAAATGATTTACGGATACCCTACTAGTTTCTAAAACATTTTCAAGTTTTTCTTAACTTTTGAAAGACAGAAATAATCAGAGTTCGAGTGACATTTACACATTACAGAAAGAAAGTAAGACTGTCATATGACATTTAATTGTCATATTAATCTCATAACCTTGCAAAAGTCACAAAAGCAAATGACAAACATTGTCATATGACTGATGAATCTACAGCATAATATGAAAGTCTTAAAATAATGAAATATGACTGTCACAACTTTATGAATTTTTTTTTCCTCGGTAATGAGGCCCCAAGGCTGTGAGCCCCTCTGAAAAATATAGGTGACCCTGAATTATTACATAAAGGAAATTGGTTTAAACAATGGAATACATTTTTTTTGTGTTATTGAATAACCAAATTGTCCACTAAATGGACAGTTTGGAGACAGTTCCTCTTTTTGAAACACAATTAAATTTTATGTCATTTACATAATTATGTTTCCGCATTGAGTTTTGTAAAAATGTAAATTTTTCTAATAATAAATAATAATGGGACCGGAAATATCATATATTCAAAGTTTTTTGGACAATAATTATTATTATTATTAAATATATATATGGGGATTGTGGTTGTGTTCATCTGAGCGCGAGTTCTTAATGTTCTGGACTTGATTTCTTATTCTACTGATGTCTTCTTCTTCATTTCCACAATTGTCAGTTGTGTTCCGGAATTGCTTTTGGGTTTTTTTCTCTCTCCCTTCTTCTTTCTTTACATGTGTTGGAACCATAAAATGATAGTTAATCCTCATGCAAAATTCATGACATTTTCTCTCTCTTCCTTCTTTAATTAGTGAATTTATAAGAAAAGTTTTTCATTATTGTTATATTGTCCAGAAGGTTTTGACCAATTTCCTTTTTCCTGTGTGTCATGTTGTTGTAACTTTCCATGTTAGAAATTCTTGAAGGAAAATCATTGGAACGATTTAATATCGCTCGTGCCAAAATTTTATAAAATGTTGTATGTAGTAGAAAATATAGCTCTTAAAAGAATGCAGCTAGAAAATGTAGCTTTCAATGGAATGCAACTAAAAATATAGCTCTCAAAAGAATGCAGGTAAAAATATAGCTCTCAAAAGAATGCAGGTAAAAATGTAGCTCTTAAAAGAATGCTGCTAGAAAATGTAGCTCTGAGAGGACTGCAGCTAGAAAATATAGCTATGAAAAGGTTACGGCTAGAAAATGTAGCTTTGAGAAGAATGTAGCTTTAAAATATAGCTTTCAACGGAATGCAACTAAAAATGTAGCTCTCAACGGAATGCAACTAAAAATGTAGCTCTCAAAAGAACGCATTTAGAAAATATAGCTATGAAAAGGTTAGTTAGAAAATTAGCGCTGAGAAGAATGCAGCTTTAAAATATAGCTTTCAACAGAATGCAACTAAAAAATATAGCTCTCAAAAGAACGCAGCTAAAAATGTAGCTCTCAAAAGAATGCAACTAGAAAATGTAGCTCTCAAAACATGCAACTAGAAAATGTAGCTCTCAAAACATGCAACTAGAAAATTTAGCTCTGAGAAAACTGCAGCTAGAAAATATAGCTATGAAAAGGTTACAGCTAGAAAATGTAGCTCTGAGAAGAATGCAGCTAGAAGATTTAGCTGAAAATAATGCAGCTAGAAGATTTAGCTGAAAATAATGCAGCTTTAAAATATACCTCAACAGAATGCAGCTAAAATGCATAGCTCTCAAATAAATGCAGCTAGATTTGCTCAGTTTTATAGAGTGAAATCTGGGCTGGGCCTCATATAAGGGCCAGTTGAATCGTGTCCACAAAGCCCATACGCTAGACTATTTCAAAAGTCCACCAGGTCAAAAAAAAAATTTAAAAAGCATACGAGATCGATAAAGCTCACAAAGCCCCATTAGACCGATGAAGTCCACAAAGCCCAAAAGACCAGTGATCACACCAAACCCATGGGCTGGACTATTACATAATCTACCAGGATAATAAAGACTGCAAAGTTTACATGACTCAGATGGGGTTTTGTGAACCTGATCGTTCACAAAACATCATCTGACTGATGAAGTCCAAAAAGCCCACCAGTCCCATAAAATATTTCAAAACCCCACAAGTTACAAAGATCTAAAGAGAACGGGAGAATTGGAGTCAAACTTGTAGCTCAAAACACTGGTGCTACAAGCTGTAACTATTTCCTCTAAAAATCTACGAGCTGCTTGCAGTTGTATTTTGAAAGAACTGTATTTTCTACGAGATATATACTATAGGCTTGTGGCTTGTCAAAATTGCATTTCTACTGAATTGTTTCTTTTTGGTTTGTGTTTTGTGGGGTTGATTTTGGAAGAAGAAGTAGAAAGAAAGAAAAAAACCCCAAGAATTTGAAACTTTCTTAAGAAAATGTGTTCCACTCGATAGCGTTTTTTGCACAAATGAATAAAGAAATGCAAAACAACAACAACAAAAAACCACTTGAATGATTTTTCAAAATAAAATATAGGCAAATTTTTCAATTGTTTAATTGATTGACTGAATCTGACTGACCCATAAAATTAATTTAACACTGTATGGTTTTTTGAAATGAAAACACTGACATTAATTTAAACTGACAAAAATAAATGGAATAATTATTAAGGTCGAAATCATTTCATTTCATTTTTTTTTGACATGGTGTGAAGAAAACGATTGAGAACGTTTTTTTTGGTTTAAATAAAATTCACGATTTATTCGAAACTAGAAGAGTAAACGAAGATGCTAAAATTTACATGGAATCCCCTTTAATACGAAAATGGATAACACGACATATATTTTCGGTCCTAGTCACTTGGAATAGTGCATTAACATTCTTTTAACACGAAAAAAATATTCTGATTCTTTACATTTCGTGTTAAAAGATTTTCATGATGATGACTTTTAAGATGTTTTATGAACAGTTAGTTGGTTTTCGAACTCTTTGATTATTTTGTCTTTCAGAAAAAGCAAAATGAAGAGAAATTAGAAAGTGTTTTAGAAACTAGAAAGGTAAGCTCAATCACTTAAGAGAGTATTTTCATGTTGATATCTTTCAAAATAAGCTTTTTATAGACAAAAAAATATCATCTGTTTAAATTTTGTTTCTATTTCAAGCTTATTTTAAAAGATATTAACAGGAATTGATTGACCTACCTTTCTAGTTTTTAAACCAACTTCAAGTTTTGCTTACATTTACTTCAGAAAAGACAAAATTGGTTCATTTTTGCCCCAACAAAAACCAAAATTTGAGTTTCAAACTGTTATAAAGAGTTTATTTTCAAAGATATCAATCGTGAAATTGCTTTATGCAAATTCATTTGCTATTCTAGTTTCAAGATTCGTTTCAGAGTTATGTTTAAATAACATTTTCATTGTTTTTTTCTACATCTTGTCCAAAAAAAAAATTAATGAAAAATAAACGGGTTTCATATTATTTGAATAAAAAAAAAATTGAGATTTTTCTCTTCTGATTTAGGTGGTATTTTATGACAGTGATTGGAATCCGACGGTAGATCAGCAGGCGATGGACCGTGCCCATCGTCTCGGACAAACGAAACAAGTGACCGTTTATCGTTTGATATGTAAAGGTACCATTGAGGAACGGATTCTTCAACGTGCCAGAGAGAAAAGCGAGGTAAAAACACACTTCAATTATTGTCTTAAATTTCGTTAAAATAGAAGACATTTTTTCTTATCATAAAAATGTTGGGTGTTTTTTTTTCAGATTCAGAGAATGGTCATCAGTGGTGGTCACTTTAAACCGGACACACTGAAACCAAAGGAAGTTGTGTCGTTACTGTTGGATGACGACGAATTAGAACAAAAATGTAAGGACACATTTTCCTTTTTTTTAGTTTTCTTTGAATTTATTTGTTGCATTTTTTAAAGCTTAATTAAACTCATGATTATTATGTCTTTTAGGAGTAAAATTAAGAGAAAGTTGAATGTATTTTAGAAACTAGAAGGATAGCTCAATCACTTAAAGAAGATAGTTTCTCGTTGCTATCTTTCAAAATAAGCTTTTTATGTTGAGTTTTGAAAATTATCCAATTTTAAGTGGAGGATAAATTTTTAATCTATAAAAAGTTTATTTTGAAAGATACTAACATGAAAATAGCTTTAAGAGATTCAGCTACCCATTCTAGTTTCTAATATACTTTCAATTTCTTCTTAGTATTATTGCTCTTCTGAAACGGAGAATAAACAAGAGTTCGAACATCAGTTATTCATAAAACATTTTAAAGCATTTTTTCGAAACTAGAAGAGTAACAGACTTAAACCTAATAATACAAACAGCAATTTATAAGCGTACGCAAGCCTAATGCAACTAAAAGTCATTTTTAGCGAGGTTTTGTCAAAGTAAAGTCATTTAATTCAAAACTAGAAGAGTAAAATGAATCACTTCTTCAGGATCATTTTCATGTTTACATCTTTTTTAAAAAAATAAACTTACAAGCAAGTTTAAAAAAATGTAACATTGCAAGTTAGAAACATCAAATGTAACAATGGGATTTCTTGAATCCCTTTCTTCTTTGTTGAAATTTCTGATCAGAATTGTCAAGTGCCGAATTGGGCTTTAATAGTAGTTTTTGTTGTACGTTTCAGTCCGTCAAAGACAAGCTGAGAAAAAGATTTTAGAAGATCAGTCGAAAGAACGTGGAGAAATGAAACGGAAAAGAGACAAAGGTTCCGAAAAGGTAAGTTTCGATTTGATATTGGATGTCGTTTGAACGGTTTTTTAGTATTGTGTGATGATACGAATTAAGACATTTACATTTTGTAAAACAAATTGAGGCCCAGCCCATAAAACTTATGGACTGGGCTGAGATTTTACTGTGCCCACCAAAGCCTATTATAGGTCCACTAGACCCATAAGTCTCACTGGCTGTATGTACGTCTATAGTATGAAACGAAGAACCTAAATAACAAAGAACTGACTTTGTCCAGTAGTTCTCAGTTGTGTTCCATCATGCCATGTTGGACAATGTCCACTAGACGTCCCTCACAACAAAAAATGTTGTTTATAAAAGATATATTTAGACGTTTAAGACAGAAAAACAGATCAATGTAGGTGTGTATGTGTTGTCCTTCCTATTATTAGGAATAAACTTTTAAATAAAGAACTACAATAAGAGAAAGAGAAGAGAAGAAAAAAACAACAACAACGGGTGGAGCCAATGAGGGTAGAAAATGAGGCCGACAAGAAATATTTTCCCACAGTCCACAGAAGTTATGTAGCTTTTGGTTTTTCTCTTTCTTTCTCTCTCGATTATTGATTTCGAGAAACGATCTCATCAAATAGCAGCGAAAGGAAACCTTGAAAAACGTGTTCCTCATCATTAAACCCGTAGTTTTGACAACAAGAACCGTTTGAAAATTAACAACTTTTAATTTGTTTAAAGAGAAAAAAAAAATTAATAGCTTAGACATGAATACAACTTTGCCCAATTTTAGATAAAAAAAATTTAACGACGCCGCAATCAGAAGAGCAATTTGTTCCGTTTTTATGGATTCACCTTTACAATAAACTAAATGTCACTTCGTGTGAATCTTCGTCTCGTAGATGAGAATCTTCGTCTCGTAGATGAGAATCTTCGTGATGCTGCTATAATGTTGGTTGAAATGATGGTTCTTTTAGCTTAAATAAACTGAAATCGGTTCAGGCGGTCTCTGGGTTTTCAAATGACTTAAGACATTCCGCAAATATGAAGGGGAATACTACAGGACAGTCGCCACCGGCTGCAACATCAGCCTCAACTTGTTCGTAACCTTTGAACAGCCTGTAATTCGTGACACATTTCTAGCTTTAAGTTGGGAATATGGACAAGAGTGAACTGCTCAAGCAGCAAACTTACTCTTAGCATGTGAAAAACTGAAGTATCGTAAGGTTGGCAACTTGTCTGTGCCACACTTACGATACTTGAGTTTTGTTCTCGAAATTGGGGAACAATTGGAAGACATGTTCGAGAGTACGTGGACGTATGCCATTTGGTTTGCCACAACACTCTTATAGGCGTTATACTGTGCCTACCTGTCTACTTGCCGAGAGATACATACAAATTCTATTTAAAAGACGATTCTGGAGAACGGAACTTGTTCATAACCCAAGAACCACCTGTAATGTCTGACACATTTTTTTGACTTTAAGGTTGGGAATGTGGACAGTGGACAAGAGTGAACTGCTCAAGTAGAAAACTTACTCTTAGCATGTGAAAAACTAAAGTATGGTAAGGTTGGCAACTTGTCTGTGCCACACTTACGACACTTGAGTTTTGTTCTCGAAATCGGGGAACAATGGGATGACGTGTTCGAGAGTACGTGGACGTGTGCCGTTGGATCTGGTTTGCCACAACAAACACTCCTATAGGCTTTATAATGTGCCTACCTTTTTTTTGCTACCTGAGCAAGTTCATTCATGAGTTGGAAACTTTTGGTGTGTTGTGTGTGTATAATAAGTCACACTATTATTAATGAGAGCAGGCGACCTTCAGAGGCGAAAATTTTCTCACGACATTGAGTTAAAAAAGCTTAAGATATACATTTTTTTTAAGACTTGTTTCTCCCTCTCTCCTTTGGGCTCATTTAAAAACAAGCAAAATTCTCTGCTCAAGTCAGCCCTTAATGAATGGAGATTTTTCTTAAAAATAAAGGTGAAATCTCCTTAACTACTAAGGTCCAAATTCAAGAGGGAAACTTGCCACTTGAGAACAAAATACTGCAAATGAAACCAATATGAGAAACTGAAAACATAAATAGCATTTGGGAAAGGTCACACACGCTGAAACACACAGAAGCGCCATATACCTTTGAGTTTAAAGGAATTTAACTGAAACAGTATAATATTCCTATTTTCTGTAGATTTTTCAGCATGTGTGACTCGTCCCTAAGCCATGTTTTCGTGTTAAATGTTTTTTTCTCTCTATATTTGATTTCAATATAGAACAATTCAGTTGAAGAATAATTAATAAGACAATAATAAGTATGCTTTTTTGCTGCAATAAAAGATACTGGTTAGAGGCTATTTTAGGCCAAGTTGTAGGGTGAATCTAGAAGAATTATAGCCTCTAACCAATCGTTTAAGATTCTAAAAAGCGTCATTCTTTTTGCCTTAAAATGTTTTATGAACAACTGATTTTAGAACTCTTGATTATTCTTTCAGGAGTAAAATTATGAGAGAAACTAGAAAGTGTTTTAGAAACTAGAAAGATAGCTCAGTCACTTAAGTCTTTAAGGGTATTTTTCATATTGATCTCTATTTAAGCGTTTTAAGACAAAAATTTCAAAATATTGTCTGCTTAAATTTTTAAATTGACATAAAAAGCTTATTTTGAAATATATCAACATGAAAATATCTTTAAATGACTGAGCTACCCTTCTAGTTTCTAAAAACACTCATGTTTCTCTTCATTTTGCACCTAAGAAAAAGAATAATCAAGAGTCTGAGAGGCGCGTTTACACTAAAAACCATTCCTTAATTATTAAAACAGGATTTTTCAACTATTGGAATTCAGTTCAAAGAGAGCTCAAGTTAAAAGTTCAAGTTTCCTTCTTGAATTTGAACCTTTATTATTAATACAACATAGAAGTAGATGTAATTTGTGCATTTTTTTGCGTTTAACCCATTTGTTGTATTATCTTTTTATCGTTTTAATTATTTCGAGAGTTGTTAACTTTTACTTTGCGTGTGAATACAACAATTTTTTCTTCTTCTTCCTTTGAAATTCAGTCTTAATAGAAATTACAGGGTGGGCTTTTTAAGTTTTTTTTTTGGTTTTCTAATTCTAATTAATATTGTTTTTTTTTTGTGTGTGTGTTCTGATTTAATTGTTTTTATGTATTTTAACTTTTAATGGCACTTAATATTTTCGTTGTAGACACTTGTAAAAGAGAGACAGAGAGAAAAAAAAAACTTGTCCTTGTGAAGGTCTACATTTTTATTGTTTCAATTTTCACATCTTATGTAACAATGAGATTTTTTATTTTTTAATGTTTGGGGATTATTACGAGTTAAAACAAAATGATGAGAACTCGTTAAAATGATAAGTTCTTCGATAAAAGCAACAGAGAGAAAGAAAAAAAAATTAACCCCATTTAAAATAACAATTAATTAATCTTATTTTATTAAAGGAAAAAATAACTTAATATTCAATAGTCAAAACAGAGCGAGATTATTTCTCAAAGTTATCTTTATTATTAAGGTGAGAAAATAAATTATGCTTTTTTAATTTTAAAAAAAGAAGACTGCTTAGAGGCTTAAAAAAGCTAAGAGAATGTGATTATCTCTTGAGAAAAAAACTCTAAGCCTCTATAAAGTATTTTTTAATTGTAATAAAGATAATATGTTTGCTTTATTATCTTAAGAATTCTGTATTTATTATAATTATTATGTGAATTTTATTAAAATTGAAACTATGGTGGTTTCAAGAAATGTAAACGCCTGTCGAACTCTTTGATTATTCTGTCTTTCAAATGCAAAATGAAGAGAAACTTGAATGTGTTTTAGAAACTAGAAGGATAGCTGAGTCACTTAAGAGGCATTTTACGTTGATATCTTTCAAAATAAGCTTTTTATGTCAGTTTGAAAATGACTCAACTTTAAGCAGACAACATTTTAATGTCTATTAAAAAAGTTTATTTTAAAAGATATCAACACGACAATTGAGATGAGATTAAGAAGCTACCCTTCTAGTTTCTAAAACACTATTTTCTCTTAATTTTGCTCCTAAAAGACAAAATAATTGTTCGTAAACCCATCTTATCGTCAAAAATTTGCATAAATAATTGCTATAATAATTAGTTTAATTCAAAATAAAAAAATACATAAAACGCACAAATTGTACGAAATTTGCAATAATTTCACTTACTTAGTTTCTTAAACCAGATCGTTTTAAATTTACATTCTGATGGTTTTAGCTATTAATTACCTGTTTTGCTACGTGTAATATTCATTTTTTATTTGTAAAATTAGAACAATTTTAGATTTTGCATTTTTTTAAAGAAGAGTTTATTTTTTTATTTGCATAAAATACATAATTTCCAAAAATATTTTTGCACATTTTTGAATTTTCATTTACATTAACATGTTTTTTTGGCCTTATTATATTAGTGATGCACTTGAGTGAACTTTCAATTTATTTGATTTTTCATCTCTTTCAGAAGAACCGTGGTGGAAAACGTCCACGAGTAGAAGAGAATGTTACGATACCAGCCAGTCACGAGACTGAATCCATCAATAGTATCGATTCTATCAGTGCGAGTCTCAGTCCGAGCGAAGTACGTCTTATTTTTTTATTATTATTATCAAATTTGCGCAATTTTGTCAAATGTTTTATTCCATTTTTGTTTTTCCTGCTGAAGTCTTTCAGCAGTGCTCCGATTCCACAGGACGAAACAAGTAACGAAGGTTCTTTAGTCGTCGATGACGGCTGCACTTCTTTACAATCCATTACAACAACACCATCATTCTTTGCTTCAGGTGAGTTTTATTCTCAGAACGAAAACAATCTTTAATGAAACCCATTTTTAAATTGAACAATTGTTCTTTCTCGTGTTTAGTTGGCACGGGTATCGGAACTACTACTTCTTCTGTTACGAGTAAACAGCAAACGACGACGACATCATCATCATCATCAACATCACCATCATCATCATCAAAGAAAAATAGCAACAGATCTGGAAGAAACATTGGACGAAGTCGAGGACGTCCAAAAGGAACTTTAAAACGTTCTGTAAGCGCTAGAAGTCGAGTCGCTACTTTCGCAGCTACGGAAGTTGCCGGTGTTCAAGTCGGAGCTGGTGCTGCGGCTTACGCTGCCGCTTACACTGGACTCAATGCCGCCGGTTCCAGATCCATAGGTATGTGATTTTTTTAATGCTTTGTTATTATTCATTTTGTTGTGATGTCTGTCGTTCGTAAATGACCGGAATGTGCTTAATTTCGTCTCATTGCGCTTTCTGTCTCTCTCATGCATGCACCAACGAACCCACCAAAAAAACACTAATTCTAATTAGATCATATAAATGGTATTTAATGAATTTACCTGAGAGAGAGAGAGAGAGAGAGTTAATCATGTTGAGGACTTTTTGTAGGGTGGAGGGGGGTTTTTTGGAGCCGCCGCCCCACTTAATCTGAATACGGGTTCAACGAACTGCGGAATATATAAATGTCCAGGGACATATTCACAGCTTTCTTTTTTGTGTGTCTCGCGTGTTCAAAGGGGTGTTGACAACCGTGTTAAGAGGTTTAATTTCATTAGATATTGCTGTTTAATCTGAAAAAAGTGATTGTTAGAGATTGCTCTTTTATATTTATATATACCGTACATGGAATCGAATGAAGAATTCGTGGTTTCGACACTCAGATTAATGTTCTATCAACTAAATGAATGAATGGATATTGGAAAATTTTGCTGTTGTTCTCATTTGAGAAGAAACTTTTACAATCTTTTAACTATTATTATTAGTAGATTATTAGGGAAAAGGTGCAGGAAATGATGATGATGATGAGTAGATTGCTAGTAATCAACGGTAGAAATATGGATTTCTCTAGAGGGTTTTTTTTTTCTACAACTTGATAAAAGCCAGTTTTGAGAAGTTATTTGCCGAACGTAACGAATTAATGTAATTAAATCAGTTTTTTTTAAGTAATTACAAGCGTACATTAATTTGTAATTCTGCTTTTTTATAATAATTATGTATCTTTTTCTAATGAAAAATGAAAATTTTAACTCCTTTTCAACTATTCCTGTTTGTGGATTTTCAATTATTATTCTGATTGTTCATTTTGAAATTTTTTTTAAATGTTATTACTGTCATCTCATTTGTAATTAGAAAAAAATAATTTGAAATTTCTTAGAAAAAAATTAGTAATTCTAATTAATTTAAAAAAAAAATTCAGTACCATAATAGCAATTAATTAGTTTTTCAATGATGTTATTAGTAATTGTAATTAATTATTTTCAAAAATAATTTATCCCAACACTGAGTAAAATATTTCTAAATTACTTTTTAAAACCAGGAACCAGTTTTTTTTTTGGTACTGAGTTTTCAAGTTTATTTATGATACTTGTTTTTTTTGTTTTGTTTTGTTTTTTGAATTCCCAGGGTTTTTTTGGCTTTATGTAAAAATCTATTCTGTCTTAATTTACAAAAAAATCTTTCAAAGAATTTATATTTTTAAGAAAATAAGTTTTAGAAAATTGTTTGAGTATTTTCAAATATTTCTAAATATTTTTTAATAGTTGAAAAAAGTTGTCATTTTTTAATTAAAATTCTAAAGATGGTAATTTTTTATTCAACAATGTCCATAAAAAAAAGTAACCACTGCATTTGTTCACTGTTTTCAGTTTTTTTTTTCTAAACAATATACATTTTTTTATCATATAACTTCAAAACATTTTTCCTTTTCAAATAATTTTTATTTGACGATATGATTGATGACTATGAATATTTAAAAAAAAAAAAAACTGTGTTGATATTAATAGGGCCTTCGAGTGGACCACAGATTAGCAGAGGTTCAGTGGTCATTCGTGGTCAAGGTGTCCGCATGCGAGGACCACTAACACAGACTCCAACACACCGGTTTCCAAATCCAAAATCGTCAAACCCAGTAGTTCTACCAACGCAACCGTCACAGACCAAAGGAATGGGATTCTACGTCCAGAATAACCCCTCACCATGACTTTTGACAACACACCTTTTCCCAATTTTCCCCTCTTGTCTCACACCTGCCCATCACCTTTTTTTAGTGTCAATTATCTTTTTAAAAATCATGTATTGGAGAAAATTGTGACATAACATAACTTAAGTGTAATAAATGATTTGTACAGATGTTATTTTTGCTTTTTTTATATTAGTATTATTGATTTATTAAGTTTTTTTTATCATTATTTTTAATTAGTGTAATAGGTTCTCAATCATTTTATTCATGTGAGCCACAGTGAAAATCAGTCAACTTGCTAATTTGAATTTATAAACATTTAAATCCATTCTTATGGCATTTTGAATTTCGCCTATAACATAAATACAAAACTAAAGATTTCCAAATGAATCTACCGGAAACAAATTAGAGAAAAGACCTGGAAAAAAACGTAAAATAAAAAAATCCCCATACATTATAATGGAGAAAAAACGATACAATAGACACCCTTAATACAAGTGCCATATGTGAACATCCACTATACTAAAACAAAACAAACTTAGACACAACATTATGTCAACATACATACTAAATTAAAAAGGTTTCCAACTGATCTACCTAAAAAACTTAAAAGAAAAGTCCAGGAAAAATCACAAAAGTCATAAAAAAAAGGGAAAAAACCTCGAATCCATACGTTTTGATTAAAAAAAAGGAACATGCCTCTTAAAAAATGAAGCACCAGTTGAGGTTTTTTTGCACTATATAGATAGGTGACCTATTATGGCGTCTAAACACTGTGCTTAGACTGGTGTTAGACTCCACGTATGTACCAATAGGTAAATCAACTACAAGTTCTTCCTATGGAGTGTTTGTTGCGAAAACTGAGTGTGACCAATAGAGGGCGCAAACTGTACTTAGCGCATCAGTTGCTATACAATTACAGGGCGTACGAGATTTCCCAATACTGACGGCCTTCTTGAAAACAGCTCGCTATTACCGTACGAGATCCACCACCTGTGCCGATCGTTCTCCTTGAGTTTTTGGCAAGATGGCTTCCTTCTAGCTTCAAAAAGCTGACGATTCTTCATTCATTTTTGGCGTTTTGTTCTTACTTCGAGTTGCTGTACCTCTGTAAATCTTGGTACGTACACTTAATTGCTGTATTAATCTTTAAGTACTGTCTTTTATATGCATCACAATGCGCTTTTTTTTTCAAAACTCAATTAAGTCCATATTTCGTCCAAAACCTATTTTATTGCAGTTTTGTAAACGATTTTCAGAGTTGAAAAGTAAAGTAGGATTTCGCCGTTTTTCACATCAAAAGGTAACTTTTTGATATTGAAAGGACTTTTTGATATCAAAACTGGGTTCTATTTTTGACATGAAGGGCCCCCCTCCCCCTATAATCTTGTTTTTTTTATTATGTTTTTAGTTTGTAATTTATGTTGAATTTGTGATTTCGCCATTTTATTTACGTTTTTCTAATAGCGCGATAACAATTATTTTTCATTTTGACGGCGGCTGCGGTGGTTAGCTAAAAAAAAAAGTCAATTTGAAGCTTAATGTAAACACGCCGTTAACAGTTCGAAGCTAGTTTTCCTTCCTTTGCTTTTATATATATATATATATAAGTTTTCCAATATGGCGTCTTATATTGTACTTAATACGTTGTATCATGTTGGTACACCCTTTTTTACATTCGATTCTAATGTTCAGTGATGCGCTTCAAAGTTTCAATGCGTTCAGGTTTGCTAATGCCCTTGAATTTTGTTTATTTTTTGTTACGTATTCTTTCTTCTTGAAGATGTTCGTCATTTTTTTTTTTAATTGATTGATCTGTTTTATATGATTGATGTTGAAATTACTGAATAAATACAACACTTGATTAATATTCCTATCATGTTTCTCTTTAAACGTTCCTAAGAATGGTTTTTTTTTAAACTTTTACATGATTTAATTGATATCTACTTTCTTATTTACTCATTAAAAAAAACTTTTCTTAAAATCAAAACAAAAAATATTTAGTCAAATCAAAAATAAACTAATTGAGAACTGGTTTTTATTGTTTTCAATTTATGAGGAATTTATGATGCAATTGATGGGCAATACACTTAGCAGTCAATTGCGATCACAATTTTAAGAGAATTTCAGACATTTATAACTTTTTTTTTCTTTTGGAATTAAAAACAGCTAATTTTCGAAATCTGATAATTTTGTCTTTCAGAAGAGCAAAATTAAGAAAAACTAGAAAGTGTTTTAAAAACTAGAATGGTCGCTCAATCACTTGAGTGTGTTTTCATGTTGATATATTTCATAATTAATTAATTAATATTTATTATTTTTAAGAAATAATTTGAAACTAGAAGAATAAACGAAGGTTCAACTGCTGTTTTCATGAGCAATATCGTTCAAAATAAACTTTTTATAGCAGATAGAAACAATTTCATTAGTTTTCGTTGGTCAACCTGCCTTAAAAAAAGTTTATTTTTAAAGATATAATAAAGTTTTACCCTGGAATTATTTTAATGGAGTGGATCTTCCAAAACTTCACGTGTGTTTCTATGTGTAATTTGGGGGGTTCATTTGTGTGGCCCACTTATGTTGGGTTCATTTTTGAAGATAAATTTGGCAATCGATTTGGGTGGTATAAAGAGATCATGAGCCCTTTTTCCTCCTCGTCCCCCTTTACCTGTGTTACTTAGTTGGGACAAGAGGAGAGAAGGAGTAGGATGATCCTTCCTAATTTAGGAATGTCGGTGCTTCTTTTATTTTTGCCCAAATTTGCCGGAAAAAAAACCTTGATTCAAAGGGTGGGATGATCATCATCAATGTTGTCCTCTTTATAATCACCTCCTAGGGTATATATTGAGTGACCATGATGATGATGATGAAGAAGGTGCAATTTGTCTCTCAGTTTGAGGGCTTTTTTTAAAAAAAAAAAACTTGCCTCTGAACGCGGACACAATAAGAAAACAAGGTGTGACCATACCAATGTCATTATATGTCCATATGGGAGCTGTAAAAATGGTCTCTCCAATATCTGTGTCTTGATAAAGATAGGACATGTGCCCTTACGGCTATCCCTCTTACCTTTCACCCTCTCAGTTATAACCTATACCCTCTCTTTAATGCCCAATCCGAACTTAATTATATTTGCACCTGTTTTGGGAGATTTCTTTCAGTTTGGAAGAAAAAAACGACTTTTGTCTTTTTTTTCTCTCTTAAATTATTTAGGAAAATAATGAAGGGAAAGGTGAGGAGGTCCTCCTGTCTAAGGTGTTTACAAAATGAGTGGCAAAAGCTGGGAGGGGGGAAGTTTTAAGAGGGTAAATTAGATTGACCTGCAGTGTTCAGATAAATTGGAAGAAATGTATCTAAATATATGGGATTAACTCTTTCTTATTTTTTGGAGGGGGAGGGGGATCTTGATCTTTTTGCAATTCTCCACCCCTGAAGTCCCTTCACATTCCCTCCCTTTATACTCGTTCCTTTGGGGATCAGACGAAGGACAGTTTCTGAAGACAAATTGTTGTAATTAAATGAAAGCTGGAACGTTGATCTGGTTGAACAAATCGAAAATCCGAATCAATCTTGACAGTTTGTCACATTAAGGTTTATTACACGGTACTACTTATTCCTATAGATATATAAAATTATCCTCCTACACGGGCTCAATACACCTTAATTTTCAGTTGTTTTGTGATGTTAAATCTAATATGCATTAGGTGTGTGGAGCCTACTTAGGGGGTCATATATCGACACTTCTATCAGGAATAAGTAGTGCCGTGTAATAAGCCCATTTCTGTGTGTGTTCCTGAAAAATTTTGAAATTCCCATTCATTTTAAAACTTTTAATATAAAAATTGTTGTAGTTGAATTTTTTTTACTACAAATCTGAACATTGAAATTATATTTTATTGTTAAGAAGCTACATCGTGAAATTACTTCGAAAAATCTCCACAAAGAGCGCTAGCATCGTTTTTCTATTGAGCCCATAGATTCAATGTTAAAGAAAAAAATGTTAATTTTTAAAATACACAGCAGTCGCGGCAATATGTTTATTTTTCATATTTAAAGTGGTCCAACTTTGATGGTTCAATGTGCAATGTGCACCTTAAATATATGCTGATCTAGTTATAGAATGACAAAAAATTGGAAAGTGCAGTTGTATTTTTAAAAAATATTTTAAAATAGCGAATTTTTAACTCTTATGTTAAACTCCATTAAGTACGCCCTCGTAAGCAAAAAACATCTAATAAAATGCTCGTAAAAATACGTAAAAATAATTTTTAAAAACCACAAGTAAAGCACAGTAAAGCCAACACATTTTCGCACGTGCTGATTTTTGTTCTGGTTTTTTACAATTATTTTTAGGTATTTTTACGAGCATTTTAATGGATATCTTTTTCTTATTTTGGTCGTATACTCAAGAGTTAAAAATTCACGATTTTGAAATATTTTTTTTTTGCGAAAAGAACCACTCATACCAATTTTTTGTCATTCTATCACTCAATCAGCATATATATATATATATATATATATATATATATATATATATATATATATATATATATATATATATATATATATATATATATATTTAAGGTGCACAATGCACTTTGAACTATCAAAATTGGACAACTTTAAATATGAAAAATAAACATATTGCCGCGCCCAACTGTGTATTTTAAAAATTAACGTTTTTTCTTTAACATCGGGTCTATGGGTTCAATAGAAAAACGATGCTAGCACTCTTTGTGGAGATTTTTCGAAGTAATTTTGCGATTTAGCCTCATAACCAGAAATCGTTTGATTAGAAATATATTTGTCAATTTTCACATAGCAACTTCAAAATTTAAAATTGCACTATAGAATGGAAAAGGTATTTAAAATAGATGCAACTTCGGAAATTCATTGCAAGTGAACCGAAATAGCAGGAATGGAAATATTGGATGCAAGATATTCTCAGTGAAGTTTGCAAGACATAAAATGTCTTCATTTTCTGTGTGCAATTCACGATTTAAAAGTTAGGTCAATTCATAGTGGGCGTGGTTGAGTTCTCTCTTTTGCACACAGGCATCTGTAGACAGCTTCACAGTTTCTTTGGCTCCGCCCTTTTATGAGCGATAGACCAAATATCAACCAATTAGAAATAAAAAGGGCGGTGCATGTGACATCAGACAAACCAATTTAGAAATTGATGACGCTCATAAAAGAGGCGGAGCCAAAGAAATACTGAAGCTGTCTACAGATGCCTGTCTTTTGCCGCGCACTTTTTTCAACACGTGCCTTGTCAGTTCGTGAATGACCATAATTCTTGTCGTTCTGTTCAGTTTGTTTACCAGTAGATGTCGCTCTCTCAATCATTTCATTATTTTCCTTTTTTGTTGCTCTTATTCCTCCTCCATTCTAATTTACTTTTAAGGGTCTATTGTTAAAATTCAAAATGCAACCTCATCTCTCACTCACTTTTTTTTCTCTCAATTGTATTTCTACAAAAAAAAATTACAAGAACAAAAAACGTGCTTTAGAATATTAACTTTTTTTTTCTTTCTCTCGTTTTGTTCTGTTTGAAATTGTGTTTAATTTAAATTTATTATTTCGCTTCTGAAGTTATTTTATCCCGTTTTTTTTGTTGTTGTTGTTGGAACAGAAAAACAATTCCCCGATTTTTTTAAAAAAAACTTTCTAGAAATATGAATGAACAATTGGAGAGTAGAAATACACATACACATATAAGGGAATGGGTAGAACCTGTTAGTTTATTGATAGCCCCTCAGGGATACCGGTATTTGAACTTTCTCCTCCTCCTCCTCCTCCTCATCCTAATGTAAAGTGCGCTTTTTTTTGAAGGGTGGCGAGAGAAGGAGTGGGTCCACACACAAAAAAAAGTTGGGCCTCATGGTGTAATGAGTCTCATTAGGGACCACAATGGTGCACCTTGGAGACTTTCCCACGAGCTAACAATGGGCCTTCAACCCCTTTGTTGTTCGAAAACAGCAGGTCCACTCCCAATCTCCCTTCAACCCACCTTTTTCCTCCAATATTCTACCTGAGTTTATCCTCCACTTCCACGGTCCACCCCTTTGTCCTCCTCCTCTTGTCTTTTTTTTTTGGGGAGGTGTTTCTTTTGAAATATACATCGATTTCTTTTAATGGTGTGTACAGTACACATACATTGTACAGAGGGATCGTTGGGCCTCACCTTTTAAGTGTATGGCCATCTTTTTTTTACCTATTTTTGTGTGTGTCGATTGGTGAAATAACAACAGCACCCTTAGGAATAAATGAATGTGGAGTAGAACTGGAGGCCCATCTGAAAGGTGCATGGATGTGTAGAAGGGTGTGTTCACTTTGTAAACACCTTGTAATATACCTGTTAATTAGATTTGATTGATTGATTGACAAGCGGAAGTAGAACAGTCAAGAAGATGATGATGATGACGCCAGCATTTATTAAATATCAATACTGATCTCTTTTTTTTCTATTCTCGATCAGTTACTCAGATTGTTAATATTAAGGCGCCCCCTTATTTCAGTAGGAAATATAGGGAGAGAGAGGTAAAAGGGACAGAAAAAGTGGGCACTTGCCACCTGTCTACCTCTCTCTTTTCATATTTTCTTGAGGGTGAGGTCCGGGAGCCTCAACGTTTTTATAGTGTGGGAAAATAAAGTGTTCCTTATAACGTGAGACTTTTAACTTCCCTTCATCCTTCCTTCCTTCCTTTTTTTTGGTTAATACATATTGGCGGGGGTGGATTAGATGTAAGCCTTACTAGGAATAGGGAAGACAGGATAGGGTCTTGAAGGAGGGAGAGAGAGAGAGAGAAGGTGCCCTCAAGTGCCTGAAAGTTTGTTTTGTTTCCTTTTTCTGTTACTTCATACTTCCTGCTCATAATCTCGAACATGATCATCATCATCATCATGAAAATCAATGAGACTGTTTAGAGGCTATAATTTTTCAAATAAATCTTAATATTTAGGATTGCAAGTTGTGCAACTTTGAAATTAGAATTACACAAAAAAATACTCTGCAAGCAGCCGGTTGGACTATGGCAGAGGGACCTTAAGGTCCACCAAACTAATCTGGGAAAAGTTCTGCTTAAATTCTAGTATTTTTAAACAGCCTCCATTGAATAAAAATACAACAATAGGACCGTTAACGTTTGTTAGATACTAGAACAGTAGAAGATTATGTTGGAAGTATTTTTTTTCTTCTGACGTTATCTTTAAAAAATAAATATTTCATGGTAATTTGAAAATCATCGGTTAGTCATTTCTGAAACATTGTCGGAAAACGTATAATTTGAAAGATAATCGCAATGAAAATATTTTTATTATATTCGTTTACAATTCTAGTTTTTAACAATCTCAGTTTTGTTTATTGTTAACTGATTTTTAAACCTATGGGTTATAACTTATAAGTCAGCTTTTCACGAAGAACACTGAAGAGAAATTGAAAATCTGTTAGAAACTAGAAGGGTAGCTGAATCACATCCCTCTAATCAGTAAAGGCGAAAGAATTTTTTTTTAAAATTCAAAGACTGTTTAAGGCTAGAATTCAGGGTGAACTCTCAGATTAAATGTAAGTTATAACGAAGACAATTATAGCCTCTAAACAGTCAGAAACACGCATTGGCCTTATACTGAATGTCAAATGTGAAAGGTGATGTAATACTGTAGTTAGTAATATAATCAAAGTAGTTTGATGAACTTCGAATAATCAATATTGATTAGTGGAGTAAATTAGTTTCAACAGACTATGGTTTAATTGACCCACTGGTCAGTTGAAAATTGCATTCTGGCGCCCTCTATTTGCGCTTCAATTGATGAATTACAATCAAAGGTGGATCATCGTTTGACAATGAATGAGAGTTAAATTTCATTAATTCCACACACACACAACACAAAAATAAAACTTAATTAACCCTTTAGAAAATCCAATAAATGACCTCTTAAAGGTGATTATACTTCCGGATTAAAGTGGATTATCTTTTATTAGTTTTGATGACCTCTCTGAAAAAAATAGGAATGGGGGACCCTTACACCTAAATGAACTTGTGTCAATTTAGAAATTGCCCTAATTATTTGAAAATCCTCCCTTTTTCAACTCCCATCATTGATCCCTGAGTTTTTTTTTATTTATAAGTTCAGCTTATTGAGTTGACCTCATTTTTTTCTGTTCTTCTTTTTCCTATTGTCTTTATTTTTTCGCCGTCGGGGTGGTCCTTGAAGGATGAAAATATCTTTTTTTTTTGGCGGTCCTTAGTGTGTTATTAAGGGCTTCTTCTGTTGCTCTTGTTTTTGTCTCTCTAGACGCCAATTGATCCCTTACTCCCCCCCTTTCTGATAAGACGCCTGCTTTTCACCTGTCTTTAGTGTACTTCTCTCGTTAATTTACCTGTTGTGAAGAAAAAAAGGAAGAAATTTTATTGCTGCTTTGTGTATTTTTCGACAGTTTTTTTGGGGGGTGGGGGAGAGGGTTTCCAATCGGTAAAAGGTGAGAGGGGGGATTGGAAATATGATGGGGTTTTACTTCAAATACTAAAACATGAGTGATAACATGGCTGCTGTATTTAAAATTGATAATGATGATGATACTCTTTTGTTACCTTGAGGCCACTCTTAACTGACTTATAGTTGCCTCTAACTGTAACATGTAGCTTGTGACGTCATATGGGGACCGGTTAACACATATTTAAGGTTGTTATTTAGTCTGATAGAAAATGGGTAATAATGTTCTCAACAACTTAAACAAAAGGGTTCTTTTGCATTCTATTGGTTTTATCCCTTTTTAATCCGACAAAAATGACACAATCGACAATTTTTGATTAACCCCTCTGACGTCATAAGCGTCCTCTTACGATGAGGCAACTATAGGTAGACAATGGGTTTTGAAAACTCATCCAGGAGGATTTCAATAAAGGCAATTAGAAAACGGGACGAACAGAAGTTGGCTCCGCCATTTTTATGACGACAGGCAACTTCTAATTGGTTGGTTATGTAGTCTGACGTCACACGCTCCGCCCTTTTCAACGTCGAACCACACCACAAACCAATTAGAAGTTGCCGTTCGTCATAAAAAGGGCGGAGCCAACTTCTGTTCATCAGGTTTTCTAATTACCTGTGATTTCAATTGATTGTTGGGAATTCACTTTTCAATTGCGCCCTCTATCATCCAGAGTGGTTTTTTTTTCAAGCTTTTGTCCTAAGTAGTCTCATTGTTGACATGGCTGTGAAGTCACGGCCATTTATGTTAATAGATGTGACGTCATGTTGACTGGCTAAATGTGTTTAAGAAGGGTGGTGGTGTTTGTCTTTACATTGCCTGTCATTTTGAGCAGGTATTTCACATACTATTACATAAGGATGCATTTGTTAACACAGGTTGTCACTTTGGCTCGTGTAACATCTACTGTTATAACATTTATTGTTATAAACTAGGCGTGTTCACACCATAACAAACAAGTATCAAATTTGACATTTTTTTGTTTGATGATTGCAAAAGTTTCATCAATTTTGTCAAATTTCATCTGAAAAGTATTGACAAAGTAGTGAAAACGAACCCTAACGTCACGCACCCAGTGTGCTGCAATAGCAGTAGACCTACAAAGGTGACAAATCAGGTTCCTTATCACAATAAATTGTCATATCTAGCTCACAACCTTTTTAACAGTCCCAAATGCAAATTTATGACAAATATTGTCATATGACTGGTGTAGAGAACATTATATTAGTCATAAAATAATAGCGCACAAGTAGTGACATCATAAGATAGGACTGTCACAACAATTTTATGAGATGGAGGGGAGGTGATAAGATAGTTTTTTGTCACATCTATGTGATTTTAAAAAACTGTTATAACATTTTATTTACTAGAGTTCAATTCTGATGAAATCGGTTCGCTAGAGGGCGCTTTTAAAAATTTTTTTTTTTAAAGAAAAATGTCCTGCAAAAAGAATGTGGCTACTGTTTTCTACTACAAGTTCAGTTGTTGTTGGGTTTTTTTGTCCCATCATTTTGCACGTTTTAGCACATTGATATTAATGACCTATAAAAGTGTGTTAAAGGAAAGGACATCTTCCCTAAAGCAAAATCACTTAAAACGAACTTCTTGCTTATTTATCCCCTCCTCCTCACCTCCACCTTTTTTACTAAAAAAGGGCTTTTTTGTTGCTTGTTTTATATATTATTTTGTTGCATCTGAAAAAGCCCCCCTCTAGTGATATAAAGCAATGGGTAATTTGTTAAGTGACGATGAGACTCTAATGATGGACGCGATTACAGCAGCCATAGGGGGTGGCGGAGGGGTATTAGATTCTAAGAGGGTTTCATTCAGTTGGACAGTTGTCATAAAAATAGTCATGAAGAACAAAAAATCCTTTGGGTCCTTTTCATCGCTAACGAGACAACTTCAATTGTCGTCTTAATAAAGAAAAAAGCCCTTAGGTGGTGGGGGGGGGGAAGAGGTTAAGGAGGTGGTGTGTGGAGGTCACCCCTTTTTTTTGGTCATTCACTTTACTATGGAAGAAAATGACACACCTTTGAGAAGAGGACATTAAAAATGTGGACCAAGTTGTTGTAAAAAAAAAGTTCCTTCTTTCTCTCAAAGAGGTCTTAATCGATTTTTATCACCCCCTTAAATAACCTGGTCTCTAAAAAAAATAAGAGGCAAATGAATGTAATGACCTCCATCAGGAATGAGGTTCATGGGGAGATTCCCTAAAAGAAAAAAACTTCATTGTGGACACACAATTTGACACAAAAGAAACAAATTTCGTTTTGTTTGCTTTTTTTTTCTTCAAATTTTCTTCTACATTTTGGCTAAACATTGGCCTACTTTTATATTAGGTTTTTTTAGGGGGAAGAGAGAGACAACAAATGTTTTAACATGTATTTGATAACACTGACTACTTCTGTTTTGGCCCATTTGAAAATAATGTCAATGACTCAATGGGCCAATTCAGAGAAGTAAACAAGTGTTGTCAGATGCTTGAAGGGGGGGGGGATGATAGACATAGTGGTGTATGTCAACAAAAATAAAAAATTGAGTTATATTATTATGATTTCACTTTCCAACAAGTTGAATTATATTGATAACATGATATGATGTGCTGCCACCTGGTGAGAAATACTATAAGAAAAGAACTTTTGCTACTATGATACTAATTAAAGTGTGTTCAATGTGTTTTGGAAGGTGAAATCATGGTGAAACTCAATTTTTTTATTTTTTTGAGTTACACCAATTTGAGATACACACTTTTTGAAGTGATTATGAATTAAATATCAAAATTTATTTGAAACAAGAGTAGAAAGACATTTTATTGCAGTTTGAAACTTTTAATACTGTATTAGTGAAAAAACCAATATAATTTCATGTTTTTCAAACTTGTCATTCAATAAGATGTTAATTTAAAGATGGCGTCAATGTAAATTATCAATTATATCTTAATTTACTCTTCTAGTATCAAATAAACCTTGACATTTTTTTTTCTTCAGGTGGTTTTAGAGTGTAAACCGCCTCTGGAACTCCTGATTGTTGTCTTTCAAGTGCAAAATGAAGGCAAACTAATACCTTTGTACACACATTGAGTTAAATGAATTCAAATTAAATGTGTTTAGGTGAATTATACGGAATCCAGTTAAGGACACATGAACACGAAATAAAAATTGACTTTATTATTAATATTTTAAATTGAAAAATACGAAATCAATATTTTGTCAATAGTTTATAGAAATTATATTTAAGTATTAACTCAATATTTTCAGAATAAATTGAGTTCGACATATTGTTTGTTTGCCCTTCACAGGGCTCTGTAGAACACGTTTATTATTTAAATGCATTTAAATTATCAGGTGTGTTACTAGGTATAAGTGTTTTGGAAACTAGAAGAGTAGTTCAATCACATAAAAGTAATTTTCATGTTGATATGTTTCAAAATAAACTTTTTATATCAGCTTCAAAATAATCCAACTTTTTAAACAGACAATATTTTTTTAAATTTTTGTCTATAAAAAGTTTATTTTGAAAAATATCAAACATGAAAATACTATTAAGTAATTGAGCTACCCTTCTAGTTTTTTTTAAATTTTGCTCCAGAAAGACAGAATAATCAAAAGAGTTCGAAAATTTAGCAAGTGCTCATAAACCCATCTTATAAGATGTTTCAAAATAAGCGTTATCGTCGTCGTTGTTGTTAGTTTTTTTCTGCAACATTGCTTGACAATGCTTAATGCTGCATGTGGACTTTTATGTCCCTCTGTCATAGGCCTATTTGGCTGCTAGCAGAGTACTAATTGTAACTGTAACATGTCAAAAAATGAAATTACAACATTAATTATGATGATTGACAATGAGTTTTCTTCTTCCTGAACATATGAAATTCATGAATGAAACGAAAAAATAACCTGGAAGTTGATTCTGTTTTGTTGTCCCCATGTTATTCTTGTGTCATTCAGTGAAATTTCATTCATGGTTTCCGTCATAATATAAATATATTCTGTTAAGTTATATAATATTATCAAAATGAATTTATATGAAACAATTTTAGGCAGAATTTTGTGTCATGGTTTTATAGACTAGAATATTTCCTGGTTCCTTTTCATACTTTCTCCCTCCCCCCCCTCTTTGGTATACTGGATGATTTTATTTCCCTTAGCTTTTTTTTTGTTTCAGTTTCCTGTACTGCAGACATATTACATAATTAATTTGTCAATGAAAACAGGTGAAATCTGGTAGGGAATTTTGCTTTAAAATTGGTTAAAACTCCATCCCCTCCCTGATCAATTATTGGTCAGTCATTTCTGTGTTGTAACTTGTAAAGTTGCCCTCTTTAGAGGATTCAAGTTGAAGTACTAAGAAACTGCCTTTAGGAGCCTCATGAGTCCTTAAAGAAATGGAATAAAACTATCATATGACAGAAATTTGTCATATCAGCTGGCTTATATAAACCTGTAATTTAGCCATATTAATATCTTGACTGGTATACAACATAATACGACAGTCATAAAATAATAACACAAAAGCAGTAACATCACAAGCTATGACTGCCACACTCTTATTACTTAAGGACCATTTTCACGATGATAGTTTTCACGATAGTTGCTGTCATGAGAGTAGCAACTATTGCGAGAACTATCATCGTGAAAACCACATGATAGTCACTATGACACTGTTGCGATAGCACTATCACACTATAATTCGTTTGACTAGATAGTTGATAGTACTGTCGCAATATAGTAATAGTTGTTGAGTGACCGGTGCTTGTAGGGAGAAATACCCACTTTGTAGGGAAATTTGGCTTCTGATGGAGGGAGAGTGAGAGGCAACACTGTTGTTGAGTCAATGATATCCTGTGAAGTAGACGTGTCACACTGTCACATGTGACAGACAACTATCACCGTTACTTCAAGACATGTAGACAGTTGCTATCGTGAGAGAGTGAACTATCGCAACTTTCATGACAGCTACTCTCACGAAAGAACTATCGCCACCGTGAAAACGAGGTTTAAATGATTGAGTTACCTTTCTAGTTTCTAAAACCCTTTCAAGTTTCAGACAGAATAACATGAGTTTAAGGGGCGTTTACCTCCTCCTCCTCCTTGTGTCTGTGTGAAGAAATTATTGTGAGATACTATAATTTAGCAAATAAAAAAAAGGCAATGGGAATTTCGTTTTTTTTGTTGTTGTTCTGGTGGCATTTTGTATATTTGATACAGGAAATTCTAGCTTTGTATGCGTAATTTTTCATTGTTTGAGATTTTATTATATTATTATTATTATATGGTGTTGAGCTTTTTTTCTTTTCTTTCTTCTTCTATGAAATTTGAGTTTAATATGGGTTTATTTTTGTAGATTTGCTTGAGAAAATCTCAACTATATTTTGGTTCAAAAAAGGTGGTTAAGTAGGGAGAAGGTGGTGGTTAATATAGTATATTCGTGGATAGAACACATTTGAGAAACTAATAAAAATCACGTCGGATTTTCTCTGTATTATTTTAAGAGTTTATTCTGTTTAGCTTTTAGACTGATTACTTATGCAAACATAAAAGTGAAACTTGTTTATATTGGGTGATACATTTTCGGCCATTTGTAAAAAAAAAGTCATATAAAAGATAGGAATGGCTCTCTCTCATCAGGTGGATGAAGTTGAAAAGAGATCCATCCATCCAATTTTTATTGTCTAAACCTGCTTTGTTAGTCTTTTATTCTAATTTTCAACGCCTTTTAATCAGTTTAATTGTACAATTTGGTTAAAGTAACCTTAATGTTAGTATTGATTAATTTCTAGAAAGGGTAATCGTTTAATACGTTAACATTACATTTAGGATTAGATAATTTAAGTAACACCTAAACACTTCCAAAAGACATGCAATTAGAAAACGGGATAAACACAAGTTGGTTCCGCCCTTTTTATGACGAGCGGCAACTTCTAATTGGTTTGTTGTGTGGTTCGACGTTGAAAAGAGCGAAGCATGTGACGTCAGACTACATAACCAACCAATTAGAAGTTGCCAGTCGTCATAAAAAGGGGCGGAGCCAACTTCTGTTTATCCCGTTTTCTAATTACCTGTTTCCAAAAGTGGTTGTGAACTGTAAATGCTTCTCAAACTTTTAATTATTCTGTCTTTCAAGGTTAAAATGAAGCAAAACCTGAAAATGTTTTAGAAACTAGAATGGTAGCTCAATTATTTTTAAGGATGTTTTCATGTTGAATTATCTTTAAAAATAAGCTTTTTATGCGAGTTTGAAATTGATCCAACTTTAAATAGACAATATTTTGTTTATTTTTGTTTATAAAAAGTTTATTTAGAACGATAAACGACATGAAAATACCCTTAAATAATTGAGATACCCTTCTAGTTTATAAAATACTTTTTAGTTTATGTTAATTTTATTCTTCTGAATTCTCTTTTATTCTTCTATTCTTCAGCTGGTCATTAAAATGTGCATCATTTAAATAATACAACCAGTAATCTTATACCTAGTACAACACACCTGATAATTTAAATGCATTTAAATAATAAACGTGTTCTACAGAGCCCTGTGAAAGACAAACAAACAATATGTCGTCCAATTCAATTTATTCTGTTAATAATCTGAAAATATTGAGTTAATACTTAAATATAATTTATAGAAACTATTGACATTAAAATATTGATTTAGTATTTTTCAATTTTAAAATATTAATAATAAAGTCAATTTTTATTTGGTTGATGTGTCCTTAACTGGATTCCGTATAATTTACCTAAACACATTTAATTTGAATTCATTTAACTCATGACTGTGTACAAGGTATAAAGGTAATCTGCTATCAACAAATTACAAGTAAATAAAAGCATCAGAAATTAAAATTAAACAAGCGATAAATAAACATTGACAGTTTCAATTGTAATGATGACAATTATGCCACATTTATAGTTGGTATTCCGCGATTATATCATCTGAAATATAGTATTTTCCAGCTGACACAATTTTTCCATGAAATGTTTAATCCATAATAAAATACATATATTTCAATATTTTAATTAGAAATTTGCATAAATTTGCATTTTTATTTTGAAATTTTTTGAAAAGAAATTTCTTAAATTCTATTTGCATTAAACAAATAATGTTTAAAACGATTTGCACATTTTTGAATTTTTATTTGCATAGACGTTTTTGACCATATGACCACACTTAACATAATGCAACATCCTAGGATTCCTTGAATCCCTTGTTTTTGCTACCCTCCACGTCCCCTGCCATCCTCAACCTACAACCCTTGACATTGCCTCAGTTAGAATCGCCCTCTAGCTAAATACAAACCTCTCTGAAATTCTAATACATTGTATACACACGAGTTAAATAAATTCAAATTAAATGTGTTTAGGTGTGAATTATACGGAATCCAGTTAAGGACATAAACCCAAATAAAAATTGACATTATTATTAATATTTTAAATTGAAATACTAAATCAATATTTTAATGTCAATAACTTATATATTTTATATTTAAGTATTAACTCAATATTTTCAGATTATTAACAGAATAAATTGAATTCGACATATTGTTTGTTTGTCCTTCACAGAGGGCTCTGTAGAACACGTTTATTATTTAAATGCATTTAAATTATCAGGTGTGAGTACTAGATATAAGGATCAATTTTGAAAACAAATCTTGGATGACGTCGTCACATTCTTAGAAAATGTCAACTACAAACGCGGACAAACTATAATTGTTCATATTATAATAATGAATAGTAAAAGATATTTGTTTGTTTGTGTAGTTTTAAATTGTTTGTGCACTGAATAAATTACACACACGCACAATATGTAAAATGTACTTATATTCGCTTATATGAACGTAAGATTTTAAAATATGAAATGATTTCATAAATGAATTCCATTGACTTTTGTAAGTGAAAGTGACTTGAGAGAGAGAGAGAGAGAGAGAGAGAGAGAGAGAGCGCATATCCTGTTATTTGTTTGTGTGCATTATTATATTTGAGATGTGCGTTTACACGTACAATATCATCTAATAATGCACGTGTAATATAATAAGAGTAGTAGTAGTAGAAGAAGAAGAACAGAGGAGGGGGAAATATTTTGTCACGGATATTTGAATATTTTCATTCTCTCTTATTCTTTGTGTTTATTAATTTATATACACAATAATATAATACGGATATATATATAAAAGATGTGCATACTCTTTCTGAACACGACCATAATAATAAGAATTTACTCTTTTATTTTAAAAGTAAATTGAGTGTATCTTTTCAAGTGTAGTTTCTAGTCTTTTATTATTTTATTTTTTTCTATCTTTAAAAACCATCTTCATTCATAAGAAAACTTACAAAATGATGAATGGTTTTTGGATTTAGAGAACTTTCAGTACGGAGTCCTGTAAAGGACATGCGAGATTTTTTTAATAAATCTCGACATTTAGACTTTTTCCAGAATCTCGACAGTTCGACTTTTAATCTCTTTTATTCGGCCATGTTGCGTGCACCATACTCTTAATAATTAAATTATTGCAGCGCCTTCGTGTAGCAGCAATAATTTGATTATTAGAGTACGGTGCGTGCAACGTGGCATAATTAACATGGCCGAATAAAAGAGATTAAAAGTCGACATGTCGAGATTAAAGTCGATATGTCGAGATTTAAAAAAAAAATCTAGCATGTTCTTTACAGGGCTCCGTACTTCAGAGAACTACAGAAAGTTATAAAGAAAATTTAAAAAAAAAAAAGAATTTCACGTAATAGTGGAATTGTTATAGCAGCTCATGTTAGAGGGTACGTTTACACAATCTCAGCAGATTGTTGACTTATGGGGTGCACAATTTATACAAGATTGACTAATAGTGACGACAAATATAATGTAGAATGAATACAATTTAAATTGGCCTTGCTAATAATAATGCAACTTTTTTCTGCAGCAATGAAACTTTTTACTCCTAATGTACGTTGGCCAGCAAAGCATAAGGGAAGAGTCACACATGCTGAAAAACCATAAGATAACATATGACACTTCTATTAAATGCCTTACAAAGTGAAATTCTATGAGATTTTATTGAAAAGCATTTTGTTAGCAGTGTAAACACGCCTTTATAATATATTCCTGTTGATTTTAAACTTAATTTTACATTTGCATAGCGAATGTGTTAATAATTTCACAATGCATTTCTTATATAATTTCGGGACTAAATTGTTCCTATGTCATAGGCCTGTTTTTTTTGGGGGGGGGGGGGGGACCCGGGGAAGGAATAATTATTCAGGTGAGTGGAAGAGTATTTAATTGATTTTTTTAAAAAAAAATATATCTGCAACTCGGCGAGCAAGTGAGTGTGAAATACCGACTATAAACATAGCATTTAGCATTATAATTGATAGGCTAAATTACATTATACCAGTTAAAGCTGTTTCTATAGCTTTAGGAGTGTTATCATATACGTTAATGATGAAGATGCGACGACATTTTTATGCCAAGTCTATTGTTACGTGAATTATAATCATCATCTGACGCATAATTTGCATAAATCCTTTATTAAAAAAAAAGATGATTCATTTTATAATAAAAAAACACGCCTACAAAAGCTTTCAAATAATGCAAAATGCTAATTCGTTTGTTACACTTTCAGGTTTATTCAGATATATAATTCAGGTTTTTGAGTGATGGGAATGAAAACATGTTATATATTTTTTTATTATAATACTATTAGAGGTTATCAAATTTATTGGTGTATTGATCTGTTTATTGTGTGTGTGACTTTCTCTTCTTTTTTTGTCACATGTGGGAAGCCCACCTTTTTTTTTAATAACAAAAAAATTCGGGTTCTTTTTTTTCCCTTTCATCCTGTATTTTATTATTATGAGAAACTTTATTTTTATTTGATTCCATCATACATATTAACTAATGATAAGAAATCATTAAAATCTCCAATTATTATTGAATATTAAGGACAAAAGGAGTTTCTCTCATCCTGTGTGTCTCTACATATGATGATGATGATGATGACGGTGAGAAATAAAATAAAGGTTATTAACCAAAATGATGATTATGATTATGATGGACTTTAATAGTTAAGTGTTTGGTTTTTTATTTATTAATTAAATTATCTTTAAAAAGAGAACTACATTCTATAGAGGTCAAATGCATATTAATAAATTGTTTCTGAGCTCATGAGATTGTGATTCATAATTTTGTGACCTGTATTTTGTATTAAAAAAAAAAATGAACACCGTTAAGATAAATCAAAGTAATCATTATCATCATTACAACAACTGCAATTATGCTTTTTTCTAATGAAAAAGGCTAGTTAAAGGCTACCTATCTGGTTAGTTGTCAACTAGAATTCTAGCCTCTAACCAGTGTTTTTGATTAGAAAAACAAACATAATTGTTGTTTGATCTAAACGGTGGATTATTACTTCACAATTGGCTCTTGGGCCACAAATTGAGAAACATTTTTCTTGATATTGCATAAAAATCCGATCCCTACTCATAACAGATAAATTCTTATTCATAATAAATAAAAGACAAGCCATAAATAACAAAAAATATATAACTTTATTTTATAACTGTTTAAAAATAATTCATAAAATTGAGAAAAAATCTGATTTCAGGGATATTTTTTATTACACCCGTTTTATCATCTGATCGAAAACACAATCAGATTGCACAATATGATCGTTTATGTATAAAGTTTAATCAGCTTGCCAAAAAATGAGCGGAACTGAGCGTGATTTGAGCAGACGATGTAAAGGCACAATGTATTTTCTATTCTGTTGTAAAAGGGAGTTCTTTAAAAAAGCGCTTTCTTATCGCTTCGACGCTGTCTTTCTTCTCAGCCATTTTTCTTCTTGTCGACGTTTGTTTTTCGTCAGAAAGTTTTGTATTTTTTTCGTCTAATTTTCGCAGTTTTAAAAGTATTGAATAATTGTAAGTACGATCGTGTATTTTAGAGTTTTTCTTGATGAGTTTTGCTTGAATGAGTTTAGAAACTTTAGTTAAGTTTAAAGTGAAGATGAAGTCAGAAAGATGCTAATTGTAAAGAGTTTTAGGCGGGTAAACGACCAATGAGAACAAAGAAAAAGAAAAAAACGTCGATACGGAATCATAAAAACAAGGGAGTTTATTAACTTTCTGAGGACTTGTTTTTTAAAAAAAGCCTCAAATAATTATTATTGATTCGTCTCACAAATCACTAATTAACCGAATTTAATGAAATTTTCAATGGAATTTTTTTATTACCCCCCTTTTTATCATCTGATCGAAAACACAATCAGATTGCACAATATGATCGTTTATGTATAAAGTTTAATCAGCTTGCAAAAAATGAGCGGAACTGAGCGTGATTTGAGCAGACGATGTAAAGGCACAATGTATTTTCTATTCTGTTGTAAAGGGAGTTCTTTAAAAAAGCGCTTTCTTATCGCTTCGACGCTGTCTTTCTTCTCAGCCATTTTTCTTCTTGTTGACGTTTGTTTTTCGTCAGAAAGTTTTGTATTTTTTTCGTCTTAATTTTCGCAGTTTTTAAAAGTATTGAATAATTGTAAGTACGATCGTGTATTTTAGAGTTTTTCTTGATGAGTTTTGCTTGAATGAGTTTAGAAACTTTAGTTAAGTTTAAAGTGAAGATGAAGTCAGAAAGATGCTAATTGTAAAGAGTTTTAGGCGGGTAAACGACCAATGAGAACAAAGAAAAAGAAAAAACGTCGATACGGAATCATAAAAACAAGGGAGTTTATTAACTTTCTGAGGACTTGTTTTTTTAAAAAAAAACCTGAAATAATTATTATTGATTCGTCTCACAAATCACTTATTAACCGAATTTAATGAAATTTTCAATGGAATTTTTTTATTACCCCCCCCCCCCCCCCCCCCCCCCTTTATCATCTGATCGAAAACACAATCAGATTGCACAATATGATCGTTTATGCATAAAGTTTGCTCAACTTGCAAAAAATGAACAGAACTGAGCGTGATTTGAGCTGACGATGTAAAGGCACAATGTATTTTCTATTCTGTTGTAAAAGGGAGTTTTTTAAAAAGCGCTTTCTTGTCGCTCTCTTTCTTGAAGTGTCTTCTCAGCCATTTTTATTGCTACGTTAGTTTTACGTTTGATATTTTTGTAGTTTTTCGTCTTAATTTTCAGTTTCTGATTGAAAATTATGTTTAAAAGTAATTAATAATGTAAGTACGATTGTGTATTTTAGAGTTTTTCTTGACAAATGAATGAGTTTAGTAACTTTGGTTAAGTTTAAAGTGAAGATGAAGTAAGAACGATGCTAATTGTAAAGAGGAAATTTTTAGGCGGGTAAAAACGAATGAGAACAAGAAAACGTCGATAAAAACGACGTTTTTTTTTTTTTTAACTTTTTCAGGACTTTTTTAAAAAAAAGTCTGAAATAATTATTATTGATTTGTCTCTCACAAATCACTAATTAACCGAATTTAATGAAATTTTCAATGGAATTTTTTTATTACCCCCCCCCCCCCCTTTTTATCATCTGATCGAAAACACAATCAGATTGCACAATGTGATCGTTTATGCATAAAGTTTGCTCAACTTGCGAAAAATGAACAGAACTGAGCGTGATTTGAGCAGACGATGTAAAGTTTTTTAAAAAGCGCTTTCTTGTCGCTCTCTTTCTTGAAGTTTCTTCTCAGCCATTTTTATTGCTACGTTAGTTTTACGTTTGATATTTTTGTAGTTTTTCGTCTAATTTTCACAGTTTCTGGTCGAAAATTATCTTTAAAAGTTTTGAATAATTGTAAGTACGATCATGTATTTTAGTTTTTATTGACAAATGAACGAGTTAAGTAACTTTAGTTAAGTTTAAAGTTAAGATGAAGTCAGAAAGATGCTAATTGTAAAGAGGAAATTTTAAGGCGGGTAAACCACCAATGAGAACAAAGAAAAGAAAAAACGTCGATACGAAAAGACAAAAACGACGGGGGTTTTTTAAAAAAACTTTCTCAGGACTTTTTTTTTTAAAAAAAGCCTGAAATAATTATTGATTCGTTTCCCACAAATCACTAATTAGCCGAATTTAGTTCAAAATTAGATTCAATGGAGAAAAATTCTTTTGTTGTCTTTTTTTCAGTTTTTCTCTCCATTGTATTTTTCTACAAATAATTTTGGTTGATTTTATATCGTAATTACTAATTAGTACGATTAAATTCAATTAAATTCGAAGAAATGAGTAGAAGACGCTGATTTAGCGCGAAATTTCTTTCTACTGCTCCAATCATTAACCACCCATTCCGTTATTCATCATTTTGTCCAGCAGTGTGACGTCACGTCCATAGAAAATATAGTCGAGTGACGTCACACAGCTGAATAAATCGATGAATAACGGAATGGACAGTAAGTTATGTTAGCTGCGAACCAAAAATAGTACATAAGAGGTTAAAATGAACCATAAATGAACCGATATAGTGGTCGAGGTGGTTGGCGTCTGGCCGAAATCCCGATCATTCGAGTCGACCACTTTTTGTAGTTCATTCAACTATAATAATGCCCTATTGCCAACCACTGGAAGTTGATTTAAGTGGTCGCGGTTTCGTCCCACAAGCTGACCACTTTTTGGACAATCTATCTCGACCACTAAAAGTCGCCAAACTGATTAGACGCCAAAATAAATAAACAGCCAATCAGTTTTATTTGAAACTAGAAGGGTAAAATGAAATTAATCATTTTAATAACCAGGAGCGGATCTACATTAGGGCTAATTGGGCTTGAGCCTAGGGCCCCAAATTTTTAGAGGGCCCCAAGACACAATGCAAAGTCGATCGTGTAGTTGTTAAGAGAAATGAAAATAATAACTAAAATATCTTAAAAATTAAAACAGTATAATTTTAATATATGCTGCATACAAACAGCATTTATAAATTTTAATACAATTGTTTTTTTTAAAAAAAGGGCCCCAGAAAGACCTTAAGCCCAGGGCCCCCCAAAAGCTGGATCCGCACCAGTTAATAACGATATTATATCGCATTTAAAAATAAAACATTTAACCGGTTTTTATTTAAAAAAGACATAAAATTTACATTTTAAAGGCTTTGATTTCAAGAAGAAGAAAAAAACATCTGCACTTAAACTTCAACTTGAAGCCTCTGAGCAGGGTTCCAACATTAGAAGAGTTTTTTTTAATATTGAAGAGTCCTACACAGAGAGAGTTCAAGTTGAAGATGAAGATCAAAAGAGGGGGGGTCCTGAGTCGTTTTTGACGCATTGAAACTAGAGTGAACCCTGCCTTGACCCTAGAATGGGGAGAGGGGAGGGGGGTGAGTTGATGGGGAACTATGACGTCACTGACTTTAATCTCAGCTGTTTATCATGTGGTGGACCTCGGTTCTATTGTAATCTGAGATCCATATATATGTTTTACTGTCATTCTGCGGAATCCGTCAATCTGCTCATTGCCTAGGCGATATGCAAAACAACCTGGTAGTGAATCTGTAAAATTCAATACATTTTAGGCGTTGAATTTTGCAGATTCACTAGCAGTTTGGTAGTTTTGCAGATTGTCTGATTCCACAGATTGACAGTAACATATGCATCAAAATGGGACATCTCTCTTTCTCTCTTGTCCATTTAAATCTCTTCTCCCTGGGTCTCTTTCCCCACTTCCCCACCCCTTCTTTTTTTCTGGGTCCCTCAACCTGTTTTTTTTCCTTCTACATTCGTAATAAGAAAAGATTTTCGAGTGGTTTGTTTCATTTATATTTTTCTCTTGTGTGTGTGTGACTTATTCAAAAGTTTGGGGGGGGGGGTTGTTTCTAGTCCCCCCTTCCTTATTTTTTGTTGTTGTTTTCTACCCCTTCGTGAAGGTGTAACCCTCCCTCCCTTTCACCCCATTTTCTTCAGGTAGTTTTTCTTAATATTTTGAAGGACGTTGTTATATAGCAAGACGGAGGAGGAGGAGGAGACTCCTGACTTGAATCCTCCTTCTTTCTGACTCTTTCGTACGTATTTTACGTTTGAAATCTTCTCCCTCAATCTTACTATCAGTGGGAGGGAAGAAGGTTCAGTAGAACTCCAGGTTTAAAAACAAACTCAATGTTGTCTTGTTTTGGATATTGGGAGGGGTGTTGGAAGGAGGTAGGGAGGGGGGGTTGTTACAAGAAAGATAGAGTTTCTGGTTTGGGACGTCCGGAATAAGAAAAGAAGAAGAAAAAAAAAACGCAACCTTTTCTAGGTCAAACGTGAGAGAGTTGAAGGGAGAGGATTGAGAAAGACACCTGTTTCTTTCTGATCTCATCTCATCACTAGAATCTAAACCCAGGGTTATGGAAAAATTGGTGATATTTAAAAAAAAAACACAAAATCAAGGGTTTAGTTGGTTTTCTACCGTAAGGCCTTGTTTCCATTGGAGTAAAAATTTTAAAATTTCAACTGGTGAAAAATAGAACACACGTGACCTTTGCCTATGATAGTGTGGGGGGGGGGGGGTGGCCACGTTTCTTCTATTTTTCACCAGTTGAAATTTTCAAAAAGTTCAAATTTTCGCCTCAATGGAAACAAGGCTTTACACTTTAAAACCATTTTAAGGCCTTGTTTCCACTGGAGCGAAAATTTCAACTTTTTTGAAAAATAGAAGAAACGTGGCCGCCCGCTTATGATGGTGAATGGGTGGAAGGGCCACGTGCGTTCTATTTTTCACCAGTTGAAATTTTCAAAAAGTTCAAATTTTCGTCCCAATGGAAACAAGGCCTAAGCTTAAAAAAGCTTAAAGAAGTTAAAAGTTAAGCGTAGAACGTTCTCCAATTCACAATTGAATGTACGATTCAATAACCGGTGAAAAAAAAACAGGTTAATTACCAAAAACAAAAATTAGTAATTTACGACTAAAATAAGTCGTAAATTATTAATTTTTTTTTGTTTTTTCAAAAGATAAGTCAAAGATTAGTTGACGATCACAATGTGGTTAAGGTGTAAATTGAGCCTTCAAATTAATTAGTTAATGGAGTTAATTTTAAACAATTTTAGAAAAACGAAAAACACCGAATTGTTTGTTGTTTTAGAAACAAAGACAGTGAAATTTTAAGTTGAAGATCATCTGAGACTCATTTATAATTTTATACATTGTGATCTTTTTAACTAATTTGATAGAATGAGAAACCCAAATGTTGGCCCCGCTCTTTCACTAGATAGGAATTCTACAACTTGAACCCTCAGAACAGGGTTCCAACATGAAAACTTTGTTTTATTTGGAGGATGAGAGTTCAAAATAAAGTTTGACTTGTTTTTGAATTTCGGCTTAAAACAGCTTGAATAAAACACAGGCAATTAGAAATCGGGACGAACACAAGTTGGCTCCGCTCTTTTTATGACGAACGGCAACTTCTAATTGGTTGGTTATGTAGTCTGACGTCACATGCTCCGCCCTTTTCAACGTCGAACCACACAACAAACCAATTAGAAGTTGCCGGTCGTCATAAAAAACGTGTTAGCCGCCATTTTGTTGTTAAATTTTTATTAAAACCTTGAACTTGGATAAGCCGTAAACATGAACAGAAAAGATTAATTACCGTGACCAGATTTACTCATTTAAAGTTAATTGCCGTTAACTTGTTGTGTGTCCTTCGATTAAAATATTTTTCTCTCTTGTTTCTTACATAATAATAATTGTGATGAATTATGAAAGTATTTTTTTGTTATTGTTAACTTAATATAATTACAATTAAAAAAAACCAATGTTTTTAAATCTAGATTTTCAAGTTTTGGTTTCAATGGTTGATTTATAAATAACAAGTGATGATGAGTTTTCTGCGCTGAAGCTGAAGTCGCTTACGCGGGGACCAGAGGAAAACATCGAAAGTAGAAAATAAGTAAGTGAACGGGTAAAAGCGTGTGAGTGGTCCGGTAGGACGACTCATTTTTATTATTGTTTGTCATGTTACTTTTGCGAATTTGAAGCCTACAAATTTATTATTTGGTAATTTATTATCCAGTAAGTCATTCCTGCACTGTATAAAAAATATCATTCCTGAGCTTAGCTTTTATTGGTTTTGTTTTTATGTTTATTAATTAATTATGAGCTTTGTGGTGTTAATTGTAACCCTACATATTATTTGGTAAGTTGATGCGTTTGTGCAGGAATCTGGTAAGGCATTCCTGCACAGTATAAAAAAATGTCATTCCTGAACGTAGATTTTATTGGCTGCAAACTTTTATTCTTCAAATTGCAACCTGCTAATTTATTATTTGGTTAAGATACTGCATTTGTGCAGGATTATGGTAAGTCATTCCTGAATTTGGGTTTTGTTAGTTACAAGCTTTATGCTTCCATTGCTACCTACATGTTTATTATTTTGGTAAGTTGAAAGCGTTCGTGCGGGAATCTGGTACGGCATTCCTGCATCATAAAGTCATTCCTGAGCTTAGCTTTCATTAGTTTTGTTGTTTACATATTTATTAAGTGTGAGTTTTACGTTTCTATTGCAACCTAAAAATTGATTATTTGGTAAGTTGATGTGTTTTTTGCAGGAATCTAGTAAGTCATTCCTGCACTTTAAAGTCATTTCTGACCTTAGTTTTTTATTGATTACAAGTTTTTATGTTTCATTTGCTACCTACGTACGGGTTTATTATTTGGTAAATTTAACGTGTTTGTACAGAAATCTGGCAAGTAATTCCTGGGCTATAAAGTCATTCCTGAGCTTAGATTTCATTGGGTTTGTTTTGATCAAATAAGAGCTTTGCACGCGAATTGCAACCTGCGCTATTATTCTTTTCATAAGAAGGTTGAGATGTTTGTACAAGAAATCGAGTAAGTTATTCATTCCTGCACTGTATAACAATCATTCCTTTAGAATTTAACTGATTACATATTCGGTTTTTACATAAAAAATAATTAGTGCTAATCACACAATAAAACACAAAAAATACACTGAAAAATATAACATAAATCACAGACAAAAACACAAAAGGTATTTAATTATAAATACAATTTTATTATCAAATATTTTGAAGTTTTAATAAACAAAATCCAGTTTAAATATTATTTATTAAAAATATTAGTTAGTTTTTCTTATATTTATAAATAGTTATTCCTTTTTTTTCTTATATTACTCCACATTTAATAATTCCTTCTTAAAAAAACAAGAAATTTACCTCAATTTGAGATAATTTTACTCTCTTATGATGATGATGAATGAGTGAGAGTAATTTAAAAATGTGTTATTTGTCATCTTTTATAGATGGTGGTTATTATATATATATATATTTTTTAAATTTCTTTTTACATAAAAAGAGGGGGGGGGGGATTTGAAAGATTTGTTATCCGATGTAAAATGCCGTGATTCCGGCCACTTTTTCTTGCTTAAATATACTTTTTCTTTCTTTCTCTCTCTCTCTCTCTCTCTCTCTCCGTACTTGGGTAACTTGGGATCGGGATATTTTTTTTTACGTTTAAGTCGTGTAAAAAGCGTGACTTTTTTTTTCTCTTATTCTTAATCCTCCCCCTTCCTTCCCACTAAAATACGTTTTGCTGAACTTGACTGCTCATTGCTATCGCAATTACCGGTTTACAGTCTGTTCTTGCATAAGTGTTACCACTTTACCACTCTTTTAAGTTGGTATATATAATGTATGGACCTCTCAGAGCAACCACAACTATAGTTACTGTATTATGCTTTTTATGCAAATGCAATTAAAAAAAAAGCTTAGCTACAGCTTTCTATAGTTGAAGTTATAGTCTAGTTTGGCAAGTGACTAGAAAAAATATATAGCCTCTAACCTGTCTTAATTTGAAAAAAAAAAGCATAACTGGTTGTTCTATAAATAATGGTTAAAGGTGATCTTAATATGTTAACTAACACTTGATCACTTTTTAATTTGGTAGAAATTACGAGTGATTTTAAACAATAATGTGTGGACACCTTTGAGGAACCACAATTTAAATTATGCTTTTTATGCAATTAAAAACAAACTAGTTTTCTAGTCTGGCAAGTTTCTATAAAAACTAGCCTCTAACCAGTCATTTTTTATCTTAAAAAAAGCATAATTATGGTTCTATAAGTAATGGTGTGAAAAAAGATGCTTTATGAGTAGTTGATTTACAACTCTTTGGTTATTTTCTACAATTTCAAAAGAACAAAAGAGAAATTGAAAGTGTTAGAAACTAGAACAGTAGTCACTCACTACTCACTAGTCATCACTTAATAATATTTTCATGTTTTGATATCTTTCAAAATAAACTTTTTATATAGACAATAATTTGAAAATAAATTATCATCTGTGTTTAAAAAGCTTATTTTAAAAGATAACAACATGAAAATAGCCTTATGTGATTTAGTTACTCTTCTAGTTTTTAAAACACTTTCAATGTTTTCTTAATTTTACTTCTGAAAGACACAAACTGAACGAGAGTTCAAAGGGCGTTTTACACTTTTGGTTTTCTCTGTTTGTGTTACGATTGAGAGAGAGAGAGAGAGAGATAACTTTGCAAACATTCTGTAAGCAAAAAGTACTTTTTATATTTCTAACAAACAACAAAAAAAAGGGATAAAAAGCGGATTTTCCCTTGAAAGGAGAATAGACATTATTAAGACAGGTAACAAAAAAAAAGGTGAGGGACACGCGTCCGGCACGCGACGGAATCCTATTTTATTTTTTCATTGATCATTTTCTCGAATGAACTCCATTACAAGAGTTGAGTGAATGAGAGAGAGAGAGAGAGAGAGTAATATATGAAAAATGACGTCACAATGCATCTTATATGGATTCCATTGTCACCTTTATTCACATGTGTAAAACAAGTTTTTTCTTTAATAATGGTGATAATTGGAGGTATTTAAAATCTTTTTTTTTGTGTGTGTGTGTGCAGGAAATGATTATTTTTATATATATTATAAGAAAAAAAAATAAAGTCTTGTCCATTTTTTTAATTTTAGTTAAAAGAAGGGAAATTGGTTGTTGGGAAGGGGGGGAGGCGGCCATTGTTGTTGGACCATCGTGAGAATTCTCACGGTCTTTCTTTTGGTGGAGGGTGTAATTCCTTATACTTAATATGGTTTTTTTCTACTTTTTCTTTTTCTCAATCGATTTCGTTTTCATTTTTCTGAAGAGAAAACGAATTTCTCATCCATCGTTGCGTGTCACCAAAAATTATTATTCATATTTATCTTATCTCTTGTCTTTTTTTTTTTAAAAAAAAGAAGTTTCCATTTCTTGTTCAGGTTCTTGTGAATATTGATTTAGTTTTTTATTCTTTTTCTTTTTTTTTGCATAAATGAATCACAAATCAAAAAATGCAATTTTTTTTATGCATTTTTAGTTTATTTTGAAAATTTCAATTTTGTGGTTTTCATTTTTTTTTGGGCAATAAGTTTCTCAAATTTCTTTTCCGAGAAATTTTTTTCTTCTGAGACATTTGATTTTAAAATTATTCGACTTTCGGTTATCCTACATTTCCATTTGAAGCCCATACTGCATATTCGCTTTCTGCTGCGTTAAAGCTAAGATTTGCGTTGCTTTTCATGTTAACAGCATATTTACATTACATGTAAAATGCGTGTTTAAAAAGCAAGTAAGCTGCTTGCTTACTTGCTTTTTGAAGCTTCCATTTGGTTTGATATTTGCATTTTGCAGCAGTTCATAGCGTTAAAATACTAACCAACCAATCAGAATTCAAAGAAAAGAAAAATGGAAGTCAAGCTGGTTTATGACGTTAGCAGCTCCATGACACTTTTTGAGCATGGTAGCTAGAGGTTAGATTTTTAATGCAAATATTGTAGGATTGACTTTGATGCTTTACATTTTGCTGCTAAAGAAATCAGTAACATGTAGTAGCTTTAAAGCTGTAGAAAGCAGATAATACAGTTTGACGCACTCATGTAATTCAGCTTGCATCCGAGTACCAGCTTTGTGAGGTCAGTTATGGGTGGGCTTTCATGCCCGTTTTTGGGCGTCCAAATTCTATCTCTGGTTATTTCTGTGTCGGTCGAATAATTGAGAATCTACTGCACAACTTTTATTAAACCAAACAACATGGTTTGGTTTTCCTTTTCTTTTCAAGAACTATCATGTTTTATACATTTGTAAATTATATAGAATATGTAGAGGTAACTAACTAATGGTCAGCAGTGGTCACTGACTGGTCAGTACTAAAATGTGTAATATACAAAAAAAGTATACAATTAGAAAGCGTCCAGCGCTTGTTTTTCAAGACTTGTTCAAGTTCTTTTTCAAAGAACAAAATAAATTTGTGCACATTGAAAAGCCTAAATTTGGTAGGAAGTTAGTTAGTTGCCTTCATCGATAGTAAATCTCTTCGTAGTCCAAACACAAGCAGCCATTTTTGATGCATTACCCATGATGCATCTTCAATTCCAATGACTCCTAGCAATCATCTTACTACAATAATACTTTCTTTAGCTTCTGTTAAAGATTGCAGGATTGAGTCATTTCTAAACACAACCTAGAAGTAGTTTTCAAACAAGTTTTACATAATGTCGTAGAACAGACATAACTACTTTTTCGTCAGCAGTTTCCAAAGGAAACTTTTGATTGAAAAGATTTTTGACATGTCACACACATTCATGCTTAAAATTATAAATAAACTTTTAAAACAAAATAAATTCCGTAAATTTTGGAAACTAAAATTTAAGCCATAATCATACGTTGAGACAACGTAATTTCTTTGGAGGAACTCTGGAAGCATAAAGGAAAGTAGATGGATCCTCGCGAGGTCGTCGTTGTTGTTCATCGACGGCAACTCCACCAACTGCCTCATCTAAGGCTCCTCCTCGATTATCATCGTTGTCTTCACGTTGTACAATACCGAAAGGCATTATATTACGTTCGATATCGTAGTTAGGACCCATTAGAGTGGCAAAACAAAGGTTCTTTTCTTTGATTTTCATAAGGACGTGGTCCTCGAGAGTGTACAAATGTTCATCGCTGACTTCCGGTAGATTATTTCTCATGAAATCAGCAAGTCGAATTATATATTCGACATTGTAACCACAGACACCATTGGCCGATACAATCTGATTAGCTAATTCTTTGACCGGAGCTGGTCCGAGGTATGATTTGTTGTCAGGTGTGGCCACGTACATGAGTACTGGAAAAGCAGACATGCTTGGATCTTTCGGTTGAAAACTAACGATGAAAGTACGATAGCCTCCAAGGTGTGTTTCACGGTTATCCAAGTAGGTGAAGGTGGATGCGACGTCATCTTCCGACAGTTCGAACGCACGTCCCCATGTTATTCCCTTTTGAGATAAAAATATTATAAAATCGTAAAACATTAGACGTTTTATGAACAGCTGAGTTAGAAACTAGAATGATAACTGGATCACTCAATAGTTATTACATGCTGATATCTTTCAAAATAAACTTTTTTTTAATATAAACAAATATTAAAAAATATCGTCTACGTATACACCTGATAACATAAATGCATTTAAATAATAAACGTGTTCTACAGAGCCCTGTGAAGGACAAACAAACATTATTTCGAATTCAATTTATTCAGTTAATTAATCGCCAAAATATTGAGTTAATACTTAAATATATAAACTATTGACAAAATATTGATTTAGTATTTCAATTTAAAATAATAATAATAAAGTCAATTTTTATTTGGTTCATGTCCTTAACTGGATTCCGTATAATTCACACCTAAACACATTTAATTTGAATTGAAGGTATTAGAAGGTATTACGGCGATATTCTAAAACATTACTTAAACCAAAGCAAAACTTAAAAACTCTTTATAGACAGATATTTGTCTTTGCATTATAGTTTAAGTTTAACTTAATTTCAAGAAGGTTACGAGGGGTTAATTTTGTTTCTGAAAGACAGAAGAATAACCAGAGTTTCAGGTGTGTTTTTACACTTTTACAACCACCTTTTTAATTGCAATGGAATTCTTAATTGGATTTGATTAAATAATAAGTGCGTGTTGTCATAATTTGACTTCCGAGCTTATAATTCTAATCGATATAGTCTATAGATTATAAAGGGGGAGGTAGATAGATGACGTCATCAAGGTGTATTAGATCGAAATTGTCACGTGACAATCTCGCAGGTGAATGTTCTGCAGTTCACAATAAGCAGCAGCAGCTGTTTGCTTATTTGCCGTTGAACTTTTTTACTTCTGGGTTAGGAATATGGATTTCGATGAATTCTGTTTTGGTCAGAAGGAGAATTTGACCTCGCAGTTGATTGCTATAAATTTATAAACTTACAAGATAGAAGTTCATTCATTTTGGAGGATTATTTTCATGCTAATATTAGGTATAGCTTATATACGATCAATTTTTGCTTTTTAAAGCCAAAAATCGTATTGGCCGAAGTGTAGGTGAATTTTTTGTTAATTCAATCTTTTTTTTAATTACTATGGAACGCCATTTTTTTTGCAAATATTAATGATATTTACATTGATGAAAAAAATGCAAGTGAAAAATGTGCAAAGTTACGAAAAAAATATCACTTACAAATTGTTATCACTTGCAACATATTCATCACTTGCAAAATATCATCTGATTTGCTTGAATTTTTGAATTAAAATGGATCGTTTGTGAGGTGACAATCTTTTTAGCGTGAGAACAATAAAAATTGCTCAAAACGTAAAATTCTCTGGTGCCGAGGGACATAATATATGAGAAAAAGAGCTGTGTTGCCCACATACAATTTCATAAGAAAAATCGACAGAAATGAATTAATTGGTCGTTTGTGTCGATTAAAAGAGAAAATCCTTGGATTTAATAAGCCAAAATTGATTGTGTATATTAAGTTACCTAACAAACCCATTTCTATAGCAACTGGTTGCTATTAAGGTTCTACCAAATGTAGTCTTAGCATGGTTAACACTATGGAAAAATGCATGCTGCTCATCTGGAATTAGTTGACTCTTGTCTTAACCCTCTGTCACAGGCTTTTATTGGCTGTTGGTATATGCAATACTAAGACGATCCATGTCAAAATTCAAATTGATAAAACACTTATCACAATAAACTGTTATAACACTGTGATTTTATCTTCTTATAATTACAACTTTAAGGTGGTACTTTGCCTGTTACAACATTTCAGGTAAAAGTTTTACGTTAATGGTCGTAAATTTATTTTAGGAGCAATATTAAGAAACAATTCAACGTTTTATTGCTAATAATTGTGAAAGCTAAGTGCTAATAAAACTCGTCAACTTTGACATGAAACATCCTATTCAGAGTTGATGAGTTTAGCACTAATTTTTACCAATTAGCTATAATTAAAAAAAAATACGACCACTAAAATAGTAAATTTACCGAAATGAATTTTTTCATTAGTCATTAATTACAATTATCTTTTAAAAAAATAAACGTTTATACCAGTTTCAACATCTCACTAAATGTTCATGTAATTTAAAATATAAGAAATTGCAATTAGTTTTTTTTTTAATTTTTATTTCCAATATTATTGGTTAATTTTGGACTTTTCAAAAATAAACCATATTGGAAATAATTAAAAAAAATCTTAAGAGATACTTTTCAGCGTATTCATTTACTATTCTAGTTTTTAACTAACTTTGAATTTAAAAAAAAAAGTTGCTTAAAAAATGCGTTTTTAGTTAAAGAACCTTGGTTAGAGACTAAGAGTTGTAGTCTGGCAGTAACTATTTCTAGAGGCTAGTCTGATTTCTATAGCCTCTAACTAGGTTATTCGACTGAAAAAACGCATTCTTTTCTGGTTTTCCCGAACCAATGAAAATTTTCATTAAAACAGGAAAGTTTTTATTTTAGTCACATTAAAATTCCTATATTGATTCTTCATCTTTATTAAATATTATTTTTTTTATTTTATTGAGAGAATTTAAACTAACACAGAAGGTATATTATTTGATATTTTATTCTTTGTTATTTTACGAATGACGTCATTTTTTCACGAATGTCACCATTCGTCATAAAAAGTGTGATTTATTTCTTTAGACTTCAATTCAAATTGTTGTCAATTTGGTTGAATAACAAAATGAAATGCTATAACAACAAATAATTTACAATCGATCAAACATATATGACGTCATCACGTCTGAGTTATAAATTGTGACAGACAGAAACTGCGGTGGGTGGGTGGGTGACTTATGGGTATAGGTAAATTTATAACCTTTTTTAAGTTTACATTTTGGTTAACTACAAGTCAGAGTTTGGTTTATTATTACCCTACTTTAATAAAAGGTTTAGACCTCACGGCTGCTAATCTTGTAGACTAGAAATTTCAAAAAGCCTTGAATATTCCAGTCTGTAAGATGTAGAAAAAACTTCAGGGTTAATTTACGCCATAAAATGCTACTTAAGGTGGGTTTAAAGTGTAAAAACTATTTTCAAACTTTGATTAGTCTGTCTCTTTCTGGTGCTAAGTGAAGAGAAACTTGAATGTGTTTTAGAAACTAGAAGAGTACTTCAATCAGGATTTAATTTTCTTTTGATTTTTGGCCGTTTTTTTTTTGTAAATTGATTTTTTCCTAAGTTTTTCAAATTTTAAAAATTCCTGAATCGTACTTTTTTTTAAAAGATTTTTACGACTACTGGGCTCCGCTGAGCTCTCCTGAGCCCTTTTTATGTGTAAAGAATTTAGTTGTTTTTTTTATTTTTGGCCGTTTTTGAAAATAATTAAAGTCTATAGAGACTTGATTTTTTTCCCCATTTTTTTTTCTTTAAATTTATTTCTTTGAAATTAAGCTTGTTATATGTATTTGAAAATAACCCACTTTAAACAGATGCCATTTTTAATTTTTAATAGTAAAAAGTTTATTTTGAAAGATACATCAACATGAAAATACTAAGTGTGATTCAACTGCTGTTCTAGTTTCTAACACACTTTCAAATTTCAATTGCTACTAAAATTCAGAATGTTTAAAAACTATATTTGAAAAAATATAATTTACCTCTGATTCTTCAACGAGGGTAACAACACGTCCTGGCTGGAGGAAAAAAAAAATAGAAAAGAAAGACTCAATTAGGGTGGTTTCAACGTGTAATTAATTAATTAATAAATTGTACAGATTAAAAAAGGGTTACCCATTTTTATCATTGAATGTGTTTCCGGAAGTAAGGTAAATTTAATAAAATTAAAGGTGTGTTTATATTTGGAGTGCGCGACATGATGATGACTTCATTCATTAAAATCATTACACATTATAATTGTCTCTCTCACTGGAGTTCCTTTTTTGTTTGAACGGGGTTTTTTTTTCCTCCCCCTTTCACTTTTCTGAAGGGTTTTACACAATAATGCCACGTTTATAGACAAGCAATTAGAAATCGGGACAAACAGAAGTTGGCTCCGCCCTGTTTATGACGACCGGCAACTTCTAATTGGTTTGTTGTGTGGTTCGACGTTGAAAAGGGCGGAGCATGTGACGTCAGACTACATAACCAACCAATTAGAAGTTGCCGGTCGTCATATAAAGGGCGGAGCCAACTTCTGTTTGTCCCGATTTCTAATTGCCTGTCATTTACAGTCGTCTTTTGTCATTGTGTGCAAAAGATAATGATGTCTATGGGTGAGAGAGAGAAAGACATTTGTAGATTCTAAGTAACTTCATGCCAATTATTTATTTAGCCTAGTCAAAATGAGAATGTTTACACACAGACACACGTGAACAGCCACGTATATTACACAGAAGCCAATAAACACATGGTGGTGGTGGCCTTATTAAACAAAAAAATGACTTTCACAGGTTCAAGTAAAGTGAATTTCATTTTCTAAATTTAGAAAATAGAAAGTGATAAAAGATAGAGGGTTGAGTGCGATTGGGTAAAATTGCTGGATGAAGCAATTTGCGGCCATTGCTCGATGTTGCTGCTATACAACAACATACATTGCCATCTTATTTTCTTTTGTCTTATCCGATCAAATAAAAAAAATACAATAAGAAGTACATTTTACAAGATAAAATTACATAATCAAATTTATTAAAAGAGAAAAGTGAAATCGAGGCCAGATTTCATCAGTAGTTCTTTTATTTCAAGGGAGAAAAAAAAAACTTAACTGTTTCTCCATCTTCAAGAAAATCACACCATAGTAACAGATAATAATATAGTAAATTAGAACAGAAAAAAGTTAATATTGGTAACTTTTTTATTTTCTAAAACAAAAGTTGTTTTTACAACCTTGAACTGAAAAAATAGTATTATTGACTTTTTGTGGGTTATGTAACTTGAAAAATGTTTTTTCAAAGAGGGATTTCAGGGGTTATAGGTATATATGGGGCGGGGGTGGTGGGGGTTTCTTTAGACACATACACACCGGATGTTTAATTGTCAGGTATTCCGCTTCATGCATTTTGGGTTTAATTTGACTTTAAAAGTGCATGAAACTAAAGGAAAGGAAAAAAAAAAGTTTCTCCTCCTCCTTCTCCTTGTAAGATTGTGACTTATTTACTTGAAACAGGTAGTTAGAAATAGGAGAAAACTTCAGCTGGCTCCGCCCTTGTTATGACTGGCAACTTCTAATTGGTTGGTTATGTAGTCTGACGTCACATGCTCCGCCCTTTTCAACGTCAGATTACATAACCAGCCAATTAGAAGTTGCCGGTCGTCATAAAAAAGGTGGAGCCAACTGAAGTTTTCTCCTATTGCTAACTGCCTGTTTTACAACAGTAGCAAACTTGTAATGATGATGATGATGATGATGATCATCAGTCCATCACGTGTCTACTTTAGGAATGTGATCATGTGAACCGCCGTCTAGAATCCTCAAAAATGTTTCCACATGTTTGTTGTACATTGAAATGTGTCATGTTACTCCATCAATGCAATGGGAAAAATAAGTTATTCAACACAATAATTTAAAGAGACAATGAGTTGTAATAATAACAGTAATTTTTCGTTTTGTAAAATCTGCACAATTTATAGCATTTCAGATAACGTCTATAAGCAAACATACAAATATAGAATTTTGAACAGATAATGTCACGATAGCATTTATGGCAGTCGTATAGCATAATTAGGTATTCTGTACATTGCCTTAAAGGAATCAAAATTTGTTGCAATAAATCAACTTGTAGAAAACTTTTAAAGAGGCAATAACACTTCAAAATTTACTGTATCTTACAAATTTTCTGCAAATCTTTCAAGTTTTTCGCAAATCTTTCAAGTTTTCATGCAAATCTTTGAATTCTTTTTTTACAAATAGGTGGTGTGTGCAAAGAAACCTTTGAAAATAATGCAAGAAAAATAATTATTCCACTGCCAATCACAATTTATTGCAGGAAAAATAGCAATGTAACTTGCTTTAAATACAGTCATTGTTATTGCTGTTTAATGATTGGTTTTTTTTTTCTCCCCAAAATAAAATATTCTGCAAAATTTACAGCAACAATTATCTTGATTTCTTGCAGTGAAGTTTGATGTTAATCGTGTTAGTATCATAATTGTCACTTAATTAAACGGGTTTTTAAAATGTAAAACGATACTCGAACTCGCGGTTATTTCTTTCTTTCAGAAGCAAAATGAAAAAAATGAAGAGAAACTTTTTTTAAAAAAACCTAGAAGGGGGTAGCTCAGTCACTCAAGTGTAATTTCATATTGATATCTTTTAAAATAAACTTTTTATGTCAATTTCAAAATGGCCCAACTTAAAAAAAGTAGACAATATTATTTTTGTAATTATTGTCTTTAAAAAAGATAATCAACATGAAAATAGTAGTATTAAGTGAGTCAGTTACCCATTCTAGTTTCTAGGCGTTGTTGCTCTTCTGAAACTATTTAACTATTTATTGTGCAGATTTCCTAATATAATATTCTTTTCTATAAAATGACTGATTTTAAACTTTGACTGTAAAAATACACGTTACACAAATTATAAGAGTAATCCATTTCAGTTTTGAGGGTTAGTTGAATTTTATTTTAACGGTGTCATATTTCAAATTGAAAGCATAAATTTTAATCGATTAAATCGATTTTTTTTTTCTTTCTCTTCTTCTAATGCTATTGACATTTCTTATAGAAATTTTTCAAAAATAAACAAAAATCAGCTGATTGTCATTGTTTGAAATGTAAATAAATACATTTGAATGAGAGAATTATTAAGACTTAAGTATTAAAAGGTTAAATTGACAATGCATTTTAAATGCTAAATAAGTCCCTCTGCCACAAGACTTTTTCTAAATTTAAATTTCATGGCATAGTAATTTTTCAACTTCAAAAAAACATATAAAACATTAATTGTTTACATTCTAAAATATTACTTAAGCCAAAATGAAACTTAAAACAAAGCTAAACTTGAAAAAAAAAAAACTTCTTAAGCGTCATATTTTTAAGTTTAAACTTTATTTTAAGCAAGGTGGGATAAGAATTAAGATTTGCTTACGTGTTCTGCAGTGCCACGTTGTACACTGTTCCCTTGCCAGAAACGTCTCACGTAACCACGAACATATCCTAGTGTACTGTTAGTATAACGGAATCCTGGATTCCAAACTAGGGATCCATATCCAAACACCCAGAGTCTACTGCTTGAAGTTGGTGGTGGACTGAGTACAGCCATCAGAGAGACAAATATTTAAAAATGCTTAATTTTGATGTGTTCGGTTTCTCCTCCTACTCCTGCTGCCGGGTTTTTTTTTCAATCAGGAGCAAACAACAGCAGGGAAGGAATTTGTGTCCTTATTTTTATATAAAAAAATAAGTGATTTCCGGGATTCAAGGAGGTCGATTATTTGGTTGTTTTACTCTGACGTATATTGGCGTCCGTTTTTTTATATTTAAGAACTCCGTTTTGATTTGATGATTTTTATCCGTTCAGAAAAAAAAAAGTGTGGGAGTTCGTGGAACTTTTTTTTTTTTATCAAAAGTTTAGGATTTTTTGATTAAAAAAAATTACCAACTGATAACCTGGAGATTGATTTTTTTTTTGTTTTCGTCTCTGTCTGCTTCTTCACTTGAATTAAGGTGTTAATTATTATTTACAATTAAAAAGATATCCTTATTGTTATAACTTTTTCATTATGAAATTTAAAAGGAAAAAAAAATGATGGTTAAAAAAATTCATTGGATTTTCCAATGAATTTTGAAGAAAATTTAAAACTTTTCCACACACACAACACAAGAACTAAGTTAACTAACATTTAAAACTGGTGTTAGTTGTTAATATATATATATATAGAGAGACAGAAAAAAAGGGAACCACTTTTAAAATAGTAACAATCATGAGGGGGGGGGGGGGGGGGGGGTTAAAAAAAGTCAGCTGAGTTTAGGAATGAGGTACAATTAGGATGAATAAGGGGGAATGTTTGGCACTGGGTACCACACGAATTTGCTGGTACTCTGGTATATAATAGGTTTGAGTTAAAATTCCTCCATAAAACAACAATATCACTTGTAGAAGTGGATGACACTTTACCAGTTTTATAATATCCAGATGATACTTGTACTACTGTATATTAAGCTCCTTCTTTCACTTCTTAACCCTTTTTTTACATTTCAAATATAATCCAACATTCTTCGTCTTCTTTTTGGCTTTGATGGTGATTTTTGTTTCTTCTTCTTCTTCTTAAAAAAAAGTCAATCCTCAAACGGGGTGTTGACCTAGATGCAAGTACATTAAGGAGAGAGAGAGAGTCTGTTAACCACTTTGTGAAATGTCTATCCTTTACTCAGTCCATCCATCCATTCTATCAAGCCAACTTAGCCACACAACGTACTGGCCACGTGTTCTGCTTTTTTTTTTCTTCTCTCTCTCTCTCTACTTCATTTGAGATTAGATAGAAAGATAGATTGAGAGAGAGAGAGCATATAAAATTGGTGGAAAACTACGTCATCAACGTTTGCAGTTGGCCGACTGTTTGATTCAGGATGATGCAATTGTGGCACATATTGCTCTCTTTATACACATAGACTACTAAGTCTGTATTATATTCTCCTCCTCCTCCTCCTCCTCTTCTTCATCCTATTTGGTTCATTCAATCGTTTCTAGTCTCTATATGGTATTCTTTTCTACAGAGTGTCTGTAAAACATATTGACAAGTCGTTGCTTTTTCTACTTAGTAATAAATTAATAAAGTCAGGGTAATATCCTGTCTGAAATAAGGTTAAGGACACTTAACTGTAAAAACATTCCTTTCGAAGAAAACAGACATTTAAAAAAAATATATATATTTTAGAAACTAGAAGAGTAACAGAAATTACTGAATTACTTAAGAGATTTTCATGTTGATATATTCTAAAAAAAAATTGAAAGTATTTTTGAAACTAGAAGAGTAACTGAATCACTTAAGGGGATGTTCAAATTGATAAATCTTTTTCTAAAAAAAATTAAAGTATTGTTCAAATGGAACATTAAATGAATCACGTAGACGTTCATGTAGATAAATTAATAAAATTTAAATTATTTTAGAAACTAGAATAAGGTAAGGATCACACATGCCGAAAAATGACCAGAAAATTAAATTCAGAAATAGGAATCAGTGTCTTAAAAAGTGGGATTTTTTTATCAGCATGTGTCATCTTTTCCTAACTGAATCACTGAATGAGGACTTTTTTAAGGCCATTTGTAAATGACAATATTATAATTTTTTTAACTTTTGAAATACGGAATAATAACACAAGTTTCCCATATTTCAACGTTTCAAAAATTGTGTTATTTTGAATGGCTGCTCCTAAAACGGATTCAAGCCAGTACACTTGGAATCACCTTAAGAGCTATATGACAGGGCCACCCCGAGGTGACAATTCTCAATCAGACAAAGAGACCTTTGTCAAATTTGAATTTGTCCTATTTTTCAAGGAAGAGAATTCCATATTTTAAATATATTTGCAAACGAAATAACTTAAGTTTTAGCTCTTTAATTGGCTTTAGATGACCATTTCTACTTTATAAGTGGATTTCTAGTAAAGAATTCCATCTACCAACATACAATATATAGCGAGTTGCCATGTTGACAAATTAGCCGCACACACAATCATAGAAATGGTAGCCATTTTCTTGTCGAGAGCACACGTGTGAGAGAGAGAGATAGAGAACGAGAGTGGCGAGAGTGTTGCTTTACTTAGCAAACAAACACACAGGCAATTACAAATAGGGACGAACACCAGTTGGCTCCGCCCTTGTTATGACGACCGGCAACTTCTAATTCGTTGGTTATGTAGTCTGACGTCACATGCTCCACCCCTTTTCAACGTGGAACCACACAACAAACCAATTTGAAGTTGCCGGTAGTCATAAAAAGGACGGAGCCAACTTCTGTTTGTCCCGATTTCTAATTGCCTGTAAGAGACACAGATGTGATACAGTAACGGTTTTTTATTAAAACCCGGATTCAAGAACACCTTGTATGTTTATATAATTATTTACATATATTTGTTTGTATAGATGGGGGGGGGGGGTAGGGTACCAATTAAATTTGTCTTCCTTATTCAACCGTGGCATATATTCTATTCTTGAATTGGTTCCTCAATAGGAGGAGTCATTTATTATTATTTTCAGAAATTATTTGTAATAATAATAATAATAATATTACAATTGGTTGTTGTTTCGTGTTGTACGAGGTTTTTTTTATTTCTTGGAAGTTCCTTCATGAATGATGGAAGGTTTTAATTTTTCATAGAAATATGAATGATGCAAACATATTTGGGAATTTACGGTATATTATAGTGTTTGGTGCTGGCAGTGAAAGGTACATTTTACTGCTATAACAAACTATTGTTATCAAATATTAGATCAAGTATCAAGTATCAAGAGTATAAATTACAAAAATGAAAAATCAGACTTTTTATTTAAAAAATCTGAAATGCAATGTGAAAAACAACATTGTCTTCATTTCCGGTATGCAAAATTCCTGATTCCATAAACTCCATGAATTATTCCAATGGAAAATGAACAATATTTTAAAAAAATAGTTAATTAAAAAAATTGCTACACGATCAAAAAAAGTAAAGTTAAAAATGAAAAATCAGACTTCTTTGATTTAAGAATCAATTGCAAAAAAAAAAAAAATGCAATGTGAAAGACAAGATTGTCTTCATTTCCAGTATGCAATTTTTTATTCCAAAATGACTTCATAATTTTTTTCTAATGTAAAGTGGAATCTTTACAAAAATGATTAAACTTCAGAAATTGCTTCACAATCAAAACCATACATATATATTTTTTTAAAAAAATGATAATTTAAAATAAACTATTATTTATAAAAGTTACAAATAGAATAAAAAATATCTATTTATTAATCATATATTAACACTACACAAAAAAACCCTTTAATTATTGTAAAATAACAATTTTTTATACATTTTTTTTTTCGAATTTTGGATCTAAATGAAAAAATTCTTAAGTCAAGTTCCCATTTTTTATTTAAAAAAATACATAATATAATTTATAATTCATTATTAGTAATATGAGTAGTAGTAGATTGTATAACAGTGGTAGGGTTCGGATGTTCATGCAATATGAAAAGCAAAATGTTTCTCAATCTACGGCCCAAAAGCCAATTGTGAAGTAACAATCCCAGTTTATATCACCCAACAATTATGATTTTTTCTTCAAACAAAAACACCTGGTTAGAGGCTAGAATCATCTAGTTGCCAAATGATAGTAACCAGACAGCTAACCTCTAACCAGTCCCTTTTTTATTAGAAAAAGCATAATTGCAATTGAATGATGATGATAATTACTTCACAATTGGCACTTGGGCCACAGCTTGAGAAACATTTTGATTTTGCATGGAAATTCCGAACCCTAGTGATGACATTTTGACAGTGAATTTTTTTTTTTATAACAGTTGCTATATTGTGTTTGTTTTTTCGTGCTGTTTTTACTTTTCATTGTTCCCTCTTTATGGCAATGTTTTTTAGGCTTAATATTTTTGTACAAAAATATGAAAATATTATCATGTTTAATAATGAGATAAAATTAAATATAATTGTCATCTTGTGGTAGGCCTACTATACCCTTTTAACTGGTTAAATCAAGTTTTAAAAATAATAAAGAGCAATAATGGTTTCTTAAGTGTCTTCTTCATGATTAGTTTTTCAAGTGTTTTGTTTGACAGTTTTGACATAAATAGGGGGGGGGGGGGAGAAAGATGTTGTATTTTAAAATGAAAGATCTTTTAAAATTGTAATGTCAGTGAGGCCTTTTTTGTAGAAGGAGAGAGAATGAATGTGATGATTATTGTCTAGAAGAACGTTTAAATTTGATATCAATGAACATAATTTGGACATTGCCTTTTATTCCGAATGACTTGCAGAAAATAACATTAGTTAGTAAATTTACTTAATGGTCAAATCAACTATTTTTTTTAAATCTTGTTCTTATGGTTTCTGATTCCCTTCTCCTCCTTTAAATATCATCTTTCATTGCTTGACCACCGCCGTATATATATATATATATATATATATATATATATATATATATATATATATATATACATATATATATATATATATGAATATATATATATATATATATATATATATATATATATATATATATATATATATATATATACATATATATATATATATATATATATATATATGTATATATATATATTATATATATATACATATACATGTATATATATATATATATATATATATATATACATATATACACACACACATGTATATAAAATTAATAGAGAGATAGAGAGACAGTGAGAGATAGAGATAGAAAGAGAGATATAGATAGAAAGACGTCACTGAGAAAGAGATATAGAAAGAGAGAAAAAGAGAGAAAGATAGATAGATAGAAAGAGATAGATAGATAGAGATAGATAGATAGAAAGAGAGAGAGATAGAAAGAGAGATAGAAAGAGAGAGAGATAGAGAGAGAGAAAGAGATAGATAGATAGAAAGAGAGAGAGAGAGATGCAATGAATCAATTGATTTAAAATGTTATAAACTTCTATTGTAAGTAGTACTTTAGATACACGCCCTGAGCTATTATTGTGACTAGTCTCGTCTTAAAGGGTGGGTTTTCAATACACTTATTATTAAAGGGTCAAGGAGTTCTAGTATGGTGGATAGCACTGGATACATAAAAAAAAATTAGTAATTGTTGGCCTTAAGATTATAACAAAAAATATATACATCCATAATTATTAATGGAAAAAATATATATATCTGGGAAAAATCGGGTATACAAAAAAACAAAACTGACCAACAGGTTTTTTTTTTTGCTTTTAGAAGGTTAAGTAAAAAAGGGGGGAGGGGTAAACAGTAAGCCTTAGGGAATGAGGAGGAATAGGGGGTTCGGATTTTCAGGACAGGTGTATGTATTATTTGGATACAAAAGAAACACAGGAGAAAAAAAAAACGTCTTAGAATGAAATTTTACATATATTATACTAAAATTAGTATTGGGAATGATATTTGAAGTTTGTTAGAAACTAGAAGAGTAATTTTATAGTATCATTGGTCAAAATATCAAATTTTGATATTTGGATTAGTTAAAAACGAAAAATAAACTTAGTAAGTCGTTTTTCAAACTGTTATAAAACGTTTATTTTAAAAAGTTATTTTCGTTATTATTACTTTTAACCTTTCAGGTGATTGAATTCACCTTTCTAATTTCTAACATAAGTTTAATTTCTTCCAAGAAAAAAATCAATTTTGATGACTAGACAACTAATCTTCAGGCGAAAATTAAAGAAGAACCTTGACCTTCAACTTCAACCCTCTGAGCAAGGTTACTTAAAACATACAAAAATCCTATTTAAAACAGTTTTGAAATCTCAATATTACCTTATAATCTACACTTGAGCTAAATGCATTCAAGTTAACTGTGTTTTAGTTGAATTTATACGGAGTACAGTTATACCTAGTACACACAGCTGATAATTTAAATGTATTTAAATAATAAACATATTCTACAGAACCCTGTGTGAAGGGAAAACAAAACAATATATCGAATTCAATTTATTAAGTTAATAATCTGAAAATATTAAGATAATACTTAAATATAATATATTAACTATTGATTTATTATTTCTGTTTTAAAATATTAATAATAAAGTCAATTTTTATTTGGGTTTATGTCTTTAACTGGATTCCGTAGAATTCACCTAAACATTTAATTTGAATTCATTTAATTCATGTGTGTACAAAGTATTAAGGACAGGATCACAGGAACAGATAAAATTGACATCATTAACTTAATTATCTGAACAAATTGAAATACTACGAGAAATTTAATTGATTTAAATATGAAACTCAATTATACTGAGATATTAACTGAACAAATTTGAATTCGACATATTGTTTGGCCTTAACAAGGCTCTCTACAATGTGTTTTTGAATTAATTGTAAGAAATTGTGCGAGATTCACAGCCATTATTTGTCTTAATTTCTTGCACGGAATCTTGCAAGAAAATTATCAAGTGTGATCGTTGCTTGGCTTAGATAATGTTCAAGTTCAAGGGACAAGTTTTCTGCTCTGTTTAAGTATAACCTGAATACGTGAAACGGAAACGTAAAAAAAAAGCATGACATAATGAGAGAGAGAAAGAGTAGTGAATATTATTGTTGTAGATAATGGCAAGGTCATTTGACGTCACTTATGTAATAATTTGAAAGGTGTCTCTGATTTGATGATTTTCACTGGTGGGCCCACTCACTTGTAAATGTTGAGGACACAGGCAATTAGAAATTGGGACGAACTTCAGTTGACTCCGCCCTTTTTATGACGACCGGCAACTTCAAAATTGGTTGGTTGTGTAGTCTGACGTCACAAGCTCCGCCTTTTTCAACGTCGAACCAAACAACAAACCAATTAGAAGTTGCCGGTCGTCATAAAAAGGGCGGAGTCAACTGAAGTTCGTCCCGATTTTTAATTACCTGTGTTGAGGACTAGTAGGCATATTATCACTCTTGGATTTTGTTCTTCCAAGAAAACACACTGATATCAGGCCAGTGTGTATAGAGAGAAAAAAAGGTTTGAGTTTTCTGAAATCTGAAGAAAGAAAAGAAAAACTTACCTGTGATTTGTTTTTTATAAAAAAAAAAGTGGGGTGGAAAAAGGGGCCCTTTTTTAAGACCAGTTTTGTTTTGAGTGTTGGTCTGCTTTTTTTTTTTTTGTTGGAAGGATGATGGTTCAAGGCTGAGATCAACTTCTTGGCGACGTCCCCTCCCCTCCATCCCCTCCTCCTCCTTCCCTTCAGTTACCTTACTCTCCCTCCATTTCTTACTCTTCCTTTAGCTTCTGACCACCTATTCCTCCTCCTCCTTTTTACCACCTTACCCTACCTGTCTTACTTTACTACCTGTTGGTGCAGCCTTCCTCCTTTATATGTTATTTTTTTTTCCTTCTTCATTCTCCTCCCTCCTCCTCCCTTCTCTCTCTTATTTCTTAAACCCGTCTTTATACGGAGCGTGGGAAAATCTGTACCTGTGATTTTAAGTTTCTGTTGCTCAAGCTCAGTCAGCTCCTTGCTACTGACTTCTTCTTACCTTTTAACAGTAATCACCCACTCAACATTGGTTGCTACTACCTCCATCACCATCATCACTAGAAAATCTTCTTCTCCCCTCCTCCTCCTCCTCCTCCTTGAGGGCAATTCGAGATTGTTTTTTTTCAGGGGTTAAACCTCACCTCAGGGCGAAGAGTGAAGTTTCAAAAGAGAAGAATAAGAAACAGCTGACGTTTTATAACCATATCTGATCCATGATAATGATGATGATCATCATATTAATATTAATATAATAAAAATGTAGTACTTACCTTGTTCTAAAATTAACTCTTTCTAGTATATTAGGTATTTATAGGCCTACATTATATGATCAATTGGAAACTAGAAAAAAAAGACATTTCTTTTGTTAAAAAAAAGTAAACATTGACATGTTTTTGTTACTTTTTTCTGGGTTCTCCTTTTTTTTCTACTGAACTTCCTTTTTCTCAGGTGATTTCTTCTCAAATTAAATGGAGAGGAGGAGGAAGAAGACGACAGATGGTGTGTTGTGTTGTGTGTGCCCTAAACACTCCCCTTCCCCAGTTTTCCCTCCAAAAAATAAAAGGTAACCCAACATGCTGCGTCATTTATGGTCATCCTAATTATAATTAGGATTCGTTTTCTCACGCTGGTTATAAGTATTTTAAAAGAAAAAGAAGAAGAAGAGGCATTTGAAGGATGGAAGATTTTTTTTGTGTCTCTTTATTATGAATTGAGAAGTGCCTTAAAAAGAGAGAGCCTCAGGGAGATGTCATAAACCGGGGTATGGAACCCTGGAATAGTATATTCTCATTTAACAACTGTGATATACTCTCACTTTTGACTACATAGTAGTAGTAAATGAACTATTTATGAACATGTTGTGTATATTTGAAAATTCTACACACTGAATGAGTTAATTTAAACGATCTTTTTTTTTCTTTCTCTAAATTGACCTATGATCAAGTGATAAGTTGATCAATGATCATCCTGTCACCTGGCAACCTGTAATTTATGAAAGAAAAAAAAAAGTTGTCCTTTCTAGTATAAAAGTGGGTCAGAGTTTTGCGTACTTTTTTAACTACTTGGATAGGACAACTATGTCATATGACTCATTACTACGATATATGAGTTTTTTTCTTTTACTGGACATAATAATATCACGAATTTTTACCATCTTTTGTCCTAAATGATATTCTTTTTAATATTAAAAAAGTGTGTTAAGATCGTAAAAAAAAACAAGAAATCACGAAAAAGTTTTTACGATTATGATAAGTCGGTATTTAATGGTCTTTTAAGATACAAATGTCGTGAGAATAAAAGCGGAATAATTGCGGAATAAAAATCAATAAAGCAGTGGCTTCATTGTAGCAATGGTATGTTATAAAAATTACCGAGAAAGGGTAATTTTACATACTGTTTTGTAGGGAAACTTGAATATGTTTTTAGAAACTAGAAGAGTAGCTTAACACTTAATGGTATTTTCATGTTCATATTTTTTTTTTCAAAATAAGCTTATATCAGTATGAAAAGTGATTGAACTGTTCTTCTAGTTTCTAAAAACACTTTCTAATTTCTCTTGATATTATTCCTGAAAGACAGAATAATCAGTGTTTGTCCATAAACCCATGTATGTGTCAAAATTATGGAGGATGAACGTTGCCAGAATTATTGGATAACCCCAATGCAAACTCGTTATTTCCCCGATTATGTCATTTCTCTGATTGTGATGTCGAATTTGAATACAAATCTTAGAGAGAGGGGATTTAATTATTGAGTAATCTCAACTATAAACGCAGCATTAAAGTCAATTCAGAGATTACTGACCATGAAATTGATTTACATAAATCAATTCTCAGATATTTTTTTTTTTGCTTTTTGAGTCAACTTTTGAGGACGTTTTTATACTCATCGGTCATTTAAACTAATTCGTAATTGATGATGGTCACATTACTTGAGTAGCAGAATTGACTGATGAAATAAGAAAAAACGTGTTTCTTTCTTTCTTCTTCTAATTGAAACTTCAAACCTTTAATGTCCATAGGACATACTGTACAAGGTGATGGGTATAGGCGTAAATTAGAGGTGGGGGGGGGGGGGGCGCGGGGTGGCGGCCACCACCCCAAAAAAAACTAAATTGATTTTTTTTTAAAATATTACTTCTAATTTTTTGTAATAAAAACAGGATACAAGTTCACACATTTGTCACCAAGTTATCTGTCCTCGGAAGTCTTGTTGGACTCTCCTGAGTTCATTTCAGTGTTTTTCAGGGCATCTAGAAGACTTTCATTTTTTGGACAATTTTTACTTTTTTGAATTTATGGGTTTTTATGGTTCTCGGAAGTCTGTTGGGCCCTCCTGAGTTCATTTCAGTTCTTTCATCCTTCCAAAAATGCAATGCAATACTAGGTCTTTTTGTTCTTGGTCTCTCAACTCTTGCCACCCCACTTTTGCAATCCCAATTTACGCCTATGGTGATGGGCGGTGATTGTTGTTTTCCAGGAGTTGTCACACACACACACACAGGGTTGTGACATTTGGAGGTTTTTGAATTATTATTTGTGATGTTCATGGACGATTCGCGTGTGTCCAGTCTAAATCAGTCAGTGAGTCTGTTCAGTGAATGGCGGCCACCCGAGGCCACACGTCTTCTCTCTTAATTAGAAATTCTTACAATTTTGAGGTCCAGTCCGTTTTCTCACAAATTGTTTCTTAAAGTAAAAAAATTCATAAGAAAAATGAAATAAATAATTTTCTTAAGAAATTACCCTTCTTATTGATTGATTAATCAATTTCTGTCATTGGTTTTTTTTTCTGCTTCTCCTTGCTATACATTTTCTGGTGTTCTGAGTCTCTTCCGGTTTTTTTAAAGAAAAAAACAAAAAACTATTTCAATTGGATTAGGAATCGGATTATTTGATTGATTGATTTGTTACATATTTGGTAGTCTCATTTTTTTCTTCTTCAATGATGTAATATTGGCATGTTTCATTGAATTAGCTCATTTGCATTCCACATTGGTGGATTTAAAAAAAAGTAGCAGCCTGTTGAGTGAGTTATTTATTGTTATTAGAATACATCATTTTTTTTCCTGAAACATTTCTGTTGACAATTTCCAATTGAGTATTTTTCTGATACGTGGTTGGAGAGTTAAGTTTTTAAACTGTTTTTTTTTTTTTTACTTTTCCCACGGTTTTTTCAATCAGTAAAAACAGCAATAGCAACAGTAGTTATTGTAGTATTTATATGCTCTGGTCAAGTCTAAAGTGGCTTACAGCTTACGACATAAGCTAGACTGATTAGTGACGTCATACATGAATTTAAAATTAAATCTACCACAAATATTTGCACCCTCTCTCTTTTTTCCGTGACTTTTTCTGAGTAAGGTATGCACAGAGGGTATAGTTGGCCAGAGCATTTAGAACATCAATTTCATAGTTAAATCTGCATATTGACTATATTTTAAGGCAATTTGCAGAATGCCTCCATGTCAACAAGCAAATCAAATGATAATTGTCTTAAATGACATTTTGTAGATTGGCTTACTGTTTTAGGCATTCTGTATATTGCTTTAAAGCATGGCCAATATGCTGAATTTAGGGTATTGGCCCACAGATCACTTTTTGACCATTTTTTTTCGAGATGTTCGCATTTGGTTGAGCTGTGGTTGCGTTGTATTTTTCTATGGAAAGACTCAAAGTGGTCGGTTTTGGCGGCCGCCAGACTTCATTTTGCAGTCGAAATGTGGTCTGTGTGCCAGTGGCCGTACTTTTCCACTTTGCCAAGTAACACATCGTTTCAATGGGTAGAAGCAAGTCTTGTTAACATTTCCATAAGATTTCTATGCAACTTTTTTTAGCAACTATTTATTATGGTTTATAAGTTGTGTTTTGCATAATTATTTCACGTTTTTCTCTCTCTTGTCTATATCTCATAGGTGATGATAGGTAAAGAGATTTAAAATAATGAATAATTTAAGTCAAAATCATGTCTTTCACAATTCTTTTCAGAGAACAGGTTTAGTACAGTGTGATCCTGACAAGTAGACCACATTCTATTTGATATTTCACCTTCTCTATCAGGAAGGCAACCTGGTTAGAGGCTAGAAGTAAAGCATGAGCAAGAATACTTTTAAGATACGTGGATTCAATAAATGGTACTGTAAAGCCTCGTTTTCACGGTGGCGATAGTTCTTTCGTGAGAGTAGCTGTCATGAAAGTTACGATAGTTCACTCACGATGGCAACTGTCTACATGTCTTGAAGTAACGTGATACTTCCCTGTCACATGACAGTGTGACGTCTACTTCATAGGATATCATTGAGTCAACAACAGTGTTGCCTCTCTCTTCCTACAGAAGCCAAATTTCCCTACAAGTTGTCACACAACAACTATTACTATTGTGACAGTACTATCAACTATCAAGTCAAACGAGATAGTTGTGATAGTCACTATCGCGAAATAGTGTGACAGCGACTATCATGTGGTTTTCACGGTGATTGTTCTCGCGATAGTTGCTGCTCTCATGACATCAACTATCGTGACACAACTATCATCGTGAAAACGGAGCTTAACTGTCGAGATACAATTGCGAGACTTCGTATCTAGAGAGTGTCCATACCTAATGTATGTTGCACAACATTGTAACATATTTTCCATTTCGGAAAGGTTGTCTCGCAACACTCTCGAGACTTTGAAAAACATTGTCTCTAGAAAGTCTAGCGATTGTTGAGATATAGTCGCTACAAAGTCGTGCGCGACACTAGTATCTGGCAGATACTAGTGTCGCGTACGAATTTGTATTCAAGTTTTTAGATGCTAGCTTGACCTCTAGCCTCTATCCAGGGTTTTTTTTCCCTCTGTAAACTTTTTTTTCTGGTTCTCTTCTTATATTATGAATTTATGAGGAATATTCCTTTTCGAGAGAGACAAAAATACACACACACACACCCTGTAAATATATTTGGCACTGTTGCCATTTAATTGTTGGTCTTGTTTTATTTTAAATACAGAGTTGAGAGTTTGGAAAAAAAATCATAAACAATAGCTTTTAAAGTTATCTCTCTCTCTCTCTCTCTCTCTTGTGTTGTTGTAGTGGTGCTGCTGACCTATATATTATTATTATTTAGTTATAGTCATACATAAAATGAGAGAAAAGACAAATGGAAACATAATAAAAAAAAATGGTTTCCCACGGTTGTGATCTTGACATTTAAACTTGATCTAAGTCTCTCTCTATGTAAAAGGAATCTGTTTCTACTAAGATATAAATTTTGATTTTTCCATTGAAAAGAAGGAGGGAGGGAGGGAGGAGAGTATTTTAAAAATGATAAAAAACAAGTCAGTCTTATAGTAGTGAGAATTATTATGACTTTAATCAATTTGCCATCATATGTTTTTGAGACGTTGTTAAGATCTTATCTTAAAGGCTGGTTGTAAATTGTGATGATGATGATTGTTGATGATGATGATGATGATGGTAGTAAGTTTTTTTTTTAAAAAAAATACACAAAAAAATTGGCCACTAGTTTCTTCTGATGTTATTTAGTTATAATTAAGGGTAGGTAGTTGTTGTGGTAAGAAACAAACACAAAAAAAAAAAATTACACAATTTGCTCTGATTTGCTTTTTATTTTATGTTCTTAAATACATATAATAAAAAAAGCATCTTCTTCAAAGATACAAAAAAACAAAAATCGTTTTGTCACGATCATGTTTTCGAGGATTTTTTCTCAGGGGAGACAGGATTGGGATTAGGACGGAGGTAAGGGAGGGGAGGGAAGGGAAGGGAAAGTTGACCAATTTGTTTTCTGACTTTTATTATTAGAAAGAAACATGGGTCGTGTCGACACATCTTCTAAAAGTCCCGTTTCAACACATGAAATCGAGATTTTTAATATTAGCACCGTTTCCACAGAACAGGTTGTCTTGCACACACTTTCCAACAAAATGACTAAAAAAAATGAATTTTGTATGGATTTCAACGGGAATAGTTCAATTGAACATGTTTTTAGTAAAAGTACCATTTTTTTTGTTGCCATTTGATGTAAAAAGCAAAATAATGTTTAAAACTTCCTTGAAGTTAATGTAAGTTAAGGTAATAGATTACTTTCATTGGTGCTTTTGAAGAATGCACGTGCGCAGTAGAGAACTGACCTTACCTTAAAGTTGTCAACACAGAACACACAACCTTAACTAGACCCTAACATCCCTTATTAGAGATTAGATATTTAAGAAGCATCTAAAACTACACTTGTCCAGACAAGAAATATTAGTCTCTAAACAGGTTATTTGTCTTAAAAACGCTAATTATTGTTTTTCACATTGTTCAAATATGAAATCAATGTATTTAAATTAGTATTTTATTCTTTATAAATTCTAGTTTCTAAATTATTGAGAAAAAAATCACACTGAATAAAATCCCCACAGAATTTCACTTTGTAATAGCTAGTACACACACACCTGATAATTTAAATAATAAATGTGTTCTACAGAGCCCTGTGAAGGACAACAAACAATATGTCGAATTCAATTTATTCAGTTAATTAATCTGAAAATATTGAGTTAATACTTAAATATAATATGGAAACTATTGATTTAGTATTTCAATTTTAAAATAATAATAAAGTCGATCTTTATTTGGTTCATGTCCTTAACTGGATTCCGTATAATTCACCTAAACACATTTAATTTGAATTCATTTAACTCATGTGTCTACAAGAGGCGTTTTTAACAGAAGCGCCATTTATATTTTAGTTCAAAGTACCATAGAAATATTTCTAATGGTAGTTTTTTATGATTGTGTGATTTTTTTCCTTATTTTTAAAATGTTAAGACAAAAATATATAAAAGTGAAATAAACGAAAAATAAAAACACAAAACGAAAAAATATTCTTATTTAAGATGTACTTTTTTATTTTTGCAAATGAAGACACTGAAATTTGATAATGATATTTGAATTATTATGAAACTTAATTTATATACAACGAAAAAACATTTTTTCTCTTTTATAAATTACATATTTACATAAACATGGTATTTTTTTCTTTTTATATATATTTATAAATATATAATAGAGAGAAGCAGCTACTTGAATGAACATTTTTTTATTATTATTTTGTTATAAAAAGAAATAAAAGGAAATGAAGAAACCAAATAAAAAAAAATACAAACAAATATTTCGAAAAAAAAAAAAGTTATTACTTCCGGTACTATTTTTTCTTTAAAAAGAAGAATAAAAATGAGAAGGAATTTTTTTGTTCTTAAAAAATAAAAAAATTAATAACACATTATTATTATTCAGCATAAGAAGGAAAAAAAACAATTATAATTGGAATTTTATAAAGTGAAAAAAAATATTTCTGTTTTTTCTGTCTCTCTCGGTTGCCAAAAAATATTTTAATAACAAAAACTTGAAAAATTTTGAAAAGAAAAAGTTCGTGAGAAAATGGCACACAAAAAAAAAATAAAACAAATTCTGAATTCAAATAACTTGAATGTGGAATCTTTTTTGTTTGTTTGTTTGGTTGGTTATAAAACGAGAAATTTTGCGGAAAAAAAATTGGGTTTAATTTGTGTTGAGAAAGAGGACTCAAAAAAACTCATTTTTAAACTGATTAAATTTTACACAATTTCACATATTGTTTATTTTTGTAAAATAAAACAAAAAGAAAAATTAATTCTATTTTATTATGAGGTTGAAAAAATTAAAAACACAAAAAAAGATGAAAAAATGCAAATAATATATATATAAAAAAAGGAATTTTTTCAGGAATATTATTAAAAAAAAGTTTTTTTTTGTGACTGACTACGATTAAAAAAAAATGATGACGTAAAAAATGACTATGACTAGGGACCACAGCGCCATCTGGGTCATAAAAAAATTATTCATCGTTTTATGGAAATGAAATATATATATACATATATATTTCTATTATGTAAAAAAATGTATGGAAAAAAAAGGTGAAAGGTGAAAAAAGGGGGGCGGAGATTGAAATAAGGTGAAATTAAGGGATATTTAAGGAAAGAAAATGTCTGGGGTTTTTTTGGGGGGGGGGGAGACATAAGAAAAATTCACTTTAAAAAAAAATTGATAAGTGAATTTTTCATTTTAAAAAATTTTTGGTTGTATTAAGAGATCAATTGTGGATTTTGTTTTAAATTAAGATAAATTTTCAAAAAGTGCCAAAAACAAATTTCGAGTTTGTAATTTTTGTTTTTTTAAAAATAAACTCGAAATTAAGTTCGTTATTTTTTTGTTATTGTTGTAAAAAAAATTATAAACTAGCTTTTTATGAGATCTTTTTTTTAAAGACTTGAATTAAATGCATTTAAAAAAAGAAACAATTAAAAATTATTTCATTCTTTAAAAATGACTCAAGTTTTAAAAAGAATGCATCATTTTTCACTCAAAAAAAAATTGTGTAAAAAATATTTTTAAGGTGGTTTTAAAGTGTAAAAACGCCTCTTGAACTCTTCATTATTCTGTCTTTCAGGTGAAAAATTAAAAGAAATTTTTAAGAAACTAGAAACGTTAAGGTTATTTTCATAATTATTATCTTTCAAAATAAGCTTTTTATTTGAGTTTGAAACTGATCCAACTTTTTAAGCAAGATAATATATTTTTTTTGGTTTATAGAAAAGCTTATTTTGAAAGATATCAACCTGAAATTTAGCCCTTAAGTGATTTAAGCTAATATATCCCTTCTAGTTTCTCTTGAATTATAATATTATAGAATAATTAAAGAAGTTTGTAAATCAGCTTTTTTTTATAAAACCATCTTATTGGGGAGAAGAAAGAAAAATAATGAAAAATGAAAACTTATAAATATTTTTTTTTTGTATTTTGTGTTTTTCCATCTTTGGATAATTTTTTGCTTTTTTTCTCTTCAATCAAAAAATTTTCATAACACAGAAAAGAAAAATAATAATAATTACATAATTAATTCTAAGCTTAATAATATTTCATAAATCACTATTAATATATAATATATATTTTATGCAAATAATAATAATAATAATAATAAAAAAATGAACAAGGCACTTTCAATTTAATTTAAGTATATATTTTTTTGTTTTTTTCTTTAAAAAAAAAGACGATTTCAGAATTTTGTTTCAATTTTTCGACACAAAAAAAATTCTGTCACAAATTAAATTTATTTAACAAAAAAAATTTAATCATAAATAAATAATAAGGTCTTATCTTAAGACATTTTTAATTATTTTCTTTGAAAAGTCATTTTTATTTTAATATAATAATATTTCTATCTCCAACTTTTTTTTTTAAAAAAAGAAATATTATTGGTTTTTGTTTTTCTTCTAAAAAAAATCGAGAATTTGATTAAAAAAAATTAAAAAAAAGTCAATTGATATTAATTTTTCTTCAAGTCATGATTAGAAACATCTCTTTTAAAGCTTCTTCAAATTAGAAGAAGTTTATTTCTTTGGAGTTTTATAAAACGGGTGACGTCACTTGATGACATCCCACCCCCCATCATCATCATTGATTATCATCATCAATTACACTTCCGTTGCTAAGGAATGTCTTTGTTGTTGTTGCCTTTGATGATGATTATGATGATATTGTGAATGTATTGATGATGCTGGTGATATTTGTTGTGAATTGTGTTCGTCTATTACATAAACTGAACTAGAAACTGGACTACAACTGCTACTTGCACTAGTGTCGCCACCACCACTCTGTTGCTGCTGCTGGTGATGATTTTGTGTCGTCGTCGTCGTCGTCGTCACCAGTGATGCTGATGTTGCAGCAGCACCTGCTGATGATGATGGTGATGTACTTTCAGCCACTTTTGTTAATGTTATATCACTGTAACAATAAAAAAAGACAAAAAAAAAACCATTAGACATCAATTTAACACATTACACACACACAAGTTTGCTAAACTTATTTTGTCAACTTAAGATTATTGGTTGAATTATTTAAATGAGGAAGTTCTTCCTCCTTGTAAATGAGAACAATGCCAAAGGAGCCAAAGTTAAAGGGCTCATATAAATAATTGAAACAGTAATCTTGAGTTGAGAGAGACAAATATTAACAAAAAACAAGATCATTGAAGATCAAAATATGGACAGGCTTGAAAAACATGTTCTGGGAACAAGATGTCAAAATATTGTCACTATTTAATTTTGATGTCTTCAACAAAAAAAAGGCGCTTCTGATTTAACATGTGTCTCTTTTGCTTGACCACTCTGACCACAGACTGGACATTTGAAATATGTAGTTGATTTTCTCTCTTAATTCTCTTGTATTAAATTTTCAATTCAGTCAAGTGTTGCGAGAGGACTTATCCAAATTGAAAATTTACACAAGTTTATTGTGCCGTGACACCGGAAGTTGATATTAACAGACAAGACAGACAAAATCTTAATGTTATGTTCAGAAAAAGAACAACTTTTATTTCTCTCTAGTGAAAACTGTAATCGATTTAACTTTACCCAACCCTTTTTTAAACTAATGTTTGTTATCGGACATGGAATTTTCTTGAAAAGGAAAAGTGTTTTAAAAAAGATGGAGAGAGAAGGGGTGAGGTGAAACCGTTTTCTGCATCACTGCTTATACAACAAATCCGACTTATAACTGGTTTTCATGAACTTAATTTTTTTTTTTCGGACCAAAAGATAGGAGAAAGTTCTCTTGTTGGGGGTTTTTGGGGGTCGTTTTTTTGATGATGATGATTTTTTTTTAACTTTTGTATTATTTTGTTGTTTTATAAGTTATTCATTCATTCAGTGATTTTTAAAGTCATTGGTTGGTTGGTCATTTGCTTGATTGAATTAAGTTTTTGTGTTTTTTTTTTTTACAAGAAAAGAAGAGAAAAAAAAAAGATTCTTTAAAGAAGTGAACTGCGAAGGTCAATCAGTCTTGCGATTCGGGTTTTTGACCTCACGCACTTTTTTTTGGGCATCTTTTATGAAGTTGAACGAAACCGGCATTTTTTTATATATATAAAAAAAGCTACTTTTTTTAAAAGTTAAAAACTAGAATAGTAGTTTTAAAATCTTTTTTTAGGCGGTTTTTAAACTGTGGTTAGGCCCTATTTTGCAGTTTCAGAAAGAAAGCAGAGTGAAACTAGAACGAGTATAGCTGAATCACTTAATAAATTAATTACTATTTTCATATTTGGTATCTTTCAAAATTAAACATTTCATAAATAAAATATTAGCTATTAACATTTTTAAGTTGGGCCATTTTGAAACAAGACATTAAAAAAAAGCTTATTATGAAAGATATTAACGTAAAAATACCATGAAGGGATAGAGCGACCTTTCTAGTTTCTAAAACACATTCAAGTTATCTTCAGTTTTTCATCTGAAAGACAGAATAATCAAAAAGTTGGAGAGGCGCGCGCGCCACTTAACACTTTAAAAACCACCTTAGGAACCTCTTTAAGTAATTGAACTACTTCCACATTCTAGTTTCTAATACATTCAAGTTTCTAGTCATTTTGCTTCTGATGAAAGGCAAGAAATATAATCAAGAGAGTTTGAGGAGACGTTTTTACATATTTTAAACTAAAAAGTTACCTAATATTCTAGTTTCTAAGAAACTTCAAAGTAAAATTTAAGTGGTCTTTTGTAGAGAGACAAATGAGGTTTGAATATGCGGTGAGAAGAAGCTTACCTAAGTGTGCAATGGACGTCAATGGACAGCGATGTCCGTTTATTATCGGTCGTTTGCATATTATTATCACAGTCACCACCACTACTAAAGTGCATTAGTTTATTATTGGAACTAACTCCGCCTCCTCCTCCCGCCAACATATCGGCGTTCAAATGTTTCAGAGATTTCGATCTCTGTAATGTGAACAGATTGTCTTTATGAAGATTATCCACCATCACTTCTTCATTGGTCACTTTATTATAACTTTTTAAAGTGCTACTCTTATGATGATTAAGATGAAGGTGATGAGGATGATGATGATGATTGTCCAACGCGTTCACTATCACGTGTCCACTTCCCTTATTGTTCATACTATTATGGACACCCGCGTTCTGTTCATTCTGACGACGAATTTCTTCTTCGTCGGCTGCACTATTACTACACAAAGGATGGTGACGTTGATGATGATGGAGATGATGATGATGAAGTCCGAGTTTAGAACTCATTGCGGCAGCGGAAGCAGCAGCTACTTCTGCTTCGGCCGCTGCTGCCGCTTTCTGTCGCCTTCTACGACGAAGGCACAGAATGACGACAATAGAAACCATTGCAACGATGGGCACTATTGCAGAAAATGTCACGATTAACACCACTTGTTCCGCGGATAATCCATCATCTTCGTCAACTTCGACACCGTTTTTATCCGATACGTGACGAGAAGTATTGGCAACTCCACGAGTGCCGTTCCCGTCTTCGTCGGCACCACTAACTTCCGAAACAACCACGACGCCGCTACCGTCAGAAGAAGTAACACCGTCGGCCGGTACTTGACAACGTTTACCAGTAAATCCGGTCGGACAGATACAATGGAATTCGTTGTGTCTGTCTTGACAGGTTGCACCATTAAGACACGGTGAACTGGAACATTCGTTGATGTTTATTGAACAGTCGCGACTAGTAAATCCTGGACGACATGTACACTGATAACCGTTGATCAGATCACGGCATGTGCCACCGTTAGCACATGGTTGAGTGAGGCACTCGTTAAAGTCGGTCTCGCAATGAGTACCGACAAAACCGGCCGCACAGTGGCATTTGAAACCGTTCACTTGGTCGAGACAAGTACCACCATTTTGGCAGTGGTTCTTTACGCAATCGTTGATATTTGTCTCGCATCGAGAACCTGTAAATCCAGTACGACAAGTGCAAGTGAATCCGTCACGTTCATCTTTGCAAACACCTTCTGCAAATTCAACAAATAAATATTAATACCACATTCCCCAAAACCAAGACGAAAATGAGAGAGTTTTTTTAAGGGAACCACATACCGTTCTGACAAGGATTCGGTGAACAGTCGTCTTTTTCTCGTTCACAGTTGATGCCATCGTAACCGGAAGGACACTTGCAAACGTAACCATTGCTACCATCAGTGCAAGTTCCTCCATTTTGACATTTTGGCGCTTTAGCGCATGTAATGGCTGAAGCTTCACAATGTTTGCCTCGAAAACCCAAAGGACAGATGCAAGTGTAATTACTACCCACACCCTACAAAAAGAAATTACAAAATGCAATTGAGTACACAATTCATTGTTGTTGTACTTCATTCATAAAAAGCATCTGCTTTTCAATGAAAAAATGTGGGGATTCTTTTGTTATCAAAAAGATGATGGTAGTGTGGGACGTACCTTGCATGTTCCACCATTGAAACAGGGCTGATGAGCACAGCCGTCCGTACGAACTTCGCAATCTGTTCCGCTGAACCCTTCGGAACATGTGCACGTGTAACTGCCCTGCCCCGTGTTGGTACAAGAACCTCCATTTTTGCACGGTTTGTGATTCGTACAATAGTTGAGGTCTATTCAATAAAAGGAAAAAAAGGAGGTGGTTTTTTATTTAGCCTCATTTTTGCACGTGTACAACGGGGTGTGTAAAACACGTGTTAGTTATATTTATTGAGGGGGAGGAAGAGAGGTTAATTGAGCTGTTTTTTTACACAATAGAAACTACTGTTCACTTTATAAAACACACCTTGTAAATTTTGAAAGGTGGGTTTATTATGCAAACAAACAAAAAAATTCACAAGGTACAAGTTTAGAATTTTAATTTTGATTTTAATCTATCATTTCATCAAATTGAAACGATAATTAATTAGAGCTTTGATTTTTATGCAAATTATCAAAGCAAATGTTTCTCAATCTATGGCCCCTAAGTGCCAATTGTGAAATAACAATCCCGTGTTTAGAGAGATCAACCAAACAATTATGGTTTTTTATTCAATCAGAAAACACTAGTTAGAGGCTAGAACTTTCTAGTTGACAACTGAGAGTAACCAGATATTTAGCCTCTCTAACCAGCCTTTTTTTATTAGAAAAACACCATAATTTGCATTTACTCTAATAATGACGGACGATATTACTTCATTAATTGGAACTTGGGCCACAAATTTAGAAACATTTTGCTTGATATTTTACATAAACATCCGAAATTTAGTAATTAAATTTAAACGTATTTCTTTCTGGCAAAAAACGATTATTTTTTTTTTTACATTTTCGATTAATAACAGTATTCGTTTAAAAAATCGTGTATATTTAAATATAGGCTATAATAGCTAGACGTTTTTTTTGTTGCTGTAATAAGTTAAATGGGGTTTTTTAAAAAAAAAAACGTTATCTCTTAACAAATTAAAGAAAAAAATTAACCTATTCTTGGTTATTTTGACAGCTTTTCTTTGAAAAATCAGTTCCTCACGATTCTTTAAAAAAAACGTCTTTGAAGAAGAAGGAAAACAGCCTCTTTTTTACGGTAGCTTTTTTTTAAATTTTTTTCGTTAAACTCCTCCTCTTTCAGGGTTATTTTTTCCTCTATTTTTCCTTCAACGTTTTTTTTTTGGGAAGTTTTTTGTTAAATTAAATCCTTATTATCATGAGTCTTAATGTCTCTAAGGAGAGAGAACTAGTTCGTTGACCTACAAAATTCAAGGTATTTTTCAGGTACATAAAAACACCTTTGTATATTCCTATCTATTCCCTTTATTTTTTTTCTTGAAGGATAAGTAAGGATATAAATGGATATAGAAGGGAGTAAAAGGTGATGATTTTATTTTTTCTGAATCTATAATAAATAATATAGGTAGATTCTGATATATGTAAAACTGAATTTATCTATGGACATTTTAAATTTTGTTATTGTTTTAACACATTTTTTGTGTGTCTTGTGTGGAAGTCTATTATCTTGATAGATTTTTTTTTAGTTAATAATATACAACATTTTGCAAAACAGACATAAAAAACCACACAGGTGTGTTGTATTCTTACCTTGGTTACAGAAAAGTCCACCCCATCCTTCATCACAATTGCATTGCCATGGGTCATTACAGGTTCCCTTGACACAACCCGGATAACGGATACATTGATCACAAAATTTACCTTGCCAACCCAAACGACACCTTTTGTTAAAACAAAAAAAAAAAGTGGAACCAAATTTTTTAATATATTTTCTTATACAACGCAAGAAAAAAAAGTTTAAAATCAATGAACAGGAAAAAATAAGATGTGATATGGCATAAATGTATTATTTATTAGATGCCAAAAACCCTCCCTTCCATATTGGTTTTAATATGAAGTGACACGTTTTTTTTTTTGGTATTTAAAAACTTTATAATAAAACTTCATAAAAATCTAAGGATTTCATGTAGCAGTTTTAGCACGTTCAGTTTCTAAGCGCTTTTTTTGAAGATTCTCGAGAAGAGAGCTTTGCAATGTGATTAAATTACCTTTCAGGTCAAAAAATAATAGGCCAATTGTTATAATGGTTGCAACAACTCTACAACAACTACAAGTTAGTATTGCATTGATAACAAGCACCAAAAAAAAGCTTAGAAACTGAACGCATCCTATAAAAAAAGCAAAGTGATGCAGAGAAGTTCTGGTGCAATTTTTTGCAATCACACGAGAACGAACCACTTCTGCGTGTGTCGCTCGTATGCCACAGAGTTCAGAGCCCACTTAAGGAGGAGGCAACTGCAGTCGAAAACTCGAAACCACGTGTAACAAGGCTTATAATGCCTACTTGGTTCTTCTATCTAATACTTTGCACACACACACACGAGTTAAATGAACTCAAATTAAATGTGTTTCGGTGAATTATACGGAATCCAGTTAAGGACACCATGAATCAAATAAAAATTGACTTTATTATTAATATTTTAAATTAAAATACTTAAATATATAAACTATTGACAAAATATTGATTTAAGTAAATTAACTCAATATTTTCAGATTATTAACTGAATAAATTGAATTCGACAACATATTGTTTGTTTGCCCTTCACGGGGCTCTGTAGAACACGTTTATTATTTAATTGCATTTAAATTATCACGTGTTTACTAAGTATAAGAGTTATACTTTATCGATTGTTTATCGATTGAAAAGTTAAAACAACATTTCTCTTTCTTTTTTAAAAGTTTATAGAGAGACTTTATAAATTGATTGCATTGATTTTTTTTTTGGGGGGGGGGGAGGGTCTTTTGTTTTACTTTCTGGCCCCCCCCCCCCCACACACACACACAAAACACGAAAAAAAAAAGAGAAATCATTGAAATATCTATTATCCAGGTAAGAGATTTTTTTATGGTTAGAAACAGCGGCCAAGTGGAACATTCTTTTTTTAGAAGAAGAAGAGAAAATTCTTTCTTGTGTAACTTTTTTCTATTCTATTTTCTAAAAAAAAAGACATTGAAAAGAAGGGTAATGAATGTGTGCATGTTACGGATGCACAGACACAAACATAACACATTTCAATAATAATGATGATGATGCCTGGGAACAAAACGTATGCGTCCATTACATACATGAATATGTAGATTTTATACTGAGAAGCAAAAAAGACAACTACTGTTTTCATATAATATGGTTTTTGGTATGTTGTTTGTTGTTACCACGGTACAAAAAAAAAAGAGAAGAGACGCCAATATTCAAGAATATCAAGAAGAAAACAAAAGAGAAGAAATTCTTGTTATACAAGTTCAAACTGAGCTTTTATTTATATACCGTATATTAAAAAAAACAGGACATTAAGAACTGTCTCGGTCCGTGAGAAACAAAAACGGGTGATGGGCCCTCAACATATTTTTGGCCCACCTCCTCCTCCTCCTCCTTATTCCTTACAAAACACACCTTTAATACAAAAATTCCCTCCTTCTTCTCATCTGGTATTTGAGAAATGTTTTTATTTTTTTTTTCTTGACATTATCCCTTTTAAAATATTTTCATTTTTTTGTTATCTTGATTTTGAAGTCAGTAAAGTTTACAGAAAAATAATAAGAATAAAAAAAAACCCCGCTACTTTTATATATATTTTTCTGCAATTATATTCAACTGAAAATATTTTTGTTATTCCTGAACTCAAAACTTGACTGAAAAAAAAAGACCACATGTCGATTTTTAGTGAAATAATTTTTTCTCTTAAAAAAAAAGGGCAAACAACAAAACAACTTTTGTTTTATATATTTTTTCCTATCTCGATATAAAAACATTCTTTTAACATGTTTTCTAGAACATGTGAAAAAAAATGCATCTCTTTCTCTTAATTAATTTGAGTAAAAGCTCAACCAAATATTACACAAGTAGTTAATTGCTGAAACAAAACATTAAAACATAAAAGTTTCACCTGGTTTTTTCAGGTTTTTTTTTAAAAAAAAAGAGGAACATTTTTGTTCTCCATTGGCAGCTGCTGCCGTTCACTTTTTATGGCAATATTTTTCATCTAAAAAAAAAACGTTTTCCATAGGTGTTTTTTTTATATATATATATATTTCTAGAACGTTGTTATTTTTAAAGCCAAAGAGATAGGATAGATTGAGTGAGAGAGAGAGAGAGAGAGAGAGAGAGAGGTAATAAGGCGTCGTACAGTGTGGTAATTACGGTTGCAAAGCAGGTTTCTTGAATACCTTTTTTCCCACGGCTTTTGCTTACTTGCTTTTGCTTCTTTCTTTCTTCTTGTTGTCTCTCTTTTCTAGTCTACTATATAGATTTTTGTTTAACAAAAAAAGTCTACAATAAAACGAACGTTTTTTTGTTCCAATTGGCGACTTTGTTACTAAGTACACTACCATATCCTCATAGGAGGAGGCTATGCTACTTACTAACTACTGACGTTGCTACCGAGTAGCAAAAATTACAAATTGCAGCAAAAATGCTTATTCTAGTAAACATTTCTGCAAATAAAAACACAATTTGAGATGGTGTTTATATAATTTTTAAGTGAGTGAGGCTACACCCCTCTAACCCCTTCTAGTTTATAAAAACACTTTCGAAAGTGTTTTATATAAAAAAAAACTAAAATCAAATGTTGATATCAACAAGAAAATATTCTTAAGTGATTTAGTTATCCTTCTAGTTTCTAAAACATTTTCTAGTTTCTCTTAATTTTTTGCTCTTCTGAAATACAGACTAATGAACAGTTCGAATATTAGCTGATTATAAAATAGCGTTAAGAGAAACTTGAAACATGTTTTAGAAACTAGAAGGGTTTATTTTTTTAAAATTTCTTTTATGTATAAAAATTTTATTTTGAAAGATAATCAAACATGAAAATAGTCTTAAGTCATAGAGAGAGCTTACCCGTCTAGTTTCTAAAACACATTCAAGTTTGCAACAAAAAAGACAAATTAGATAAAAGATTTCTTGAGTACTTTTATGTAAAAAGCCTAGCTTTTTTGGTCAACTTTTCTGACGTCACCAAGCTTCAAGTAACAGTGCGACAACTTGTATAGGGATTTTTCTCTCTAGAAGAGTTAATATATTTTTCTATTATTAACTCCTGTGGAGAGAGAAAATATAAATTGGGCTATTTTTTCTTATAATTGTGAAGAATAAGAAAAGAAAAAAACGGCCACAAGATTTTTCTTGAACTTCATCGAGGGCTTATATTTTTCACCGGGGTCATAATATTATTTTGAGTTAGAGGTTATTTCTTTTTCATTGCCAGGGTAATTTTGGATTTATTATAATTTTATATAAAAATGATTATATTTTTTTAAAGTACTTACTTGCATTCATTCGGAACTTCACAGTCTCCATGTTTTTCATGACAACCCGGTGCACAAACAGCTTTTGAAAAGAAAAGAGAAAAACATTATTATTATTATTATTATTATTATATAGGAATTATTTTTTTCAAAAATACAAAAGAAGAAAATAACAACAAAATAAATTGAAATCCTAATTTGTTGTGACATTTTTCTTCTTTTTCTTCTGCAACTTTTTTTGTTAAAGAAGACATTTCCTCATTTTTATCAACAACAAAAATATCACAATAATTGCTCATTTTATTTTTAGCCGTTTTTTTTAAAGTCGAAATTCGATATTGACAAAAAAATATATAAAAACAACCAGAAGTTGGAGCCACATTTTATTTTAAGCTTTTTTTTGTTGAGGGGAATCGAAATTTTGACCAAGAAAAAAACATAAGAAAATACAGAGAAAAAAAAAGGTGACCAATTTTGAATTTGTGTTGAAAAGCCAAGGTGTAACTGGGGTTAGTTTTTTTTTTCAAGGGGGAATTTTACCCCCTCAGTGAGGCAATCATTTTTTTTACTCATCCCCTCCCCCCCCCCCCCCTATACTCAATTGAGTCTAGACATAAACCTATATATTTTTTTTTGGTTACTCAAAAAGGGAGCCTGGATGTGATAAATATATATTGAACTTCTTCACTCACTGAGCTTTTTTCTCTCTCTCTCTCCATCTTATAATGTCGATTATTTTTTTTGTTATTGTCTTATTTCTCACCGGAAACACAATTTCCTGCGTTAAGAATTATCCCCAATAATCTTTGTTTTTTTTGTCTTCTTCTGATCTGATCTATCACATTAATTTTTTTTATGTATTAACAGTAGAATCTCAATTTTCCGGATTACTCGAAAGCCCGGATAATCCGGAAAATTGCCGGGGGGGGGGGGGGGGGGGTTACTTTAAGTATTCTCTTCTTCACTATTGAGAAATTTCAGTCAAAACAACGGGATTTATGTAAAATATCAAGCAAATGTTTCTTAATTTGTGGCTCAAGTGTCCCAATTGTTAAGAATCATCATTATTAAAGCAACTGCATTTATGCTTTTTCTAATAATAAAGACTGGTTAGAGGCTAGTCAACTAAAAAGTTCTAGTCTCCCACCAGTGTTTTTTTATTGAAAAAACCATAATTGTTGCTAGATTGTTATTTCTGAATTCGGCACTTGGGGCCACAGATTGAAGCCGGACTGACTTTTATGCAAATTATCAAGTAAATTGTTTCTCAATCTGTGGCTTAAGGGGCTAATTGAGAAACATTTATTTGATATTTGCATAAAATTAAATCCAGATTCTAAAAATGTGAATAATCACGATTCTACTGTATATATATTGTTAATAAAAATCGATATACCGGTTTTGTTTATCGATCAAGATATGATGAAATTACCACACAAGACAGAAATAGCGAGAGAAAAACAAACAAACAGAAGAAGAAAAAAAGCCTGAGAAAATTAAAAGGAAAATTTAAATTCTGTTTATTAATTTATTGCACGCAAAGTTGCTTTCAATTTTAAAACTTAAAAAGTGCTAAAGTTATGTTTCATTCCCATTTTTATACGGACTAATGAGCGCCAACATTATTTTTTCCTGTTTATTCACTTATAATAATTATATAATTTTTTTGTTTCATTTCTATCTTAAAGAAAGATATATAAATTTATAAAAAGATAAAAGGTGGCTTCTTTGGTGGATTATTTTGGGTTTTTTTTTCTTCTTCTCTGTAGTGAAATGTATTTTTAATTTTAACTTGAGGGCAAATTTTTCAGTTAAAAATTTTAAGACTTTCTTAAGTGAGAAAAAGTTGGAGCCAAAATAAAACACTAGAGAAGGGGTTTTATAATTAAGAGAAAGATGGGAAGAAATTTATTATAAACAAATATTTGACATTTTTAATATAATTAATTATTCACTGAATAATTTTTTTTCCCCACTTATTATTAAATAAACAAATAAATTCAAAATTCACTTCCATATTTAATTTTTCAATTAGGGTCAATTTTTTTTTTTAAAATATAATCATGAATTTCCGGTTCTGTCTCTATAATTTTTTTTTTAGAAAAAAAAAATATTCATGAAATATCAACAACAACAACAACAAAAAGAGGTAGTAATAATTTATGTCCATTTTATTTGAACATAAATTGAACAAAAACAAAAATCTCAATCGGTTCACTGAGTTTTTTTTACTTTTAATTTATTTTAAATTCTATCGAGTATGAACGAACATACTTAAAGTTACTTTAAAAAAGTATTCAAATGATGATGATTGGTTTTCTGTTCTATTTTTATATCAACATTTTCAACCTCTCTCCTAATTCTTTCAGGTAGTTAAAAGATCATTGCTTAATAACGACAATTCTCAGGTAAAAAGAAGAGAGGGTGGGGGGATTGAGGTGAGGTAAGGGGTGGAGTGAGAGAGATTTGGCCAGGGGTGCAGCGGATATGAGCTTCACTGATTTTTTTAAAAGTTTTTGAAACAACTTTAAACTACATTTGAAAGAAAGGGAGAAAAAAAGTAGCTATAGGTTTTAAGATAGAGGAGGTGATTGTGTTTTTGTTTTTCAGGCAAAAAGGGGTGGTGATGATGATCATTGGGAAGGAAAAAGAAGGTTCCTTGGCTCAGTAAAAGCCTCAGTGTTTTTTCAGGGAATATTTTCAGGCAAAAAAAAAGTTGGTTGGTTGGTGGTGGTAGTGCTTTTACTTGGAAGCACCAACAAAGTGTTGTACTTGCATTTGGCACATGCAACAACACATAAGAGAAAACTTATGTATGTTAATATATAAGGAGGGCGCGCAAGTCCGTGACGTCAAAAAAAAAAAACAGCCAGAGTTGAATCTCTCTTTTCGTTATTTTCTCACGGTATGCTCACGTCCGGTGTATGTATGTATATACGTATATGCGTGTAAAGTATACATATATATATATGAACAGACTGGACAGGAGAGTGTGCATAAGGGGGAGGGAGGGGGAGTTAGGTAAGATTATAAAAGAACAGACGTCTATAGAAAAATATATACTGTTCTTTTTTTTTAAAGGGAACCCACTACCACCATAAGTAGATTTTTTTTTCATTGGCGTCAAAAGACAAATGAAGATCTTGAAGAAGTTTTAAAGAGGATTTTTTTTTTAAAAAAGACCTTTGTGTTTGTTTAAAGTGTTTTAAAAAAAAAAAATACAATTTCATGTCAAAATTTGTGAATCACACAAATTAGTAAGACAGAAAAAATTTCAAAATGTTAGCAATTATATTTTTGAAAACTATTGGAGAAATATAAAAAATTAAAGGAGTTGTAGAACTTATAAAAAAATTAATCAAAATCTTTTGAGAATTTAAAAATGCAATGAAAAATGGTCAACAAATTAATGATTTATATTTGAGGTTATTAATGTTCATATTGAGATCTATTGGCCCAAATTCAAGAAAAACATGTTTTTCAACATAAAAATTGCCACTTTTTAATTTTTATTTGAGTAAAAATTTGAAAAATGTTTTTTTTTCTATGTTGGAATAATACTAAGATGTATGTAGTTCAGGAGTGGTAAAATTTTCTTGTATTTATGTCCTTATATATGACGTCATCATATTAAGTTTCTTCTGGTGTTATGTATGTGTGTGTTCGTTTTTGCATAAAGTGTAATAATATGCCGCTTTTATTAGAGCATTAAAAATGTATATTATGAGAAAAAAAGGGGGGGAGGGGGATATCATGAAATATTATTAAAAATGGTTGTTGGTCTTTTTTTTTTCCTTCCTCACTTACACCTTTTATTAGGTATTCATATTGTGTGTTGTTTTTTAAAGGTGCAAAATTATTTGCGGGGAAAAAAAAAATGCATGGAATTTTTTTTTTTGGAGTGAAAACTACTATAAAGTTAATTATGATATTATATGAGAGGAAAAATATTAAAATATTAAAACAGTTGCAATTTTGAGGCCAAAAACTCCACCCAAAAGAAAAATCTACTTTTTATAGACATCATAATTTGTGCCCCCCCCCCCTTCCCCCTATCTACTAATCCTTTTGTTGTTTAATCAATTGATTAAGTTTAGTGATTAATTTTCATTGTTAAGAAACATGAAAATAAAGAAAAATATTTTGTGGGTTTTTTTTACTGAAATTTTCAAAGAAATTTCTGAAAAATTCGTTAAATTTTAATAAAAAGAAAAATTATTGACTTAAATGTCAAGATAAATCTCATTTTTGTTTCATTTTCGATTTTTTTTTTACATAATTTATAATAAATAGTAAATAAATTTAATTTAAATTTACCTTTTGAGCAATATTCTCCTTCCCATCCAGTCATGCAAACTTTGTCTCCTTTATCGGAACAACTAAAATGTCCGAATCTATCGTCTCTTGGACGACAAATGTTGGCACAACCACTTCCGTAGTAGTTGGCGTCACATCGGACACGATACGCGTAACTTAACGTTGTGTGATTATTGGTGTCCAACGTATCGTTGCTCCATTCAGAACCGACATCTAACCAACGTTGCGTTGTCAAACGCGTTATTAACACCTTTCTACCAACAACACTAGATTCAGATGAAGAACCTGTCAAAATATAAAACCAATAATTAATTTAATTATTTAAAACAATAAAAAAAGGATTAATTATCTCAAAAGTTCCTTTTAGTTCACATAATTCACAACATTTCTTTAAAAAAAACTACTAAACTGTAAGATAGTTAAAACTTTTGCAAACTTTTACATGAAAGTAAAAGTTAGCAATCAATAAGACTTGATTCAGACTATGAGGTTAAGGTAAAGTCGCTCTCTAGTGCGCATGCGCATGTGCAGACTTGGTGCATTTGATCAATGAACATGTGCAGTAGAGAACTACCTTACCTTAACCTACATTAACTTCACTGTCTGAACCAGGAATAAAACAATAAAAACAGTTTAAAGTGACTCAAGACCAAAAACTATAGTTTTAATTTAGTTTAGCTTTATTTATATGTTTAGCTACTTTGTAGTCTTCAAGTTTTGCATATTTGTGTATTTTTTAAACTGAATTTTAGAAGTAGATAGTAGAGAAAATAATCGCAAGGTGGCGTTGTTTTTATCTTGACTTCTCCATAAGAAAATAAAACCGTTTCAGGTGAAAAAAAAAAAACCCTCTCAAACTATGTGTTTGGTTTTCTTCCAAGTTTTTCAAAAAAAAGTTATTTACGTTTTAAACATCCATCTTTAGACTTAAGAAGAAATTCAAAGAAGAAAAGTGAATAATACAATATATGAGAATAAATAATGTTTACACAACAATATATATGGGCAATGGAACGTTACATTATGTACTTTTTTATGATATACTTATGATTGTAATATAGTGAGAAATGAAACATCTGGTGTTGGTCACACACATTTTTTATATGTGGGTGGGGTGTTTTGGGTGTTTGAGAGAGGGAGAATATAAGAAATCCCCGCAAAAGATATGAAAAACCGAGCCAGGTAACCACCATCACCCCCCCCCCCCCAACCTATTTATCCACCTTCTCCTTAAAAAACAAACCCCCCAATTTAATGCAGTCACTCATATCGCATAAAACCATGCGACAATTTATGGATTCATATATACATTCAACCTATGAAATGTTGATGATTGGTGGGCCAATGACCGCTGTGTGTGTGAGATGGATAGGGGAGGGAGGTAAGGTAAGAGGCGGTAGAGTTGTCTTTGAGGTTTTTAAACGGTGTTCTCACGGGCTTTTCAAGAAAAAACAATGCAAAAAAGCCAATGGAACAGCAAACGTGTACACCATAGAAGCAAAAAAAAAAAAAAGCACACACACATAAGAAAAGTGTGACAGGTCTTGTCAAGTCTCTTTCTCTCTCAAGACTAGAAAAAAAAATCTTGATTTTTTATGCAAAATTTTTTACATTTTTTTATGTAAAAGTTTATTATGCATATATTATTTAAAATGGTGGAAGAAGTGCCAAACTTATTTTAACAGTGTGTGTGAGCTCACAAAAAACATATTTGACATCTCTTTATCTCACTTGCCTTTTACACCCTTGTAAAAGTTCTTTTTAAAAAATAATGCTCTGAATAACTTTTTCCAAAGAGAACTAACTTTTCTCAAGAACTTGAGATAGAAATGCAAACAACCGCTTAAGAATGCAAAATATTGAGATGCTGGTTTTTTTTAAAGGAAAAAAATGCAAGACATGAAACAGACTTGACATGTAAACCCTCCCTCCCCCCTTGGAATATTTGTGGTGCGGGGGCGAGATAGATATAAGAGTTGCAGGGCCCAATGGGGGGCGCCCTTCTCTAACCTCCCCATGATTCACTGGGGTTTTTTTTGCGGGCAGGCAGGCAGGCATTTAAGTGGCAAGATATTTTTTTTTCCTTCTTTTTCTTCTGAGCGTAATTCAAGCAGGATTCTCAAATATCGTTAACTGGCGCGTGGAGAGAGTGAGTTAGAGAGAGAGAGAGAGAAGTTAACTGTAGGGTGAACCTTATATTATGTGTATTATTATAGGTGGGGGTGTTATGGGCTACTACTACTGCTACTTATGGTGATATTTTATCAGATATAGTTTTGGCCCATAATCGCCAACGGGACGCCATCTATCTCAAAAATTACACTAAAAGAGAAACCTGAAAAATCCAATTTAATTTAGCCACAGGCGGCGCTTTTTTCTTCTTAAATTTGCCCCCCCCCCCCTTTTTTTTCTCAGTGTAGGTCTTCTTTTCTACTTTCTTGTTGGTCTTTTCACATCAATCAAATATTATCATAAAGAACAAACGGGTCATTTTATTATTACTCCTTATCCTCCCAACCCCTCCTTATGATCTTATTTTTTTTTTAATGACGTTTCTGATGGACATTTTTTTTTTCTTACAAAAACAGTTTAATGAAAACTTTTTTTTTTTGCAAACTATTATTTTAAACTACTGAATGACTTGAAAAAGTACTACCAGTAAAAAAAATTTCTTAATATTTTTCTCTTTCTTCAGTTTCATGTAATTTCTTTACCCATAAAAAGCATAAAATGCGAACAGATGCAACCCATCTGTTTTTTTTTGAAAAAAAACAACTGTGCAATATGAAGCGACTTTATGCTGTGTTTATAGCCCGACATTTAAGTGTTCATATTCCTCTTTTTTTTATTTTTGCACAATTTCTTGAAATGCAAACTATAAATGCAAACTATAAACGCAACATATGCATGCATGCATCAAGGCATTGCATGCATATATATATGTGTGTGTGTTTTATATGTGAAAAGGTAACATTGTAGGCCTATATATATATATTTTTTTGTGTTCATGAGAACAAAATGTGCATTGACCATACTCATTATTCCACTTCACGAACAACAAGTTCAAAAGCACCATGATAAAAAAAAAATAAGTGAGACAGAACAAGGAACACAATATAATTGTCTTGATTGTTACCTGGCTGTGACTACTGTTCTTATTCATATGCTGATTGTTACACCTTTATAATGTATGGTGTAAACGGATCTTCATTGAAACAACAGAAGTGTACAAGAAGAAAATTACTTATGAAGCTGATTTTTTATTTTTTAAAGTGTAAACGTTCCCGAATCAAAATTATGATTTATTTCTTGTCTTTCAAAGATACAAAAAAGTTAAGAGAAACTTTAGAAACTAGAAGAGCTACTCAATCACTTATAAGTAGGGCTCGGATTTTGATGCAGTATCAACCGGAATGTTTCTCAATATGTGGCCCAAGTGCCAATTGTGAAGTAACAATCTCGTTTAGCTAATAAAAACAATTGTTCTTTCTAACTAAAAAAAAATAGTTAGAGGCTAGAAGTCTAGTTGACAACTGATAGTAACCCGACATTTAGCCTCTCTACCCAGCCTTTTCTGATTAGAAAAAGCATAATTGCAGTTGCTCTAATGATGTTGATGATTACTTCACAATTGGCACTTGGGCCACGAATTGAGAAACGTTCCAGTTGATATTGCATCAAAATCAGAGCCCTACTTATAAAAGTATTTTAATGTTGATATCATTTAGAATGAAACATACAATTAACATGTAATGGTCATTGTCCAATTACATGTTCCAAAAGCAATGATGATAATGATGATGTTCTCTATAGAAAATGCTATTTTCTGAGGGAGTTGATTAAGAACAAAAAAAAAACCTGAGGGGGTCACACAATTCAATGTTTTTTGTTCAAGTTTCCTTCAAGTACAAAAAAACAGTGTTTTTTTCCCAGGATTGTCAGTCACAGTTGTTTCAAGACAACAACTAACTAAAAACGTTAAGTTTTTTTGGCTTCAAGAAAATATCTTTCTTCCTTTTTCCTTTAGGGGAGAGAAGAAAAAGGCTAGAAGGGGATTTGTTAAGAGGTAAAAATGGGGAGGAGGAGAGGGGGTCTAAAGAAGAAGTAAGGAAGAGAGAGGAGGGGGAGACGATATTCGGTCAAGCCAACCTTGACCATTAAAGAGTAACTAGTAACTTATAACTGAAAAAAGAGGGATTGAAGCTGATGAATGGAAGTTTTTTTGAAACCTTTTTTTTTTGGTTTTAAGTGATGCTTTTTTAAACTTTTATTTGTTTAACCTCTGAATTCACAATTTGGATACACCTCGTTCGGAGGGGTTTTTTTATTATAAAATATACATTGATTAGTAAGAACAGAAGAAGAAGAAAAAAGCTTAAAGTAAACTTTCTCAAATGTGAACATTTTTTTAAAAAAAGTTTTAAAAAAAACTGACCATGCGAAACTTCTTTTTTTTTTTTCGCTTTGTTTTTTCCATCGAAAAACTTGTTCAACAAGAAAACGTTTGAGAAAAATATTTTTTTTAGTGTCTTGTCTAAAAAAAAAAATGACTAAAAAAAAAGTTCAGAAGGGATTTTTAGTGAGAAAAACAAATCGTGTGTAACATTATTAAGCAAGATTTTTTTACCTGTCTTTTTTATATATAAATATTACATGAACAGAATTTGATTATTAAGAAGAGAGGTTTTTTCCTCGCATGCATTTTGAGAAATGATTTTTTAAGACAAAAAAAGTGTGTGAATTTCGTTATATATGAGAATTTGCAACAAATCAACAAAAAAACTTTTGAGAAAATATCAGAATAATTGGACTTTTTTTTTTTTTGCTTACCTGATGATGATGAGGCGGCCCCTTGATGGTTGTTATTGGTGTCATGCCATGCTTCCACAACCAATGAGAATGTTCCCTAAGGGAATTGATTAATAACAAAAAAAAAGAAATCATGTTACATGAAAAATAAAATCCAATTTAAATCCCATGAGAATTAATTGGACGTAAATTTATTTCAAGACGATTAATTTATATTTACACACCTGTGAGTGAGTGAGTGTGAGAACAACTTTTGTTGTTGTTGTTTTTTTTTTTTGAAAACGTTTAAACGTTTTGTTTGTATATTTTTACAAATAAAAGAGAAAAAAGAACACCCTGTATAATAATTATCCAGGTGTTCTTCTCACCTCAGAGAATATCATTTTAGCCTCTCAACCCAACCCCCACTTTAAATTATCTTCTTCCCAACCCCCACCACCCTATTGAAAGCCACTTTTGAGGTTATGTGAATAGGATTTTTTTTTTTTAAAAAATATACAGGGAATGGTTTTTTAAAGCCAAAAAAGCTACAAAGTTTGTTAGAAACTAGAATAGTAAATGAATTACTTTAAAAAAGTATTTTTTTTCATGACGGATATTTATTTTTTTAAATGAACTTATTTTAGAATATTTTAAATTATTTTTTACTTGCTTATTTAAACACATACAAAAGAGCAAATTAAAATACTACAAATAAAAAGTTCATTTTAAAAGATATCATTATCATGTAAAATTATTTTTCGGAAATTATCGAGGCCTACTTAGTCTAATTTTTAACACTAACGAAAATTAAGAGAAAAAATATTCAATAGTTTATTAAAAACTAGGGAATGGTTTTTTAAAGCCAAAAAAGCTACAAAGTTTGTTAGAAACTAGAATAGTAAATGAATTACTTTAAAAAAGTATTTTTTTTCATGACGGATATTTATTTTTTTAAATGAACTTATTTTAGAATATTTTAAATTATTTTTTACTTGCTTATTTAAACACATACAAAAGAGCAAATTAAAATACTACAAATAAAAAGTTCATTTTAAAAGATATCATTATCATGTAAAATTATTTTTCGGAAATTATCGAGGCCTACTTAGTCTAATTTTTAACACTAACGAAAATTAAGAGAAAAAATATTCAATAGTTTATTAAAAACTAGAATAGTAACTGTAAAAAAAAAGTAACTGCAGGACGAATAATATCTTTTAAAATAAACGTTTTATCATAATTTGAATATATTTTTTTTACTTTCTGCGCAGACACTCAAAAGATATAATTACAATTATAAAAAAAAAATACTCTGCAAGCAGCCGGTTGGCTTATGGCAGAGGGATCTTAAGATTCAAGTGCAGCAAGATGCATTATCAAAATATAATTACTACAAAAAAATAACATGCATTGCAATAAAAAGTTTATTTTAAAATATATCAATATCATGAAAATATTTTTTCCCAGTAATCGTTTACTATTCTAGTTTTTAATACTTTTTTAATGAAAATTAAAAGAATTCAAACCATTAAATTTAAATATGGTAACTTACCGGCCATGAAAACTCAAACGGAAAGAGGATTGGATTAGAAAATCCATTGTTGTTGTTGTTATTATTATTATCCTTGTTGTTGTTATTTGTATGATGATGATTAATAAAACTGTTGTTACCGAGGACAGGTGTCGTAATATCTCCAAATGTACACGGTCCATTCGGATCAACAACAGCCTGATAATGTTTAAGACACACGCGAAAATAGGTCCTACACGAACCGGAACACGATTGTCCGTTGACCGGTGCTTGACCACCGTCACTACAACATTTACCATCGGCATCTATACCGAGGTCGTTGGCAAATGACGTTAATTTTAGTTCAAATACTCCAGAGCACAATACCTGTTGGGTGGTGAGAGAAAAATTTTTTTATTTTAATTATTAAATATTATATGAAATTAAATTAATAAACAATTGGGGGCAGCTGACTTTTTCGAATGACACCCCCTCCTATCCAACACTATTCATTCTCCTCCTCCCCCCCCCCTCTTTTTTTCTCTCCCCCCATTTTGCATGCAACAGAGAACCCTGGGTTTTTTTCTCTCTTTTCCCCTCAAATCCCTCCTTCAAATGAAAAACCCCCCCTCATCCTTCCCTTTGGTCTCCCTTATTCCCTATTCTTGCATTTTGTTTGAAAAGCCCTCCTGCAAACTGGCAGCTGTTCTTTCAAAAAAGTCGTCTCTCTCTTCCTTTATACTCAAAAATATATATATTTTATAATAGAAGAGCGGAAAAAGCGACGCCAAAAGTTTTTCTTTTTCTTCTTAAATTTTAATAAAAATTTAATTTAATAAAAAATATTTTTAAAAAATTCGAAGAAATTATAAGATAAACGTTTTTAGAAGTTTTAAATTATTAAATGTATTTTTAAGCATTTATAAATATGAAAATTTCTTTATCAATTCAACAAACGAAACAATTTTTTTAGTTATATTTAAGATTTCGAATTTAATAAAATTTAATTTTAATAAAATGTTTTAAATTAAACCCTAAGAAATTATAGAAAATTTATGGAACTTTTAAATTATGAAATATATTTTTTAAAAGCAATTTATATATAAATATGAAAATTTCTTTCAATTTCAACAAACTATTTTTTTTTTGTAATTTATATTTATAATGCTAGAAATTTTCCGCTTTTATTTGAGAAAACAGAAAAATGAGAAAACTGAAAAACTCTTCCTCGAAAGGAAAAAAAAGTTTTTGTTTTCAAACAACTTTAAAACCAAAAATAATTCAGCTAAAAAGATAATTTAAATTTTTTTTTGATAAAATATATTATATTTATTTAGATATTATTATAAAAATTAATGATAGTTAAAATAACAGAAAATATTAATGATGATAAGAACAGAAAAAATACAATGTGAAAAAAAAAATCTGAAAACTTGTTTCTTACCTGTGTGATTATGGTTAAAAGAAGGAGAAGAAGCGTTGTTCCGGGGGCTACCCGATATAAGCCGTGCCTGCACCGCATCTTTAGCGGACAACAGGAGTTCGGAACACCCTTCTTTCCTGTACGCTACTTTCAACTCGACTGGTTCCAAAGCAACTTGCTAAGGCTGCTTTTTTTCCGCTCGGTTCGTTTCTTCGTTTTTCTCTCTTGTCTGTCTCTCTCTCTCTCTCTCTCTACGTTGTTGGCTCGCTTTGTTTTTACCCCCGTTTGGTACGGCGGTGCCAAAAAAAAAAAATCCCCCAGTTAAACTCTCTCTGTTTCCCCTTGTTCTTTCTTTCTGACGACGACCAGACAAAACCCTTAGACTCCGCCCAAAACACTTTTGATTGACATCAAGCCTACAGAGAGGAAAAAAAGACAGGAAAAACACAATGTGTTTTAATATTTTTCAATAACGTATTTTTTTATTATGAAATATATATATTTCTAGAATTGTGTTTTATTTTAAATTCTTCTCAGATCAATAAAAAAAATTATAGCAAAAAAAGGAAGACAAATTTTTTTAGTAGCAAGTTATTTCTCTCAGGGCTAAAAATAAAATTGTTCTTTCTAAATTTGATATAAAAAAATGTTCTGGTCATAAAAACTACATTGAAACAAATTTAATTTATATTTTCTAATCTTTATTATAGATCAAAAGGTTTTTTTTGTTTGTAATAAATCTTCTCATAGAGAGTAAAAAATATATACTACAAAAATGTAGCCTTCACGTAAAAAAATAATGCTAAATTAATTTTTGCAACCTCGAAACCTTGTGAAAAATTATTTTCAATACTTTTATTTCTTGTAGGAAGGTTAGCTTAGTTGGTGTTGTAGGCCTACTTGCAAAGAAAAATACTTTAGCATGTTTTTTTCAGGTTTTATAGCACTTTTTTTTAAAAAAAATAAGTTTCATAAAAAAAACTGAAAAATCTTCAGAAAGTCCTTTAGCACTTTACTTTTAATAAAGGCTACGGTTTTACAACACTGTATGAAAAGTAAATTTCATAAAAAAAGCTCTTTTGTTGTTGCAAAAAAATACTTTAGCACTTCTTTTAATAAAAACTAAGGTTTTTTTAAGCACTGTATGAAAAATAAGTTTCACGTAAAGCTTTTTTATTGCAAAAAAATGCCTTAGCACTTTTTAAAATAAGGTTTCATAAGAAACTTTTCTGATTTGCAGAAAAAATTGCTTTAGCATTATGATTTCAATAAAGGCTAAGTTTTTTCAGCACTTTATGAAAAATACATTTTTTTTGGTTAAAAAGAAATAATTGCTTTTAATAATATTTCAGCAATTTATTGTTGCAAATAAAATTGCTTTTTATTTACTTTTAAGACCCATTAAAAACTCCTAAAAAAAAGGTTTTCTAGTCCACTAATAAAAAAAAATATTGCTTTTATTAATTATTAAAAACAATAAACACAATAATAGTTTCTTATTTGATTCCAAATATGAACACTTGTATATTGTAGTAGTAGTTATTATAATATACCTGAAGTTACACTATATTGCCACCAGATGGCCCTACTGACTAGAGCGTTGCTGCTGTTGCATATTTTTTTTTTGTAATCCAAATGTGAATGAAAATTGGTGGTGGTTATGAATGAGAGGGAATGATGATGGTGCACACTTAATAGTACGGCGGGACCCGTTCGTAGTAATATAGAGTAATCGTAGTAAAAATTCAAAAGTTGTAAAGTAATCCACAAAGTTTGACAATTTTCACCACCACGGTCATAAAAACTTATGGTCACTCCGATGTCCAGTTAACACAACTCACACTCACAAATAATAAAAAATAATAACACAAATTGTAGTTTAAAAAAATATATGTGATTCACACAAAAACGAACTTTAAAACTCCACAACTTGTTACTAGAAATGTAAACCTCAGTATAAAATTTTTCCTTATAAAGTGAGTTAACGCATGGCCGGCACTAGGTTTTTATAGTCCCACCGTTTGTTCTAACAACCAATCAGTGTAGAAGAGAGGGGAGAATAGGTAGGAGGGGCTTAAGGTGTGTGTATGTTTTTTAAAAAAAAAGTTCCCTTTTGCTTCTTTTATCATCATCTCTCTCTCTCTCTCTCTCTCCCTCTGTTTCTGGACCATATGGAGCCCATGTGCTCCTTATTTGTCCTCCCCCTTTTCCTCTCTTTTACCTTCTTCCTTCTCCCCCTCCCTCCCTCCTTCCCTTTCTAAAAACTTCATTCATTTTATTTGAAAAAATATTCCCTCCTCCTTTTTAAAAAGTAAAAACCTTTTTACATAAAACTTTTTTTCTTCATATTTCTGAAACTTTACTGGAGTAAAGTTTCCAGTAAAGTTTCTTAATTTTTTTCTTCTTCATCTCACAAACACCATAAAATCCCTTTATATAAATCCCTATATTGTAAAATAGGCAGCTGTTTTTGTATTGTATACATTGTATTTTAGGTGGTTTTAATTAACATATTGGTACAATTGATGAAAAAAAAAATAGTTCATTTTTAACTGTTTTTCATTATATTATAAGTTGATATTAATTTTTGAAACATAAAAATACTATTAATTTTAAATTCTTAATTAGTCTATTTTTCAGATGCAAAATAAAGAGAAAATTGAATGTGTTTTTTTTTAGAAACTAGAAGGGAAGTATTTTCATGTTTTTGATATCTTTCAAAATAAACTTTTTTTAATTGAGTTTGAAAATAAAAAATGACACAACAGACAATATTTTTTAAATTTTTGTCTGATAAAAAGTTTATTTTGAAAGATATATCAATCAACATAAAAATATTTTCCTTAAGTGATTCAGCTACATTTCAAGTTTCTAAAAAAACACTTTCTAGTTTCTTTTAAGTTTTCTATTCTGAAAAATAGAATTATCAAGAGTTTAGAAAATCGGCTGTTCATATATGACCCATCAGAAACCCGTGATTTAATTACCCATTCTAGTTTCTAACACATCAATGGCATTGCTCTTCCTAAACAGAGGCTATTGATGATGTCATTAATGAATTGTGGGTTTAAATTTTCATGACTGCATTTATATATTTTTTTTTTTATATTTGCAATGCAAGTCTTTTTTGTAGTAACTATATTTTGACAATACATTCTTGCAGCACTTGGATCTTAAGATTCCTCTGCCATAGGCCAACAGGCTGCGTATACCTTGTACACACATGAATTAAATGAATACAAATTAAATGTGTTTAGATGAATTATACGGAATCCAGTGAAGGACACATGAACCAAATAAAAATTCACTTTATTATTAATATTTTAAATTGAAATTTTTAAATCAATATTTTGTCAATTGTTTATATAAATTATATTTAAGTATTAACTCAATATTTTCAGATTATTAACTGAATAAATTGAATTCGACGACATATTGTTTGTTTGCCCTTCACAGGGCTCTGTAGAACACATTTATTATTTAAATGCATTTAAATTATCAGGTGTGTGTACAAAAGTATTACAGAGTATTTATTGTAGTTGTAATTGTAAGGTGTAATATGAAACAATCAAAATCTCTTATTGAAAAACTTAACAAAAAAAAAGTTGCAACAAAAATTACCAAAAAAAAAAAAAGTGAATTAAATTCATGATTTAAATAAAATTGCATATTCTGGTATTTAATTTTTACACCATTGTATTTAATTTTTTTAAAGAATAATCTGAGGTTGAATTCATGATGATCATGAAGAAAAATATTGATGAATTCAGAATTTCCATCTATCCATCCACCCCCACCACTTACTTACACGTACAGTAATAATTATCTACCTGTTGTTGTAACCTACAACGTAATATTCAGTTCATATATGAAGGTTATTATTACAATGGCCACAGTTATTACGCAACATTGACCATCAAAAAAGAATAATTATTATTTATTATTATTATTATTATTATTATTATTATTATTATTATTATTATTATTATTATTATTATTATTATTATTATTATTATTATTATTATTATTATAAAATATATAAGAATTAGCCTAGAAACCAAAAAAAACCCGAAATAAATGTAGACCACGTTTGGTTTTTAATGTTTTAATTTCGGCCAAATTAAAGGGAGGAGGAGGAGGAGGGCGAAAAATTGGGAGCGTTATTTTAAATATGATTAATAGCATATTTATATTAAATTATTAATTTTTAATGGAGCAATCACAAAATTATGTTTTTTCGAATCAAAGAGTTTTTCTTGTTTGTAACATACAAACGGATATGAATATAGCCTCTAACCAGTCTTTTTATTTAAAAAAAGCATAGATAATTATTAGTGATGTTTATCTTAAGGTGGTTTTAAAAGTAAAAAAAACCGCCTCAAGAATTCAGGTTATTCTGTCTTTCAGAAGAGCAAAATTAAAGAAAATAGAAATTGTTTTAGAAACTAGAAGGGTAGCTCAATCACTTAATGGTATTTTTCATGTTTAATTATCTTTTAAAATAAGATTTTTACGTCAGTATGAAAATAACTAAAATTTAAGCAGATGAGAATTATTTTTTTCCATTATTATTTGTCTCTAAAAAGTGTATTTTGAAAAATAACTTTTGATATATCAAATATGAAAACAGTATTAAGTATAAGTGATTTGGCTACCATTTCTAGTTTTTAACACACTTTACATTTCCTCGTCAAGTTTAGCTCTTCTGAAACATAAAAATAATCACAAGAATTTAAAAAAAAATCACCTGTTTCACTGACATACATTGAGATGATATGTAGTAAAAATCGTTTAACACGAAATATTGCAGAACACGTTTTCGAGTTTGGCTTTCTTTTAACACAAATAATTATTCCCGTTCAGTTTTATTTCGTGTTAAACGGTTTCCACTGTACTTTTTTTTTCTCTCCATCTCATTCCTATCTATATATTTACATGTAATATGCACCATTTGAATACAGGCAGTTAGAAATAGGTGAGAACTTCAGTTGGCTCCGCCCTTGTTATGACGACCGGCAACTTCTAATTGGTTGGTTATGTAGTCTGACGTCACATGCTCCGCCCTTTTCAACGTCGAACCACACAACAAACCAATTAGAAGTTGCCGGTCGTCATAACAAGGGCGGAGCCAACTGAAGTTCTGACCGATTTCTAACTGCCTGTCATTTGAACTTCCTTTGAAAATCTTAAATTTTACGAAGCATTTAAAAATATTTGTAAAAATTCCACATTTTTTTTTTCTTCTTCTACTAATTTTATTATTTTTCTTAAGAAGTTAAATAATCTTTAATGATTAATTAAGAAATAACTTAAGTGTGTTTTAAAAGAAGAATGAAATAAGGTGGGGGCGTTCATGTGTGTATTGTGATGCTATATGTTTATACACAGTTGTTTAAGGAGGGGTGGAATCGAAAACAGGGGAATGGATGAGGGGGGGGTGGCTCACCTGTATTATTATTATTATTATTATTATTGAACACGTGCGCTCATTAAGAATTCATTGGTTTTTAAAACATTTTTTTCTTCTTCTTTTTCTTAAAATATACAGAAATTTTTTTTTAAAAAAAAAATCAAGATATTTTTTCTTTTGTTTTATAAAAGTTAAAAAATGAAAGATTTTTTTTGTTTCAAAAATTTCTCTTTAACAAAAAACAACTTTTTTTCAACCAAAAACAACAACAAAAAAAGTAACGATGGATGGAAACAATTACTATTTGTTTTGTTTGCATCAATGCTTTTCATTCTATTCTATCTGAAGTTCTTGACCATTTTTTCTTTTGTTGTTTTTTTATGATTGTCTTAAGCTTCTTTTTTTTATGATTGTCTTAAGCTTCTTTTTTTATATATAAGTTTAAACTTAACTGATTTGAGCGCGTGTCTATCTCACATTTTTGCATATTAACTAGAGGAAACCGGATATGAGATTTTATTTTATCTTGTCTTTTTTAATATTTTTTTTTGCTATACATTATTATTAAAAAAAAAACTACTTCAAGTAATAATAATAATCAAGCAATAATAATAATATACGATACGAAATTACGAATTTATAAAAAGTTTGAATTGGTTAGTTATTATTATTATTATTATTATTAGAATATTCAGTCATTGGCCACCTTTTTTTATAACAAATATTTAATATTCAAGCTTATATTAAAAAAAATCTTTAAATCAGATTTATATTTTTTTAAAATTATAGTTCTACCTTTCTGTATTATTTATTACTAATTAATTAAGTCATTGAAACTCATTAATATATATTAAAAGCCTTCATCAAAATTATACTTTGAAAAGTTTGAATAATTAAAAAGTTTTGAATAGATTCGTAAGGATTTAAATTTCCATCTAATTGTATTAATTATTCGTTATTATGACAAAGATAATTAATTAATGCATTTCTGTAATCAAAGAGACTGGTGGGTTGGAGGCTTTAAGACGGTTTACGAACAGCTAATTTTTAAGAAAGGAAAATTTTTAAAAGAAAACTAGAAGTTTAGATCAATCACTTTAAGGTTGATATCTTTCAAAATAAACTTTTTTATATAGACAAATATTAAAAATATATATTGTATAAATTTGTATAAATTTGGGAGTCATTTTCAAACTTAAGATAAAAAGCTTATTTTGAAAGATATCAAACATGAAAATATATACTCTTAAGTGATAGAGCTACCCTTCTAGTTTCTAAAACACTTTCAAATTACTCTTTATATTGTACCTGAAAAACAAAATAATCAAGAATTCGAGAGGCCCGTCCCCCGTTTACACTTTTAAAAACCACTTTAATCATATTTTGCATCAAAAATTTACTGAAAAATCTAATAAATTTCTGAAAAAGTAAAATTTCAAAAATCTAATTTTCTTATTTGACACAAAAGAGTGGCAAACACACATTACTCTTGTTTAGTTTCCACATTCAATTTTTAGCACTTGTTTCTTTTATAAGAGGCCTCTCTCTCAGTTCTACTGAATCTAAAAAATACAATACAAAAATGGGTACAATAAAATGCAAATTCTAACTTTTAGAACTAAAAATCAATTCTATAAAAAGTGTTTCAGAAAAACCACAAAAATTCAAGTTTCGCACTCAAAATCTTAACATAAAAAGTCGTGCTTTTTTCATCAATTTGAAATGAAAAGAGGTTTGGGGGGAGGGTTTCTCTTTTTTTTTATTTACATACTAGAAAATTGTACAAGTAGATATTCGCAAATATTGTTTGCGAACAAATTGCGATTTTTTTTTCTCTCTCTATATATATATATATCTGTACACTTGAAGCTTTATAGAGATTGCATTTTTATTGAATAGTCGTTTTTTTGTTGTATTATTTCATATGCAAACGAGATTCAAAAAAAAAAATCACCAAATCACTTTCTATGCATTTTATATGTTTGCGCTCAAAGTACTTCACAATCTCATGTTGTGCGCGTGCGTGCGTGCGCGTGCATGAATTGAAACAACCTTGGTTTAGTATATAGATGCAATTGTATCTTACATATTCAATGATGAACACACAACCTCCTCTATATTCTACTTATAATGATTAGAGCTTGGATTTGTATGCAACTCGTATCAAAAGCAAATGTTTCTCAATTTGTGGCCCTCCAAAGTGCCAATTGTGAAGTAACAATCCTCCATTTTAGATCAGCTAACAATTATGTTTTTTTTTTCTAATCAAAAAGGCTGGTTAAAGAGGCTAGAAGTCTGGTTACTATCAATTGTCAACTAGAAAATTCTAGTCTCAAACCAATGTTTTTGATTAATAATTAAAAATTAAAAATTTCATCATGAAACACACACAAGTTTTAAAATAATAATAATATTAATAATAATAATAATAATAATAATAATAATAATATAAAAATATTCATCAGGAAAAAGATAATTCTGTAGAAGAAAAAAAAATAAAGAAGAGAAAAAAATATTCCTGATTTCATTTTTGTCCATTTTTTTATTAGATGTGTTTTTTTTTAATCAAAAACACTGGTTTGAGACTAGAATTTTCTAGTTGACAACTGATAGTAACCTGACTTCTAGTCTCTTTAACCAGCCTTTTTGATTAGAAAAAACTATAATTATTATTAGTTGGATCTAAAATGAATTAGTTACTTCACAATTGAGCTCTTGGGCCACAGATTGAGAAACATTTGCTTGATATTGCATAAAAATCCTGACTCTAATAATGATAGTACTAGTAGTTTGTTGTAGTGATGGTGGTAGTTGTTAGTAGTAGTGCAATTGAGTTAGGTGGTAGTTTTTAGTGGTGCCTGCCTGATGCCTCACTTCACAGGCTCACACACACAGCGGCTGCAATAAGCAGCATATGTGAGCTTCTCTCTAGAAACTAGAAAGATAAAAAAAGGAGAGCGCCATCTGCTTGTATTGCCAAGAGTGTGTGGCCCACCTGCCTCTTTTTCCTTACTCTCTCTACACACAGAAGGCCACATTCACTGAAAAATGGCTCTCTTTTTCAGTGTCCAGCTTTTTTGCAGCTTTTGCTTTGCTCATTCATTCGCTTTCTATTCGTATTCAGAACACACTTTCTCTGTGTTGTTTGGGGTTTAGGGGGGTTGTGTTAAGGGGTGGAGGTGGGGCTACTTCTAATAAATGGCACACGTTTTACTGTTTTCTTTGAATATTGTGGTGTATGTTTGTTAGTTACAATAGTTGGTCATTTATTTTGATGCTCTTCAAAAGCACTGAAAATAGTGGACAGAACTGACCGAAATAACTACATTTTAAGCGTATCTGATGTACTGATATTGAATAAATCAATAAAGGTAATCCAAAAAAGTGTGTTTTTATCTAAATAAAATGCATTATTTGGGGCGATTTCAAAATGTTATTTTATATACTAGAAATGCAACTATACAAATCGATACAATATGGGAGAAAAAATATAATTTTCTATACGAGGTTTTTCTAATTAGTAACAATTTAGTAGTGGAAACAATTATTAATTAACAGCATTTAACATTTAGCTTGTGAAATTTTAGAGAGAGAAAAAAAAACAGCTCTGGAATTTTTCTTGAATTATTGATTAATATATTTTGTTTTTTTTTTTTAAAAAAAAAGTGGTGAAAGTTATTTAAAAGATTGATAATGGACTAAAATTGTTTTAAAAAATTAGAAAATGTAATAAAACTGTTTAAAAAAGACTGAAATTTGTTTTACAAATTTTAAAAATTACTAAAAAGTGTTAAAAGAAATTAAAAATGTGCTAGAAATTGTTTAAAAAAATGAAAAAGTAGCAAAAATCGTTTTAAAATTGGTTTAAAAAATGAAAATCTACAAAAAATAGTAAAAATTGACTAAAAAAATTGTTTTAAAAATCTGAAAAAGTGATGATGTTTGCTTTTTGGTTGCTTTTGACAAATAGTATAATTTCTTCATATCAATTGATTATGAAATCATGATGAGACAGACAATAGTCGTTTCTCTGTTTCTCTCTTAAACACAGCAGCTGGTCCTTTTTTATTTCAGCCATTTTTTTTTTCTGGTCATCTTAATCTTTAAAATGGCTACTGGTCTTTCTTCTTCTTCTTCTTCACAATCTATCTTCCCTTTTTTTCCCTATTTACATGAATCTTGATGGAGATCTTGTCATTCAACAATACACCCACAATTGAGCATTGTCCCATCATTTTACTAGTGCTGCTACCCTTCTCTAAAGGTTTTTCTACCCTAGGTTACTTACCCCCTCCTTACACTCCTCCACCTCTCTCTCTCTCTCTCTCTCTCTCTCTCTCTCTCTCTCTCTCTCTCTTTCTTTAGGTGTGTCCTCTTTTATTTGTTATATATACCGTGCTTACACCTTGATGCTGTGGATCTGCACTCAAAACCCCCTCTTTTTTTACAATTCCCCCTCTCTTCTTCCCCTCCATCAGGGTTCGAACCCTCTCTTTTTTTCTATTATGTTCGATTTTCTTCGATTCTTCTTTAAAAACTCCCTTTTGCACCTTTCTTTCTTTTATAACTCCCCCCTTTTTTCGTATTTCCCGTTGTAAAAAACCACCCAGTTTCATGATCTCTATTCTGTTATGTTTCTTATATTCTCCATCATCTTGTTCTTCCTTCCTATTTTTTTTTTCTTTCTTCTTCTTCTTCTGAGCACGCGTTCTATGCCTGAGGGTCCATAGATGGGCACGCTTCTGCTGTCATCGTAGGGTGGCTTTTTACATTGAACAACAACAAAAAAAAAGAAACTTGTGAAGGAAGAAACAGTTTGGGTTGAAGGGTAGTGTGGTGGGCACTGAGGGGGTAGATTGGGGGAAAGGGAAAAAAAAGGTTAAGGGGGACACCACCCTCCAAAAATGGTACCTCAGTTGCAGTAGTAATATTACTGTTGCACGTCTAGTAAATAGCAGCTGCTAACAAACAGTGCAAAACAAAGACGTTGGGGGGTTTTTTGTCATAAGGAGATTTCTCCAGAAGGCAATCATTATTGCTTGAGATGAAATCTAACCTCTCCCTATTTTTATACCTGTGTGAACACAATTAAACTAAAAAAAAATTTGCATTCATTTGGAAGAAGAGCTTTTCGTATCCTACTTTTGAAAAAAAAGACATTGGGGCCAATTAGTAACGTTTGTTTGACTTATAATATTCATATTTGTAACATAATGAACCATGGATATTGTGTTTATATTACAGAGAATGAGAATCATCTAGGGTAATAATAGTAAATGACTAATTAGGACCTTATTATAATTATTAATATTGCGTGACTGTCAACAGTTTGTTTCACTGTATAGTAATTGAAATAACCAACAGGAATACGATTTGTTTTCGATCATAATTTTTTGATCGACCATTTTTTTCTGTTTCCATTAATTCAAAAGTGACTAAATTGGTAGAAAATGAAGAGTAGATTTTCGCTTTTTTTAAAGAAAAAGTTTTGAAAAAAGTTACAAAGTTTAGAACATTTAAATTGTAAATTCTACAATTGAAGATGAAAAACATTAGAGGTGGTGGGGGGGGGGGACGAATACTAAATTTTCTCGAATCCGAATCCTAAAATTTGAGATGAATGTACACACATGAGTTAAATGAATTCAAATTAATTGTGTTTATAGGTGAATTATACGGAATCCAGTTAAGGACACGTAAACCCAAATAAAAATTGACTTTATTATTAATATTTTAAATTGAAAAATACTAAATCAATATTTTGTCAATAGTTTATCTATATTATATTTAAGTAAATTAACTCAATATTTTCAGATTATTAACTAAATAAATTGAATTCGACATATTGTTTGTTTGTCCTTCACAGGGCTCTGTAGAACACATTTATTATTTAAATGCATTTAAATTATCAGGTGTGTGTACTACGTATAAGGGAGATGTCATGTTAAGATTAAATTTCATTTTTAGCTTCTTGCTGCTTGAAATATATAATAAATGGAAAAAGTTGCAGCTGACGAAATATGGTGCATTTTAAACTATAATACACAGTATTTTCTTGCATTATAAGTTATAATATACACCACCAAAGGAAGAAGAAAAAAAGTGAACTTGATGCTTTGCTGAAATAACAGATGGACAAAATTTGAAATATAAAGTAGAAAAATCACCACAAGAAGAGCAGATGGAGGAGCTAAAATGTTGGTGTGCAGAAGAGGGCCACCTCTAACCTCCTCCTCCTTCTTCCTCCCCCCTAAAAACAGGGCACGTGTCCCGGAAGGGGAACAACAAAACAGTGATGAAAAAACACCTTGAGTTTTTCTTACATATTGAGCACATGGCTCTCTCAACCTTGAAAAAGATGAAAAGAAAAACACACATTTTGCGTAGTAGTATGATCATTACGTAGAAATATTATATAGCCTATAGGTTATTATGCATTTTTTGTATCAACAACAACAACAGCAGCAGCAGCAGTAAAAAAATTGAAAAAAAAAAATCATGAATGAAAAACGTAGTAGAAAAATGGGGGTGGGGGAGGACTTTTTATTTTTAATGAAAAAGTAAAGTAAACGTAACGTAAGTTTGACCACACTGATAGCGAGAATTAGCATGACAAGTGAAGCACAAAAAAACATAGGAAGAAGAAGGGTGTAAGTACGAGAGAGTGGGATTCCTACTAATATGCAGATGTGAGGCTAAACTTAAGGACAACTTAGGACATCAGGTTTTCCCGCCTGATTTTCTTCTTCTTCGTCTTCTGAGGGGGGGGGGGGGGGTGTATCCAATATAATATAGAAAAAAACAGCAGCTGTCAAACTTTTTTTTCTCTCTAACAACTACCTTTTTTTCACATTGTTATTGATTCAGTTGTATGATGATGGTTGGTAGTGATCATTATATTTCTTTAGTTTTTCTTTGAATTGATATGAGATTTCTTCTATTTTTTTATCTTGAGATTTAGAGGGAGAGAGGGGCAAGAAAACGCCAGGTGATAACAAGAGTAGCCCACCCTCCTCCCCGCTTTACCAATATACCTTACATTAGTACAGCGACACGTGCCTGTCCCTCACTTTTTTGGGCAAAATCTTGATCTTGAACCTATGGGCAACAAAGCAGCTGGTTCTAAAGTACCTTTCTCCTAACCAAATGTTGAAATTTTTAATATTTTGCGTTTTGACCAACACCTATACCTACCTTATACCCAATCTGTAAAACCTTCAATATATCCTTACAAGAAGAGGTGTAGGAAAGTGTATGTTTGATATAGTTTAAGGTGGAGATAATATAAGAAGTGCAAGGGAGTGTTTGGGGGTGGAGTTTTAAGAGAGTGAACGGGACAGCTGTGTTTAAGAGAGGTGTTGTTCCATTGATACGTCATAGAGAACAAAAAAAAAGAATTGGTGTATTTACGTCATCATTTGTATTATACATATCCCTTTTTTATATTACGGATGCATATATTTATAATAATATCCATCCCCCTTTTTATATATATTTCACCCCCTTTTATGTAATATCCTCTATTGAAGGGGGTTTATTCTATTTTTTTACCCCCTTCTGTGTGTATGTAGGACCCTGTTATGCCTCAATGCCTATGTATGTGTACGGAACCCCCGTTCACCCCTCCTCACTTAACTACGCCTACGTTTTTTGTTATTTCAACTTTTTGTTTTGTTTATAAATTCATATGTTTGTATTGTAATAATAATGATAATAATATCAGTTGAGTTAGTTATTACATATAGCAGTAAAAATGAATATGTATTTAGAATTGAATTTACAATAATAATACAATGTGAAAAAAGTACAATTGGAAGTTGTTATTATGAGTTTTATATGATATATTCTCCTCCAATGTATTTTTTTTGTTAGTCTTTTTTGTTGTTGCAAAAGGTGTATAAAATGAAAATTGTTTATATTGTCAAAGGTGGTTTTTTGTGTATTTAGCAAATCTTTGATTAATGATATCGATATTGGTGATCTGGTAGATAAGAAACATCGATCTTTTTTCTTCTAAAAAATATTCTCAAAATGACGCAAGAGTATAATCGTCGTTTAAGAAGTGATAACACGTAACTTAACAAAATATAAATTTTACAAGAGGAAAAAAAAACGTTATAATGCAAAATTTAAGGTTTTGTTACACAATTTATTGTTAATAAAATTATTTGCACTTTTTTTTAGCCACAATTTTTTTCTTCTAAATATTCGTAAAATCACATTAAATCGATTTTTGTTTATTTCGCGACATTTTCCGAACGATGCACTTCTTTTTTTTTATGATTTTTTTATACCAAAACCTTTGTCAAAAGTACCAAAAAATGATAATTATATTATATCACTTTTTAACCAACGATATATAAAATAAAAGTTTAATTAATCAGCTGATTCTAAAGTCCATTACACACCATCAATTATGTCTTAAATAAATGTATAAATTAATTTATAAATGTGATATTGTACGTGTATAACTACGTCAATGTTAAATTATTTGTTCAAAGTTTGAAGAATATGTTCCATTTTTCTTAAATGATCACATCTACAAGAGCGCTTTCTCAGGATCAAGCATCATTCTTATGTAATTTACAAAGCTATATAACTTACAATTAGAAATTGGGAAGAACAGAAGTTGGCTTCGCCCTTTTTATGACGACAGGCAACTTCTAATTGGTTGGTTATGTAGTCTGACGTCACATGCTCCGCCCTTTTCAACGTCGAACCACACAACAAACCAATTAGAAGTTGCCGGTCGTCATAAAAACGGCGGAGCCAACTTCTGTTTCTCCCGATTTCTAATTGCCTGTGCTATATACGATGCGCTCTGCAACATATTTAGCTCACCTCTCCCCCAATGGTTAGATATACTAGAAACTGTCACACTACGCACTGTTCTGCGCACATTTTTATTTAGGTACAAATGTTCGAATACTTTTACTTGTGTATAACCTCCGATTGACATATAAATTAATTTATACATTTTATGTACCAAATCATTGACGAAAACATTCATCATTTAATTGACACAAAAATTCGAATAAAAATTGTAGGTTTATAACGGGGCTTAAAACATGGCTTAAAATACAAAAGTTGGAAGTTATTAAAACAATTAATTGTCTGTAATACATCCTGATGTATGTATTTTTTCTTCTTCTATAAATTTCCGGAGGGTTTTTTGACAAATTCAATTAAAAAGGATTTTTTTTGGAGAATATATTACATGTAAAAGAAATTTGAGGGTAGAAGAGGAAGGGGAATTTTTTTTTTAAAAGAATGAGAATGAGAGAGAGGTGGGGGGTAATAATAGTTGACCTAGTTAATAAATATATTTGACATATTTTCCGGATTAATTATTATTATGCCACTTTGTTAGTTTGTATCTTGGATGTCAATTTCTTGGCATCACTTTCAAGGTTTTTCTTTTAGAAAAATATATATTCCTTCACATCTTTTACTATATTATAACAGTCTCCATATTTCATTACGTGGCAGGTGTATCTGTCAATCAATGGCCCTGACAAATACATCTAATACGGTTTAATAACACCCTCCTCTCTCTCTCTCTCTTTCTCTGTACACAAGGGAGGGGAATGAAAACGAAGGTGGGGGTAAATAGAATCAGGTTGCCGAGGTTTTTTCTTCTTCTTCCTCCGATATTGCCCAAAATGTTGGCGTTCGTCCGGCACGCGCACAACATCATGATACAGAGAAAAAAAAGAAGAGTAATGTGGGCAATTGGCCAATGTAAATAAGTGATAAAGCAACGACCGTGTTCAGAAAGAGAGAGAGATGATAACAGTGATAACGTTTACCATTTGATAGTGGTGGTTCATATGTCTTTCGGTTGGACTTTTCGACAACCCGATATTTATTTATTTTTTTCGTAGAACTGTTCTCTTCTTCCTTTATCTTATCCTTCAATTATTTGATTAAATGAAAAAAGAGGCCTATTATATATGAAAAAGAGAGAGACATCTGCATTTAAATTCTTTATAAATATTTGTTTATTTTTCCAAGTATATATTTTTTGTGTATATTCCTCATTGGCTAAACTCAAACAGGTGTTGTTTGCACCTATGTCTCATTTTTTATGCAGACATTACTTTTGTAGTTACCTGAGTGTGGGCGGGGAGTAGATTATATACCTGAAATCAGTGAATTTTAACCCATTACCCCCTCAGCACGAGCTTCTTCAGTGAATTTGAATTTTTCGGGGGAAAAAAAAAATCTATCTAGATAATAGAAAATTTCAAGAAAGTTTAAAATTTTTTAAAAAGCAACTTCTAAGTCTCTTATTCTGAGAGTAACTGAAATTTCAGAATTTAAAAGTACATTTTAATAACAGTCTTTTTTAATTTTATATATTTCAAAATTTTTTATTACGTGTAGAATATTAGAATTGCTCGTCCGGTTCACTTGCAATGAATTTGTTTGGAGTTGCATTGTCATGACTCATGAGCACCTTCTTATAGAAACACCTAAACCACGCACACTCTGAATCAGCCTAACTTTATAATCGTGCAATGTACTTGGGAAATGAAGACATTCTTGTCCAGACCTCACTGGGAAAGTCTTGCATCAAACAATTCCATTCCCGCACTTCCGGTTGATGTGCAATGAATTTTCGAAGTTAATTTTCATGCACATCTATATCGAAACAAATCAATGACACCAACACGGCACGAATTGAACATAGGAAATGAAGACATTCTTGTCTTGCAGACTTCACTGGGAATGCATTGCATTGCATCCAAAATGCCATTCCAACTCTTCAAATAAATTTTGGGGGTTGTGTTGTCCTGAGTATTTATAGAAACACGTCAACCACCCCCACTCCCACTCTTGTTATCATTTATTAATATGAAAATACTATTAAGTGATACAGTTATCTGTTCGATTTCTTGAATTTATTTTTAGTGTTGCTCTTCTGAAATGCACAATAAATAGCCAGAGTTCGCTAAAGGTTTATGGAATTATCGAGAAATAATAAATGAATAAATAATATTTCATTCAGAATCTTCTAGCGAATGAATTAACCCGTCATAAATGACGGGTGCATCTAGTTTAATTTTGTGTGAATGTCCGGTTGTCATGAAGTAATTTGCCTTGACCGCTTGCATTTCTTTATATTCACCTTGAGTTCTTGGATCGGGAGAGCGCAACATAAAAGTTGACCATGAGAAAAAAACGGTTCATTTAAATTTAAATAAATTCCGACGTGCTTAAACGTTTTTGTCCATGTTTGTACAGCGTTATACACAGACAGACAGACAACGCTTAATATGTATAAAATATTATTTTTTTAAAAAGAGGGAGGAGTAAATAAGAGGTTAAAAATAGTAATGCCCCCCCCCCAAAAAAAATTATACCTGCAGATGCAAGTAACCCAAGTTAAGTATATTTTGCACCAAAATAAACAAGAAGAAAAAGGTAAAAAAAAACTAGTATGTCCAGTATGTAAATTAGCATATACTGACTGACCAGTTGAATATATACCTCATTTTTTTGTCCTAACTATTATTACCTGAATGTTAGTAAGTTAGTAACCCTTTATGTCAAACGGAAATAAGAGATGAGATGAAGATTGTGGGTTCAAGTTTTATCCCTCCGGTCCTCCCTTCTTCATCTCCCGGTCTTTTTTCTTTCTTCATCTTCCCCCTTTCATCTCCTTTCAATGTAATAGATAAGGAAAAAAAAATGGACGATGATGATGATGATGATTATATTTTTGAATATACAAGTAGTAAAAAGGTATTAAAAAAGTTGTCGATTATCCAGGTGGAAATGGATTTTTAACGTCAATAACTTCAAAAGAGAAAGATGACCACAAAAAGTTAAAAGAGATAAAAAGGGGGTTGGATAGAAAAAAATGTTATAAAGATGGGGTTAAATCCTGTTCTTTCTCTGATCATTTTTTCGTGGTTTTTATATTTAATTCTCTTCATCTTTTCAGACTTATTATTCCGTTAAATTTAAATTTCAAGTTGTTTAAAAAGGAGTGAGTCTTGAGTAAGATTTTTTTTAACTTTCAACAAGCCCTAAAGGGGTTTAAAAGAGTTGATTTTTTTACCTTCTTCTTTCATATAAATATATATTTAATCCATGAAATTCACGCCCTAATTAGATCTAAACCCAACAACTTTTGGGTTAAAGATTTATTCACTTATATGGAATGTGAAATTTTCTTCTTACTAAATAGAATGACAGGTATTGTTGTGTGTATAGTTTTAAGTTATTTCGTGAGGAAGCCTCCAGCAGAAATCTTTTTTTTTGTTGATGAATTTAGTTCACTTATAAATTTTTATAATTGAAAAATGTCTTATTATTCAGAAGCAACAAACTTGAAAAAAAAAAGTTTTTAGAAAACTAGAACAGTTACTGAAGTCTGAATCGCATATAAAACATATTTTCGCGTTTAATTTACGTTTTTGAACGTTTGACTAGGGTTACCATACGTCCTCTTCCCCCCCCCCCCCTTTTACCCTTAACTTTTTGTCCTGGCGGATTTTTTTTAAAAATACAAGAAAATGTCCAGTTTTTTTGTCTTTTTCTTTCTTTTTTCACTATTCACTACTTTAATTCATCAGCAAAAATGAAGATAAACTAGAAAGTGTTTTATAAACTAGAAGGGTAGCTTAATCTAAATACTTTAATTGGTATTTTTCATGTTGATTTATCTTTCAAAATAAAAAAACTTCTTATGTGAGTTTGAAAATCACCCAACTTTAAAGCAGAAAGATATTTTTTTTAAAAACATTTCTCTATAAAAAGTTTATTTTAAAAGATATTAACATGAAAATACCATGATGGAGCAAACCTTCTAGTTTCTAAAACACTTTCTAGTTTCTCTAAAATTTCGCTTTTTCTGAAAGACAGGAATAATCGGAATTCGAAAATCAGATGTTCAGAAACCATCTTAATTACGTTTTGTAATAGACGTTTGGCTTAAGTTTTGAAGTGAAAAACAAAAATATGTACAATTTTAAATTGTTATGAAAAGTTTATTCTAAAGATAAGAATATGTATACTTGTATATCATTTACTCTTCTAGTTTCTAAAACAATTACAATTTTATATTAATATTGCTTCTCTGCATGCTCTATTTTCGTTGTTTTTTCTTCATTTGCATATTTTACAAAATTAATACATTCAAATTACTTTAAAATAACTTGCGTAAGTTTTTTCACGGCTGTCTTTTTGTTATTTTCTATAAAAAGCAATTCCCCAAAAAAGGCTATCTTTATATTCCAATACAACCTAATACAGTTGTGTCTTTTTTGGACGATTTTTATGAATAATGTTTCTGTATGTGGTTATTTGCCACCCCGCTGTCCACTTATAAGGGGGTGACATGTGACATATAATTTCTGAATGAATTTTCACCAAGAAATACAAATGTTTGTTGTGTTTTTCTTAGACTGTTATTTCTTTATTTTGAAAGAAAGATGAGTTTCAGCTTTTTCATTATATATACCGAGTATATAAAATAAGATTCATGTGGTTTTATTAAGAAAAGATTCAGAAAAACGTGGTCTTTTTTTCAGGGAGATGAGGAAAGGGGGGGGGGGGTTCACTATTATACATTTTCTAATAAGAACACGGGGCCCTTAAGATGGCACGTGCCCTCCTTACATTCCCCTCTCCCATAACTGAAAAAAGGTACAAATTCTATGACATAAGTAACAAAAGACACGTCAGAAGAAGAAGAAAAAAAAAAAAAAGATTTCAGTAAGAAATATCTAAGAATAAAAAGGATTTTTTAAAATGAAAGATTTGATAAAAGATTCAGTAAAAATTAATGGAAAATAGGAGATAGGGGAGAAAATTGAAAAGGGGGAGGAAGGACCCCCAAATTCAAAATTCTGAATTAGATAATAAGGAGGAGGAGGAGGAGGAGAATAGGGGCAATAGGGGCCTCCTGAAAGTAGAATTACAAAAAAGACCTAAAGAAAAATCCCCTCCTCCTCCTGTTTATGAAAAATGAGAAGAAGGGATAAAAAAAAACTGAGGTGCGGTTTTGGGAGGTTATAGTCCTTTTAGTATTCCTCTTTTTACCTGTCCTTTCTGTTCTGCCTCAATGGGCATTATTTTTTTTTTACCTGTGGAAGTTACTATACAAAAGGGGGGAATGACTCCTCTATTTTTTAAGATAAGAAACTCAGGACTTCGAACTCCAGGATCACACAGTATTTATTAGGAATATATTTAAGGATGTGTTTGCTGCCCTAAGGATAAACAAAAAAACTTCATATAAACTTAAATTAGAAAAAAAAAATGGTCGTGATTTTTATTTCTATTTTGATTTGAAATGATTTTCATTGAGGCAGTACATTTTAATTAGATCGTCGCCCTTTGATAAAATACACATGTTCTTATTAAAAAGTTGACTTGAGAAATTACATTATTTTTTTTTTTTGGGAAAAAAAGGAACAATTTTTTTTCATTTTCCACCGGAAGTGTACAAAAAAATTGTAATGTCGAGAGAGAGAAAGAGAGAGAGAGAGAGAGAGAGAGAGAGAGAGAGAGAGAGAGAGAGAGAGAGAGAGAGAGAGAGAAAAACGTACTTCTTGACTGACTAGTAACTATTAAATTAATGTTCATCATCATCAACATCATAAATGAGGTTTTAAATGAAAATAAAAATCCATCAAGAGGATGTTCACTTATCATTTTCACGGTACAAATGTATTTTTTTTTTCAATTTTTCTTTTGTTGAAATTCTTAATGTGTAAACAGCATCTGATATAAATTTATTTTCAAAAAAAAAGTTAAGTTTGTTTCAAAGTGTAAAACACCTTTTGAACTCTTCTGATTATTTTCTGTATTTTTTCAAATTTTAAGGCGCAAAATTAAGAGAAACTAAGACCTTGTTTCCACTGTAGGGGTGAACATTTGAACTTTTTGAAAATTTCAACTAGTGAAAAATAGAAAAATCGTGGCTCCATCCACCTATTTACTATCATAGGCAAAGGCCACGTTTGTTTAATTTTTCACCAGTTGAAATTTTCATTTCAACTGGTGAAAAATTGACCAAAAAATTCAAAGTTTGACCCCAATGGAAACAAGCCATTAGAAAATATTTTAGAAAGTAGAATGATATTACAATCTTTTAAGAGATATCCTGTTAATTAGCTTTTTTTTACAAGCTAAGTGAGTTTAAAAAATGACCCAACTTTAAACTTATTTTTTGGATATACTATATAAAAGTTCATTTTGAAAGATTGTCAACATGAAAATAAGTAAGTGATTAAGCTAGCCTTCTAGTTTCTAAAACACATCAAAGTTTTTTTCGATTTTGCACCTGAAAGACTGAATAATTAATCAGAGTTCAAGCGGCATTTAACCCACCTTATACACATTTTATTTGGTGGCAATTTGAAAAAGATCAAAATTGTAAAGTTTTATTTGTACGTTTTTTTCCGCATTTTGATTCAACTTGCAATGAAAAAACAAAAATGTACAATTTGAAATTGTAGGTAAATTACATGGAAATATATAATTCGTTTACTATTCTACTTTCTAAAAAAAAAGTCTTGCAATTTCTTATGTAAAATTTCTAAAAATGCATATTTATAATAAGAATCCTTTGTTCTTTCTTCATTTGCATATTTTGCAATGGCTGCTTACACACAACGTCATCAAGACATAATTGATGTCATTGTTACATCAGTTGCAATAAATGCCAAACTGTAGGTGTAAAATGAATTCTTGTTTTTAAGGTCTTATTTCCTGTGATAGATCCTGGTAATAAGTTGTAATAATTGGAGGCGTTTTTTTTTGCGGAAATTCCGTTATTCATCAAGATAAATAATTCTTTTTATAAATCTTAAATTTATGTAAGCAAAACTAAATAATATTTGAACTGGAATGCAAAAACAAGTGGTAAAATAGGGAACAATTTTCAAATTGTTATTTGAATATCCTGTGAACATGTGGACATCATTTTGTGGTCGTGGTTATAATTAGTGGTTAGAAGATTTCCTGTTTAGTTTCTTTGCAATGGTTATTTTTTTTACATAGCAATCAATTGCTATAAATTATAAAATCTACCTGAATTAAGGTGGTTTTAAAGTGTATAAGTTCTTCTGAACTCTTAATTATTTTGTTTATCAGAAGTGCAAAAGTAAGAGAAAAGTGTTTTAGAAACTAGAAAGGTAAATCAATCACCTTCATTGTATTTCACTTTGATATCTTTATGTCAAGTTTGAAAATGATCCCAACTTTAATGCAGACAATTAATAATTATTTTTGTCTATAAAAATTTTTATTGTTGAAAGATATCAACATGAAAATAATAAAGGCAAGAGTTTTTCCAGTTTGTAACATAAATAAAGAACTCTAGCCTCTAACCTAGTCTTTTTTATTGAAAAAAGGATAAATTGTGATTACTCTTAACGTTCTTCTGTTGTTGGCTTTAAAAAAAAACCCAAGAATGTTTTTAGGAAAAAAAAAATTAAGAAGAACCTGCAAATGTTTTACATACTAGAAGAGTAACTTCATCACATAAGGATATTTTCAATATTTATAACTTTTATATTGATCAGAAAGTTTTAATTTGTTTAATTTTCGTCTATAAAAAGTTTATTTTGAAAAATATCAACATGAAATATACCCGTTCTAGTTTTTAATACACTTTCAATTTCTCCTTATTGGTGGCACCTGAAACGCAGAATAAATAGAACATGAAACAGTTGAAGGAATGTAAACATGCAAATGACAAAAAAAAACAATAGTGACAAATGACACAGTCGCAATAAATAGTTATAGCAATCAACTGTTATGTAAAATTCCTTGTTACAGACAGTATTTTTTTTTTTCAAGAAATGGTTCCCACGGTTTTTTTTTTCTGTGACGGAAACTGTCGAAAAAGTTGTTAGGTTTAAGGAAATGGGCGCTTTAAAATGTTTGAAACCTGTGGGACTTTTTATCATGGGTGGATTTCCTTAGTCTTATTTAGAGCTTATTATAGTCTTCTAAGATCTTCGTTTTTTCCCGTTTTTCGGAACTTTTTAATCCTACAATAGTTACCGATATTTATGATTCGAAATAAAAAAAAATGTTTATTGGAAATATTTTCTAAGAAATTTTCAAATTCTCATTTTGAGACAAAAAACAAATCCAATTCTCATAAACATTTGGTCTATTTTTAACCTGTTTTGAGACTTTTATTTTTCATGATCCACTTGTGAGTTATCCACAAATTCAACAAGTGAAAAAGTTCTCTTTAAATTTCATACATTTGTGCACTTTTTTTTTTTGAAAAAAAGTCTAGACTTTTAAGAAAAGTTACAAAGTTTTTAAGGTTGGGCTCAGGTTGAAAAACTGAGGGTTAACATAAGAAGAAGAAGGGAAATAGAGGTGAAGCTATAGGAGTGGCAACAGGTCATCACCTCAAAAAGCTGGTTCAATCATAGAAGGAAAGACCCTATACTACTATTTGGGAACAACATTTTAGAAGGGTCCTTACCTAACTTCAGGAACGGAGCTAAGGTGCTGCACCTTGATTTTCAACTAACCCCCACCCCCCTCTCTATCACCTTCATATGTGCACCCTTATTATTTAATTCAACTCATATGCATATGAAGATAGTTTGGAGGTAGTGAAGAAGGAGGAAGAGAGAGAGGGGTACCTTACCTCCCTCTAAATACAGTATATCCCCTTTTCTGATGCATTATCATGCCCATATTTAAAATTAACCCACCCACCCCACACTACCACCTTCAATTCAAGTTTCTACATTAAATTTCAAGATCTAATAATTTGAGCTGCCATCTTTGTTGTATCTTTCAACCACTTTTTTTTTCTTAGGCACTCCTTAACTTTTTTTTTTTAAATAAAAAGTTTTTCTTCTGATATAGTTTACCCCTAGTACTGTATATCCCTTCGTTTTTTTGTGAGGGTATGGAGGAGGGTATAATACGGGTGTCAACAGCTGCTACTACTCTTTGAGTGTTGAGGGAGAAAGTGTCTCTTCTATCTCTCTTGAAATAAGAAAAAGTCTTGCAGCCAGATGTCCCCAGTTTAGTGGGATAAATCAGCACCACCTGACGGTGATCGAAAATGTGCAAAATTTCTTCAAATGCGAAAGATGAACTTGAATGTTATGTTCTTCCGCAATGAAGTTATAAGGGAAAGCCCCCCCCACTCCCTAGTCCATTCATAAAAAAAAGTTACAAACTAATGTTTGTAAATGGTAGTTACATAACTCGTATAGTTTTTAGTGATTATATTGATACGAATGGCTGATTATAACATATGTTTGTGTACTAATATTGTAGTAAAGAAAAACCGGAAAAAAGAGGGGGGGGAATGAAAAGGAAGAAATGCACCTAAACTATATACTTCCATCTTGGGGACTGGTCACATTCATAAAAATCTCAACCCTCTCTCATTTTTCGTCCATCCATTCATCCATCCTTCCTTTTTGTCGATGTTTTCATGTGGTCTTCTTTTTCAAATGAGGCTTAACCGGAATTTCATATACAGTATATACAGTGTACATATATTGCCCTTGTAAATGCCAAGTGCATTAGAAGAAAGTGGATTTTCGGCCACACTTAAAAGGGCGGCTCGTGTGTGAGGCCCATTGGGGTTGTGTCGTTTTATTTATTTATGTACATATGGTTTGGGCTCGCGTCCATCATTTTCAAGATGGACATCATATTCTTCTGTCTTTAAAAAATGTCAACATTTCTGTCTCCAATATCTGTGGTTGTCTCAAATGACAAATAGCTTAAATGATGAGTTGTTCAACTTAAGAGCCTCAAAACATTGCCTGAAAAAAGCCTACAATTATGATGTATTAGAGAATATTATTCGCAAGGTATGCAATGTACAGTCTATTGTAGAGGTACCCAAAATTTTTTGGTTTACATCACAATATTTCTTGCCTGAAGAAATCGTGGCACACCTAGTAAAAACTCATGGTATACTATAGTGAGCCATCACAGAACACCCTTTGGAAACCACTGGTTTATTACGTATACCTATACCTCATCGTAAGAAGAACCTCGTGACGTCAATGGTATTGATGACAAATTTAAGGTTGTGTCATTTTGTCTTAATAAAAAGGGGTCATAACTATTTCATTTTGATATCATCCTTTTTTTAGTGCTCCAGACTAAATGACACAATCTTAAGTTTTATTGCAATCCCAATGACGTCACAAGGTTCCTCTTACGATGAGGTAGGTATACGCAATAAACCAGTGGTTTCCAAAAATATTAAATTATATTAACACATTCAATTATATAACATCCAAAATTTCCTGGACACACTTAGCGAAACTGATGGCCAACATAATCATCATCTCTGGGAAGTTACTCGTATATTGTTTAAAATTGTCTTATTTCATACTTAATAATTTATATTTATAAAGCCAAAGTACATGTACTATACATGTATATCGTAAATACTTTGTGACAATCACTATAGCTTTTTACATTGCAATACAAATGTCGTATTTGTTTCTAAATAAATAATGAGAATTCTTCGTAAAAAATTAACGAATTCTATAATTGATTTCACGCGAAATGTCTCTAAACCCCATTTCAGAAAGAGAAAAAAGTAAGATAAAGAGGAGAAATTCAATTATTTACTAAATTATTTACTGAAAACGCATTTTCTTTTTCTTGATGAATTCAAGGGAGGCTTTTAAAATTTGGTGTAATCGTCCATAACACGAAATGTATGTCCATTTCGCGAAATGAACATTAGATTGGCCTGAATCAAAACGTGAAATGGACGTACATTTCGCGTAATGGACACAGTACACCAAATGGATGTGACACATATATGACACGTGCTGTTTTTAATGTGTTGTTCACGAGGAGGAGGAGGAGGAGGCCTCACCTCAAGGTTAGTTTAGAGATTGTTGAAAATGATATACATTTTGTACAATTTATAATAAATAGGTTATATTTGTTGCAAGTGTGGTAGGAGTGAAGTGTGCCAGGGTATTTATTGTATAGGAGTTCAATTTAGAAGGTGGAACTTGTCGTAGCACCTGGTGAAAAATTTCGACGATATTTTTGCCAGTTATATGTGTGTGTATGTGTATTTGTTATTATTATTATTAGTATTATTATTATACAGGAACCTATTTAATTTTTAAAAGTGGGGGAAACGTTTTCTTGAGAATTTTTTCAAGATAAACTAACCATATAAAAAATGGTGGCAGCTGCAAATTTTTTGGGGGGGGGATTTTATCATCATCAAATTTCTTTGCTTTCATAATTTTTATTGATATATTCCTGTTGATTATTTTTTATAAAAAAAAAACTCAAGAACGTAAAAAAAGTCTTACATAAAAAACGACGAAAATAAAGGTGACATTTAAAAACAGGTTGTGTCATCGTTAGGCCTAAAACCAACTGCTTATCATTAAGATTTTTTTTTTTTTGGAGAAGAAGTTTAAAGTTTGTTAGAAACTAGAAAGAGTTGAAGAATTGCGTAAAAATAACTTCGAAATTGCATCTTATCAAAATATTTTATGACAGATCACAACAAATAGCAGACATATTCTTGCGCGAAAAATCAATCAGTAAAAAAAAATCTTTATTTTGAAAGATATCAATCATAAAATCATTTTTACTTAAACTTCTTCTAGTTTGTAACAAACAATTATTTTCAATTTTCCCTTTTAAAGATGGTAAAAGAAGCCAATTTTTAATATTCACTAAGAATTTAGAGCCTTTAAATATTTTTCGACTTTTGGCCGTTTTTTTGAAAAAAAAAAAGCCAAGTATTGAACAAGCCAAAACTTTAATTTTTGATCCATTTTTTTTTCCAAATTTTAAAAATTCTTGAATCCTTGTGCTTTTTCCAAGTTTTTTGGGGAGGACGTCTGGGATCAGTTGAGCATTCCTGAAGCATTTTTAGAGCTTTTACAGTAGACTCTTAGATAATCAAAAAATTTTTTAAAAAATCAGAATAAGTGTTTCCAATGGCTGTAAGGATGTTTAGGAAGTGCTGTATATAATTGGTACCATTTGAAATAGGCTGGGTCGAGGGGGGTTGTTGAAAACAGTTAGTGGGGCCCCACGGGTGTCATTTTTTTATATATTTTTAAAAAAAAAATAAGTGAAAAGTATACACCAATTAATCTGACGGTCAATTAGCTGTTTCTTGTATTTTTTTTCTCTCCTCCTTATAACAATGTTGGAGACCCTCCTTTTCAGTGTTTGTGAGGCCCCATGCCAATTATAAGGAATTCATTTTTTTAAGGGAGTAAGAGGGGTGCGAAAAAAAAAAGAGGGGCTACTACTGTATCATGGAGATGACTCCAAAGAAACAAAAATTAAAATCAAAAGAATCTCTTTTCTAGTTTTTTAAATTTGACACACATATTACATATATAGTAATAAATACATCTGCCAAATTCTCTTTATTTTTCTTTTAAACAAACTTTAATTTTTTTTTTGTTGTTGTTCTGGTTGTAAAAAATAAGCCAAAAAATGTTATTTATTTTGTCTACAAATTCAAGAGACAAAAAAAACGCAGGTGAAATCTTAAACTATGTTCATAGCAAATATACATTTTTAAAAAAAAAAAATTAAGGTGGCGGCAGCTGTTTTTAGATAAAATGTCAGAGAGTGAGACTGAGAGAAACTCTTAAGAGATACATGTAGATATAGAAGGGAGAGAGAGAGAGAGAGAGAATTTTGTATTAGTTTCAATTGAAAATAAAAAGTTGAGTTGCTAATTGCTTTGATTGGAAAGTAAGAAGAAGAAGGAGGTTACACGACGTGTGTCCCTGAATGGGCCACTTGTCCACTCATATAATGTCCATGTTATATGCATTCCTTCTATCATTTTTTTAAAAATTAGGGGAAATGAGAAACATTTGAAAGAGAGAAACGAAAAGAGGGGGGGGGGAGGGACGTGGTGACGCGTGCCGTCCAATTTCCACTTTACAGACTAGAAAAACCACTTTTTATTGTATGAGCCACACATGTATATGAATATGTGTCATATATATCGAGGTTCCTATAGCTATAGTACACATTAAAATCAGTGAAGGTTTTTGTTGTTGTCTCCATGATGATGATGATGATGATGGGGCAGATGTTTATGGAATTGCATTCATTTCTATGTAGAAAAAGGTGTGTAATTTGTGTTGTTTCAGGGGCAGGTGCTATTGTTATAATAAAAACAACACAAAAGTGACACACACCAAAAAGAGTCCCACTCTCCTTATTAAATATACAAGTATATGTATGTATATGTGTAACATGTACACATTTTGTTTTTAGCGACTTCCCCATTTTAGATAATTTGGGATTTATTTCACTGTTTAATCCTGTGTGACGTCACTTGTCTGCGTTTTTTTTTTCTCTTCTTCTTAAAATCAGATATCTGTTTAAAAAATCACTTAATTTTCTCTTCTCCCTCTCAATATTGAATTACGGAAGCTATTATTAATATTGATCTGAATTAGTGTATTATTTTAACTTAGTTATCTTTATAATAAAAATTGTTCATATTTTAATAATTAATTTTTCACCTGCTCCTTTTATATTTTGTGTCTTTTAAGATTGTTCATATTATGACATAAAATATCTTAAGAACAAAAAAACGTGCACATTCAGAAATGGAAAGAAAAACTATTATCTGTAAGTTCGGGAACTATGCTTGCTTGCTTTCTCAAGAAAGAAAGCAGCTAATCTACAATATTTGGCTTTCACCAGATGGAAACGTCGTGTTTGCACCAAATTTCCTTATTCTAACAGGCGTTCTATGGCCTCGTATTTGAGAAGAAAATGGTTAAAATCAAGCCACATATTCGGAAATTCTTTACTTTTAAAGAATTGTCATGGAGGTGGAGCGTAATTTCCCTTACAGATTCTAGATTAGTGGATAAAGAAATAGTCTTTAGTTTCCGATTGCACCCATAGAAAAGTGTCCAACACATAAAGGAAACCAGTAAGAAACTTGTCATTTCCGGAAATCTCTAAACTATATTAATTATCCTAACCTAAGTTAATTAATTTCGATGTTTTTTGCTTTGCTTTTCCTGTAACTTAGGACTGATTGAAGCATTTTACAAATCTGGTGCCTCATTATAGAAAAAACTCTTAAAATACGACAGTCTTACCTAATGAGGTCGCTACTTATGATCTATTGTGCTGTGCACATAAATAGAATGAATACACATAAAAGTAACAAACATAAATAATGTTTTGAAATTTGGTTTTGTGATTGTTGTAAGGTAATATGTATCAAAGATATGATAATTTACTGTCATACATTAAGACAGTCTTATCATATTTCTATAATCACCCTTTCGGTTTGTTTTTTTAATATAGAAGGAATTTTAATTACAATATATTTCAAAATAAACATTTTATCACAGCTTGAAAATGATCAAAATTTGTCGTTTTTTCAACTTCAAAATAGCCATTTTTCGAACTGCCATAAAAAAAAGTTAATTTTATAAGATATCATTGTGAAAATGATATTTTCGTGATTCATTTTACTCTTCCAGTTTCTAACAAACATTCCAATTTTCTCTTCTTAAAAATCCACTTATAAAAGTATACACAAACATTGTGTTTTCGAAGAGTTTTAATGTAAACGTTTCAGTGCAATTGGTCAAAGACGTCCTGGGACAATTCCAGGTGTGCAAACTTTAAAAAAAATGCTTAATTCTACAATCTGAGCCCCTCCCGATTATATTTAACTATGGACGATAAACAAAAAAACATTCTCTTTTGATAAAACTACAGATGTCGTCCAAAATAAAAAATATCAATAACAACGTTATTCGTTGTCGTAATTTCTCTTGTCCTCCAAACAATCTTCAAGAAAAAGTCTAAGGAGTTTTTTGTTTGGCACGCGTCCGATTGTCCAGTCTAATCTCACCCTCCACCCTCATTACTATCCTCCAGAAAGTCTCTCCTTTTTATTTGTTGTCCAATTTTTTGAATGTGGAACTGAACAACCTGAAGAAAATGGGTTTTTATTAACACCTGGACACTGACTTGACACACATGTCCATGACCGACCGAACGCGCGTGCCGTCCACGCGTCCCTCCTCCTCCTCCACCTTTTTTTTTGGTCTCTTTTATTTAATTCCGTCCTTCCCTCGGGCCATCATTTCCTTAGATTTAACTAACATCTGTCCGCCATTTTTTTGACCGCCCTCGCACCTGGACTTTTTTTTCTTCTTCTTCTTGCTTCCTATAGGAGATTGTTCCTGTTTCCCTTTTTTTCAACAAGTGACACGAGAACAAGAATCGGATTATATGAGAGGCTACCTGTTTGCTAGTTGGTTTCAGAGAGGTTATATTGAAGAAAAAAGAGCGTAATCTCGCAATCCAGCTTGTGCCTGAGATGAGATAGAGAGAGGTTCCCTTTGGAAGGAAAAAATAAACAGGACCCAGCTGGTGCCAGTTGATAGTACCACGGTAATACAGCTGTCCTTCTCGGTCACCACCTGCGACGACCGACCGCAGATGGACTTTCTCTCTCTCCTCCTTCTTCTATATATTGGAGGATGGATGGATAACTTATGTTCGGACAGCTGACATCTGGTTTAAAAAATATTGCCTTTTTGCCTTCTGTAATATCCATCCTTCCTTCCTTCCTTCCTTATGCTTTTTTGGACCATGGATGTGCTCCATAGAGTCCAGGTCTTAAGTCTTCAAAATCCAGGCTTCTTCCCCTTCTTGTCTTTCTTTTATCATGGTACAAATTGTACTATTGCTTTTTGCTATAAATCTTCCATTTTAATTATATTTTAAGTTTGTTTGTTTTGTCAAGTTTATTTCAAGACATTTTTAGAAAGACACTTGTTGTCAAGTTGTAGAAATTTCATAGACTTTTTCTTATTTAGTTCATTTCTGGTGTTGTAATTACTTTGTCGAAAGCTTTACAAAACTCCTTTGCATTTCACTGAAAATTGGTAGCAAATTAGCAACTTAATAGTTATTTTGTCACCAATACTCAAAAGAAAGAATAAAGCAGAGGGGAAGAAAATATACTAGAAGAACAACTGAATCCTTTCTTTTTTTAAAAGAATAGAAAAGACAATAGAGACTACTGTTAAGTTGGCTGTTTTTATTAAGAATCCTATTTAAACTTTGTGTCTCTTTTTCTGAAAAACTTACTGTTTTTATGGTGTATATAACACAAACCCATTCATACATTTTTCTCCATAGTGTTCATAATGTTTGGGTCCTTACAATACAAGTCTCTATTTATTGTACTGTTAAAAATAAAAAGACATTTCTCAGCAGGTTGCAAAGTGATTTCTTATGATAAGAAAAGAAGAAAAAAAATATTAAGACAAAGGTTTTTGTCTTTTGTCTCGTTTTTCTTTTAAAAAAAAACACAAGACAAGAACAGGATAAACATTCTTCTCTGAAATAACACAGGACATAAGCCTTAAGTGTGAGAATTGAACTACTACTAGGCGTAATGCAAAAAAAAAGAACCTTTTATTCATTTTTATTATGAATCATCTATTAAAAAAATGGAATTTTTTTTTGTGTGTGTAGATTCTCTGTTCTGAACAAAAGTTCATAAACATTAATTGTCATTAACCCAGTGGCACATAATAATGCTTTGAAAATATCTCTGCTTGTTCAATATAAGGCAAGAAGAAACAAAAAAAAAATTAGGGTGATTCACATCAGTGACCCTTTAAATCGGTTTGAAGGAAATTTGATCAAGAGCTAGTTTTTTGTGTGGTGCGGGTGGTGGTGGTAGTGGTGTTACAGTAAAATGGTTGAGTAACAACAACCATGTAAAAATGGCTGCTGCTTATCCAATCAGAATCAAGTAATTATTTTTATATTTTGAACAATCTCAAGAAAATGATAAAAAATAAGAATGTTTGGGCTTCAGTACAATGGCGTTGAACAAGCGCCAAATTGAAGTAATGTTAAATCGAACAAACGCCTAAACTTAGAAGTGATTGAAATAAGCACTAAATTGAATAAACTCCAAAAAAGCTTTTGTTAAATTTGGTGCTTATTCAGTTTGGCGTTTGTACCAATTGTCACTTATTCCAATTGGCGTTTATCAATTTGGCACTTGTTCCATTTGGCTATCAATCTAAATAATTGTTATTCCTCATATTAAGGTTCCACTATACAATTACCAAAAAAACAATAATAATTTAGCCTCTAAGTTTCTATCTGCGGTGCACAAGCTCTACCACGCCAAAAGTACGCAGGTACATCGAGGCTAATTTAACCAAAACTGGTTCAATAAGACTCTCCTTCTGAAACTTAGCTAACTGAATAAGCGCCAAATAGAACAAACACTGAAATTGAACAACGTCAAAATTTCTGGCACGTGCCACAAACAGATTTGGCACCAAGTACAAAATAATCACATCCCCTTCAAAATGTGTCAAAATTAAAAGAGGAACAATTGGATTAACTGTATGGTACAAACAATACAAGAAAACAACAATTGTGTCCATTTATCCCCACATTTGTTGCTTCTTCTTCTTCTTGTTTGTTCTTTTTTTTTTTTGACCGTCCTTCACGCCATCTAGTCTAGAAGCAGATGCTTTGTTTTTTCTTGGCTTCTGGTGGAAAGACGATTGAGGTGTTAGCTTTTTTTGGTCGTTTTTCTTATGGTGCTTTTATCATGTCCATTAACTGACAGTATGTATGTGTGTTTAAGAAGGTGGTGGTGGTATAGGGATGATGATGATGATAAGGGCATTAAAACTTAAAAAAAAACAATCGCAGGTTTTAATCTTTTCTTTTAAAAATTGCATCTGCCAATTTTTCTTGAAGTAAAAAATCTTAAGACGAAGAACACCTTGCAAAATAAAAAAAAAGATAACAACCTCTCTGATTGACTTTGATTTCACAATTGTACATGTATACTAAAAATAATTTATTTCTTCTAGAAAAAAGAGATCGTAGTTATAATTTCTATTAATAAGTAAGGGCCCGGATTTTTATGCAAAATATCAAGCAAAGTTAATGTGTTTTTTTTTACAATCTGTGGCTCAAGAGCCAATTGCGAAGTAACAATCCTCTGTCTAAATCAACCAACAAGACACTGGTTCAAAGACGGTGGTTAAAGGCTAGAACTCTAGTTGACAACTGATAGTAAACAGACAACTAGCCTCCAACCAACCTTTTTGATTAGAAAAAAAAAACCATAATTGCAATTGCTGTAATGATGATGATGATTACTTCATAATTGGCACTTTGAACAACACATTGAGAAACACATTTGCTTTTGATATTGCATAAAAATCCGAGCCTTAATCATTAGAAAGAAATAAAGGGGAAATTTGATTTCATTTTCACAAATGATTAATTTATTAAAATTAATACAGTTGAATAAATAGATTTAAATGTGACTATTGATATAGAGAGAGAGGGTAGAAGTGGGTATGAGGTACTCAATGACACTTGTATTCATTTTTGTACAATTGGTTAATTCTCATTTTGACAAATTATGGATTTTTTTTATTCAATATGTCCACCCCACTTATTCTGAATATTTCTACCCTCCTCCCATCCCTAGTTCTCTTTTTTCTATTAATCCCTCTTATGTGTTTTTTTTTGTTGCTATTTTATATTATTTTACTCAAATCACTTTTTAGCTTGAGTTATTGTGAATATATGTTTTATTCCTTGGTGTGTATCTCCTCCTCCTCCTTTCCCCCCCCCCCATTCTTGTGTGCCAGTGCCACTGAAGGACGCAGCTGTTGCTTTTTCAGTCATTGCAGCTGCTTGACTTTTTCAGGCCTTCTTCACTGCCACTCACCACAGAGGGCGCCATCAGTTAAAACATGGGGATCAGATTGCGCACGTGCCAGCTTTTATTTGGCGCCATTGAAAGCTCAGTTGTCCATTAAGTGATGTTTTTTTGTTGATGATGGCGTGTTTATCCGTACGAATCAAACCAGTGGCGCGCAAAATGCGTTCCATGCAGGTGTGTGTAAATGTTTTGCAGTCAAAATCCTTGAATTTGAAACAAAAAAACTAGTTTTAACTAATAGAAACCTAGTTAAAACTAGTCACTTTGACCCTCTTTTGTTAAAACTAGTTTAGAACCTAACTCAGCAGTTCTCATATTTTTTTTTCTTGTTCACAGCAGAGTAATTTCTGCCTAGTAAAACTCGTGGCACACTTGTCAATAGTGTGTGCCACAGTACTTCCTTTGAAAACTACTGGTTTAGTGCATACTTGTAATAGCAAAATTTGGTTTATTTTGCTTTTTCCAATAAATTTAAAATTTATTTAAAAATATTTAATTACATTAAACAAATTTAATGTGCAATCCAAAATTTCGTGGCACACTTAGCAATTACTGACGTAACCCACACTAGCTTAATACCTAGTACACACCTAATAATTTAAATGCATTTAAATAAAAAAACCGTGTTCTACAGAGCCCTGTAAAGGACAAACAAACATTATGTCGAATTCAATTTATTCAGTTAATAATCTCAAAATATTGAGTTAATACTTAAATATATTTAAACTACTGACATTAAAATATTGATTTAGTATTTCAATTTGAAATATTAATAATAAAGTCAATTTTCATTTGGTGTTCATGTCCTTAACTGGATTCCGTATCATTCACCTATAAACACATTTAACTTGAATTCATTTAACTCATGTGTGTTCAAGGTATAAGATATCCTAACCTAATTAAAACTAGTTTTCATCCTGAATTTAGGGTTTTGACTGTAATATTATGGAACCAGTGTTGCTTTTTTATTGTAATTGTTCGATATTTTTACGAGGTTTTTTTTTGTAAACTTCCTGTTGAAGTTTAGGGGGCATTTCTCTTTCTTATATGCACCAATAATTCCTTTTTTTCATCATTTGTATTAAAAACTGTTCTAAGGTTTTTTTTTATATTCTCTACCTTGACCTTCATGCCATACAACTACTGTTATAAAAATTTTTTTGTAGTGAAATCTCTTTGTTTGATCTCATAGCCTCTATTTTCAGAGGTTTACTTTTTATATTTGGCACTACTCATAGTTTAAATAGCGACCTCTGTAGGACAAATTTAACACTAGAAAACAAATGCAAATTCACCCTTAGTAGTAGGTCCCTCCCTACATTAGTTTCAAAACAGCACTAAGTATATGCTCACTTGTTAAAATATTTGACAAGAAACGTATAATAGGTACGGTACACCAACAGGTGGAGTGACTATTCGGAGACATTCGCCATTTTCTTCTTGCCAACTATATCAAATGTGCCAATGCAAAGTGACATGTTCAAATGTTCCTATGGACACTTGTAGCTTCTTGTGAAGATTGAAGCATGTTTTTATACTCAACATGTTGCATAACTTTTTTTTTTTTTTGAAACTGTACATCGAATACACTTGGTTGATTACCGATTGCAATTGTTGAGTTTAAAAATGTGCATTTTATTAACAGGGATACAAAGTATACTGCGATCTCCTTTAGCCTACTGATGGCTTTGTTACAAGCAGAAGCGTCGGACTTTTGACATGACCGTTGTCCAGTTTGCGTGGTGGACTTGTATTTCTCCTATTTTAACCAACTTCCCCATAACCTAGAGAAGGCTGAAATTTTGTACACTGTATGTAGCCTCTAACTATAGTGCGACCTTTTAATCTATCACATTTTGACGGATCCTCGAATGACCTGTCCAGGATCCACCGTTATAGGAGGAGGAGGAGGATATCTTAAATTAAACATATTTTTCAACAAAATAAAACAAATTACACTCCTGTACTACATGTAGTCCCCAAAACAAAACAAAAAACATGTCTTAGTAGAAATAAAAGCTAGTACCGAAAAACGTAGTTATCTGTCGAAAAAGCGTCGACCGATCTCGGTCGGTTAGGACCCGGCAGAGTGGTCGGCAACCCCGGGCCCACTTCCGGCCAACCGTGTGCAAAAGTGGGCTGACCGTGGTCAAAACTGGTCACGGTGGCCCATACGTTGAGAATGGTAAAAAAAGTTACGCCCCCGGGGAGTAAACCCCTGGCGCATGGATGACTTATTTACTTGTTTTATATTTATAAAAAAAATATATTTAATTCCATGCTAACTATTCACTGTAGAGGGTACGGAACCACATTGAAGGGTATCAAAGAGCCGCAATTTGGTCATGTGTGTTATACATAATAGTACAATAGAAATACGAGCGTACATGTTGTATCAATCACTGTATCAGAATTGAATTGAGATAAAACAATTCAAACAGAATATATTAAAATTTCAGAAAAGTAAAAAAAAAACTATTGAAGAAATTTGATGAAAATCATCGAAACATCAAATAATATTGCAAATTTCTAATTAGTTTGGATAGCAGAAAATAACACTTATTTTTTGTTTTCTTATACTTAGGCAATTAGTCAATTTTAACAATAAGTTTTAGAAAATTATTTTGCTAATATTTATCAAAATGCATTCATGCAAATTTTAGTATCAATAAAATATTTATTATTTCTTGTTGTTATTTTTAGGTTGTGTCCATAATCTGCTTACAAATGATGAAGATTGTCTGGTATCAACATTTCCTTCCAATATTGTGAGTATATTTTTCTCTTGATACTTTGACAATTGGTTAGTTGGTGCCACCTAGTAGCATAATAATGAAACTACAGGTATTTGAAATTGACATTTATGATTTAAAAGCACTGATGGGCGCGCTTAACTTAATGAGAATGTTAAGTGAATACAAAACAAGAGATTACAAAAGTGTGAAAAATGATAAAAGGACTAGTTCAGACTTAAGTTAAAGTAAATTAAACATATGGTCGCTCTTTACTGCGCATGTTCATTGTTCGAATGCACCAATCAAAGTAGATCATACATCATACATAAGCAAGCCATACATGAGCACAAAAATACGTTTAAAAAGACTTTTTTTTAGAAAACAAAATGGCTGACGTTTCCATTCATTTTAGAACAATTTTAAAAAAGCCTGAAAAAATGTATCTACAGTTTCAGTGTCAAGAACTGAAACATCGGAAATATCGAAATTTTGGTTATCGAAACCGTCGATTATCGCAACCAATTTTTGGTTACTAATTCTTATGGAAATAAAAAAAATTCTTTGCAATCGATTTTTTCATAGGCAATTAGAAATCGGGAAGAACTTCAGTTGGCTCCGCCCTTTTTATGACGACCGGCAACTTCTAATTGGTTGGTTATGTAGTCTGACGTCACATGCTCCGCCTTTTTCAAGTGTCGAACCACACAACAAACCAATTAGAAGTTGCCGGTCGTCATAAAAAGGGCGGAGCCAACTTGTGTTCGTCCCGATTTTTAAATGCCTGTATTTTTTCTTATTTTTCTGCACTTTTTTTTTAAATGGAAGTTCGATTATATTTACTTTTGATTATCGGTACAATGCTTTCTATATAAATATACAATTAAATTTGACAAGTAGATACAACGATGATATTTTTATATAGATTTTTTCAGTCACAATGGTCAATAAAAGCCTGGAACAATGTGTTCAACTGGTTAAAAGAAGACGATTTTTTTTTATTTAACAACCAACGTTTCGAAGTTAATTTCCTGCAACATTAGTTCCGATAATCGACGTTATTACTGTATATATTAACCTCATAATCTGAACAAGCTTCCCCCCAAAAAATCTCAGCTGTTCGGTTTCTAACTTTCTACATCGAAAATATTTCTGAAGGAGAGAGTTTAGTATTTTCTACGAACACTTTTTTTTTTGGACAAACTTGTTCATAATTTCTTGTAATTAGGTAAGTACACAGACGCACACAAGAGGCGTGGGTGTCTCATTTTTTTAACCCCTTGTTTTGTTTTTCAAATTCTCTATCTACATGAGAGAACATTACCCATTAACGTCTTCAAACACACGTTAAACAAACAGTAATATTTTTTTTTTGTTTAAAAAAAAGGGTGAGCAATGTTGTACACATCATATATATAAGATCATGGGGTTGTTTTTTATATACTGGTGGTGGGTCCACTCAATCATCCCAATCCCCTATAACCATTAAATTATGGTTCTTAACAGCTGTGAATACAACAAACAAACAAAAAACAGCAACCGAAAAAAACAAAAAAACGATCATCACCCCTTCGAAACAAGATTGGGGAAAAAAAACGACTAATTATTTGAATTTGCAAACTAAAATATTAATATTTTTGTTTTACTTGGAATGTTTAATAGACTTTTAGTTGCTTAATTAAGAGCTTAGCTTAAAACATGACTTAAGGACAAAATTAAAACTATGCCTAATGCATTTGCGTAATCGTAAGTTAAACTTACATTTAAGTTTATATTTTATGCATAAAATACAACACTAAAGGTAGATTTACTGAAAGTGACAACTTTACGATGGATGTTTTTTAGTTAATTATACACAAATTACTTTTAAAAGTAATAAATTACAATTACTAATTACATCAATTAAAAATTAATTACAATTACCACATTTTGAGAAGAATCAATTACAAGTACTCATTTTTATCAAAGTAATTCAATTATTTTTATCAAAGTAATTCAATTATTTTACTGTCGAAAAAGCGTCGACCGATCCCGGTCGGTTAGGACCCGGCAGAGTGGTGGGCAACCCCGGGCCCACTTGTGACCTACCGTGGACAAAACTGACCGACCGTGGTCAAAAGTGACTACGGGTGCCATAGGTTGGGTAACGGTAAAAAGAGTTACGCCTCAGGGGAGTAAACCCCCGACAAAATTATGACTTATGTACTTTTCAAAATTGATCTTTTATCATTTTTCATAAAGCATATATTAAGCCACCCCCCTATATTAATTACCATATAGAAAAATGTCAAAAAAGGTCACTCTGAATTGGCCAAACTTTTGAATCGTGCATTTGAACACAACTAATATGAAGACAACGTTGTCTTGCAGACTATACTCGGTACGTGAATGTGATTCCAAATAATATCTATTGAGTAATGAACTCATAAAGCATCTTACAAAATCAAAAATAATTGAAAAGTAATTAGATTTCTAACGAAAAAATAAATAATTTAGCAATTACAAAGTACATGCTTTAAAAATTAACCTTGTGAAATACTAATTACTGAAAAAAATAATTTAATTACAGTAATTTCTTAATTTTGGCAAAATTACTTCCCAACACTGGTTATTATACACGTGTTTCTTAATTTGAGCTTAAAAATAAAGTTAAATAAAGTTAAAACATACAAGTTTAAACCTAAAGTGACTTGCTAGAAGAAAGTTAGTTTTGCTAGAAATGCATTATTTACATAACTCTCTCATTTGAGTATAATTTTGTTTGCGGCAGAAAAGTGATTGAAGAAGATTTTTCAGTTGTTTTTTTGGCGTTTTTAGTTTGGTATTTTTTCTTCTTCTTCTCAGGTGTATAATGAGGTTTATTTGTATGTTGATTAAGGTGGTGGTGGTGGTTGGGGGGGGGGGAGAGAATATCTGTAAAATGTGTATTTAATGGGTGTTTTCACACACTACATACAGTACATACAACTGTTTGGTAGAATCCGCAATTGGTTTTGAAAACCTAAATATATGGTGGGATTCGAGGTTGTTTATGTTCTCAACTGTTGTTTTTTTATGGACATTGGAGTTGTTACCACTTGCTAGTCAGTCATTTACTGTATTTTGTAGGGTGGGGTGGAGGTTTGTTATACCTACTTGTCCCCTGTCCCTTTTTCCTATCTTACAGACAGAATATATACTCAGATAACCCCTATTACTATGGTTCCATTATCTTCACAGAGGATAGAAGATAGAGGATACTGTATTTCCGCCTCCTGTCTTAAAAAAAGACATAAGCACCCGGGTGATTTACTATATGACCCAGGTGATCTTCTGGTTGGCGTTGGCCATTTGTCTAAGTTCTACTAGAGATGGCCATCAGAGTCGGTTTAAGGTATACACATGCCCTGGGCAAAAAAGAAAACATGCTCTCCATAAATGGTTATGGCTTACTGACTTATGGTGCATTTCTATTATAGAATATGCACCCTTTTTCAATTTACCCACTCCGCCCAAGCCTTAATCTGGCCCTGATGACCATCTCAAATGGAGAAGACAGTAAGTAGCTTTCCTGTAGAAGGCCATGGTTTCGACGTCATGAAACATGTACTGTAAGTCCTCAACTTGGGTGGCTAATTCTTTCCGGATTTTTTCCTCATATGTTGAATGCCATTAAGTACTATGCTGTTTTATTGTGTTTACTGAGCCAATTGCTACATGGCATTGCTATTGTAAGAGAAAGTACTGCAACTGCAGAACTCGAATCAGTATAAGTTGGGGACTTACTGTACTACAAATGGCTATGCGCAGTACACCTATCTGTATCCGATATCCTCTTTCGGAGGCGGATTGGGAATTTTCTGAAAACGAGCGGCTAGGTAGCTGTTCCGCTACCAACGATGTCGATGATTATCCTCGAAAAACGAAGATAATGGAACCATAGAATTATTTGCTTCTTGTTGCCTTTCAATCTCCCTTATTGTCGATATAGGCAATTGCTCCATACCTTTTTTTTGACATATGGCTAAAATGAAGGTTGAGTGGGCTGACCATATGGCTCACTAGACCAACACTTTTTTTTGTAAGAAAGAAGAAAGCAAAAATAAGGAGATCTCATAGAGAAGAAGACAGAAAATTGGGGGGAAAATTGGGAAGGGAAGAAAAAAAAAACTGACCGTGTGAGATTTAGAAAGGAAGTTGGGTTTTTGTCCGTTGTATTGTATTATTGAGAAAATTGTAAGAAGAAACAACAGATTTTTTCTTCTTCTTCAAGAAAGTGATTTTGAGGCGGTAACTTGATCAGTGATCATCATCATCATCATCATCATCAGTAACGGCCAAATTTTGTGTCTTTTACCTGAGACACACACCGATGTTAATTTATATTCAGGAAATGATGTTACTTTTTAAACAAAAAAGAGAAAAGGGGGGGGGGGGAATTATTTTTATAATCAAGACACTAGAAAATCATTAAACACAACTTATGTGAATTGAGAATTTTTCACATTATTATATATAATAAAATTTCAATATTGGATCAAATTACTTTTAAAAGTAATTAGTTACTAATTGTATCCGTGAAAAACTAATTACAATTACATATTTTTTTAAAGAAATTAATGGAAATTATTTCATTTCTCAAAACATTTCAATTATCGGTATTTTCCAAAAACAAAAACCATAAAATTGATGCTCAAATGCACTTCAGCAATAGTTAATTCAAGCACCAAAGTAATTGTATAACAAATAATAGTGTAAAATATAAAAACAAAAGTAACTTGAAAAGTAACTGCATTTTTCATTAGAAAAAGTAACTACAAATTACTAATTACGATTTACTAATTATTTGAAAAAGTACTTACAGTAGTTAGTAATTCATTACTTTTGATAAATTACTTCTCAACACAGAAGCTCATTTTAAAAGATTTTGTCATGAAGATACATACTTTTCCATTTTAAGTTTCTAACTTGAAAATACATTTACTTTCATTTTACTTTAAAAATTACCATTGAAGTCACTTATTATAATAACAGTGCAAACTTCAATTGTCCTCTTTAATAAAAAAAAAGTCCAATGATATGGAAAATCATAACAAGAGGATTTTTTTTATTTATCAACTTTCTTTTTCTCTTAATTTTTTCTTCTTCCTTATTTATATTTATAAATAGTTGAAATTATTATGAAAGTGATAGTGAAAAAAAAACCTCATACTTTGATAATAAAACAAACATATATTTATCTAAATTTACAATCTAAAAATAATATAGAGAAAAAGGCTTATTTTTTTTTTCCTTTTAAAAAAGGGTATTAAAAAGGCCCTTTACCCAGTGACATACTGAACTTGAAATTGTATATGTACACAATTTTACTTTCAGTTTTTTTAACATAGATATAAAATATACTGAAAACTGAAATAAATGTTTTTTTTTCCTCTTTGCATTTAGTTAACATGATAAATAATCTACAAATTGTAATTTTTTTAATGCCAAATGAAAGGGACTTTTTAAAAAAAAGTATAAAAATATAAAAGACAAGATGGTCGGCATCTGTCATCGAGTGAACTTCCTTTAGAAAAACGTTTTAAAACTGAACTGGACAGATGTGTAAAATGATGGTGAATCTTAACTAGATAAAGTTTAAACCTTAACCCTCCTTCTTCTTTCTTTCTTCTGTTGTAAACCCTCAGGAGAAAAAGGAAGAGGGAGGAAGAAAATTGGGCTGGGGGTAACCCTACCCCAAAAGTATAAACACATTTAATGTGAAATTCAGACTTATATTAATTAATTTCAAAATTTGCAATTTTAAAGCCATGTGTGCATGGTGCGAACCTGGTGGTGGTGGTTGTGTTTAGAAGTTATTCTTATTACCTGTTCCAAGTGAGGTATATCCTATTGCAGGTTGTTCCTAAGGTGATGGTGTGCCTCTCTCTCGATCTCTGGTGTAAAAATGATGAAAAACTTGAATGTGTTTTAGAAACTAGAAAGGAAATTCAATCACTTAAAAAGTATTTTCACGTTGAATATCTTTCAAAATAAGCTTTTTATGCGTGTTTCACAATGACCCAATTATAAGCATATAAGATTCATTTTGAAAGATATCAAGATCAAAATATTTCTTATGTGATTAGAGCTACCCTTTCTAGTTTCTAAAACACTTTCAATTTTTTCATACTTATATTCTTGATAAAAATTAAAAGAAATTTGAAATTTTGAAAGTTAAAAACAGACTAAAAATGAACTGAGGGTTAAAGACTGGTGAAAAGTATTGATTGCATTTGTGTGGTCAGTGTTTGGGTTTTTTACTTGGTCATCTTGAGGTTTACCCGACAGTTTACCAGTAGGCCTCACTTCTTTTGAGATGACTTCCGAACTGGACATTATATATATAAGACATTTGACGTATTTAGTTTCCTGTTCAATATATAAGATTAAACTGACTGAAAGTGAGGCAAGTACCCTCCTTACCCAGGACACTTTGCAAATATGTCTGCGTGACATTTGCAAATGAACGCCTTTTCCCTGTTCCTTTTTTTATTACAAAATTAAACAAATAATAAAAAAAGTCCAGTCATTCATGTGTTTCAAAACATCTGGAATCCATTCTTAATTGATGTCTATACTTAATGAGTGTAGACGCAATTACAATATATATATATATATATATATATATATATATATATATATATATATATATATATATATATATATATATATATATATATATATATATATATATATATATATATATATATATTTTTTATTATTGAGATTTATATGTTTGTCGATTTTGTGGGTTTAACATTTCCGGAAATTTTTTAATTTTAGTCATATGCAAGACTTTTTTTTGTTATTTTATGTAAAGGTGAATTTATTATTATTTATGCTTGAGCAGTTTAAGTTCAGAGAAAAATTCAGGTGCATAATATATTTACAGAGTGTTTCTAAAACTACTTTCAATATATTTTTTTATTGAATGTTAGTGGGGATGATGATGATGTTCTAACAGTGAAAAAAGTGAGAAACACGCCTGAAATTTAATGCTATTTATTATTGTATGAAGGCGGGTTAATGCTTTGTTTTGCCGCCAATTTCATAATGTAAACAAAGGCACATGTCATGAAGTAATCAATATGGTTGATAATTTTAGTCAGAAGGAACACTTGTAGAAAGAACTTTTTAAATTCGTCATCTTTGGGTACCACTTTGAATTATGTTAGTTTGGTTGAATTTGTTCCTCTTTTGTTACCAATTTTAACTGATGGTAATCAAAGTTAGTAATGAGTTTTGTTGAAAATTATTCTTCTATGGGTACCATTTTGGCAGATGGTATAATCAATATTGACAGGAGATTTGTTGAAGTTGTTCCTCTTTGGGTACCATATTTTAGCTGATGGTTTTCAAATTTAATAAAGAATTTTGTTGAAGTTCTTCAACTATGAGTTCCATTTTGATTGATGGTAATCAAAATTTGTAAAGTGTTTTGAGTACATGCTGTATTTCTGTCTATTGGCATTACATAATTTAGATTCATGTTGGAAGTTTTCAGTTTTTCAAAATTATCACACAAAAAAAACATGTTTTTCCCACAATATGAAGTTAAAAAAAATTATATTTGATGTGAAAACTTTTGAAAATTATTTTAAGGTAAATTTATCATTTATAAGTATAGAGGAAACTGAACTAAAAAAAATCAGCAAACTTGCTTTTTCCGTAAAGCTGGCAACAGACGACTAATTTCCAGTTTGACGATCCTGGCTTTTCAAACCAGAATATTCGTCTTTTGATATTATACCACAAACGTTCAGTTCGTTTCTGTCATTTTTTTAAAATGAAATTTGATGTAAACAAAGCTTATTTTTAAACTTATTTTCCCATCATAAGGCCTTGTTTCCACTGGAGCGAAAATTTGAACTTTTTGAAAATTTCAACTGGTAAAAAAATAAAAGAAACGTGGCCATCGCCCATTCACGATCACAGGCAAGGTCACGTTTGTTTAATTTTTCACCAGTTGAAATTTTCACCCCAATGGAAACAAGGCCTTACAAAACATTAATTTCTTCCATAACAATTTCCGAAATGATTGAAGTGGATTTCCCTGACAAACAATAAAACACGGCCCAAATAAACAAAATCCTACTATAGACATATGAATAATTATTGGATTAAAATGCCCTGAATTGTCAAATCTAGGATTGATCTTCTACGGCCAGCTTAAAGTACAGAGTGGCATAATTATTTCGCCATAACTACGACTCTTAATCGCCAATTTAGTCCAAGTTTCGACTCAAAATTGAGCAACCTTTTGCCAAGCTGACTCTGGACATTGGCTGCACAATTGATGCCTTATGAACGCCGTTTGAAATATTAACATGGAAGTTAAATTACAAATTACGGTTCAACAAGAATAAAATGATTTGTTTTTTTGTTGAGCTAATTATTAATTTGTACATTTATTACCAGAAAAATTCTCAAGAGTCTCAGAGCTTTCAAACAATAACAAAAAAGATTGTTAAAAAATATTAATAATTAATTAAATTAATTAATTAATCCTGTATAATGGATAACTTGTATCTTCTTACTGAATTGAATTTGTTACAAAATAATTTCATCAGACAAAAGTAGAGAAAAGTTTTGAAATTCCATTCATTCTTCAATAAACTTCCAATATGTTACTTGTCAAATGAAGTTTAAAAAAAAAGTTAAGAAAACATGAAAAATATTTGAAGTGAAACATTTGAAATCCATATTTGGTAATTTGAACTGAAAAAGTCATTGCAACAAGAAGAATGGATATTCAAATAAACAGAAAAACAACCGAAAAAAAAGTTTTTTTTTGTTGTTAGAATGAATAATATGAAACAAAGAAAGAAATGTTCTGTTTTTTTAAAAAAAAAGTATTCCATCTGTTTTCCGATGAAAATGTCCCATTCAGAGAAGGGAAGCGCCCTCTTTTGTAGTGTAGTCCCTGTCCACCATACGTAATCATTGCATCTGGTGTTGATGGGAATTGTTATAGTGGTAGTAAGACGAGAGCAAAGGGAGGGGGGGGGGATCCACCTTCTCCTCCTCCCTTTTGTTATGGTCCGATTCCGTTTGTTAGTTGTGTGCCAGTGATCCAAGACCACTTCCACGCGTGCCTCTGATGTAATATGTCGGACTGCTTCCGGAAGGAAGTGACCTTTAACCGCCGTCTGGCGCTTGACTTCCATTATCTCAATAACACACATGGTTCCTTTTTTTTTCAATCTCTCTAGGGTATAAACTGTTATATAGGACTTCCTTTTTTTTGGTTACCGAAATTTCGAGTTCATCTTGAGAGTAGAGAATTTGGCACTCAGAAGTGTCTCTCTATGACACAAAAACATTTACAAACACATACTAGTGTGCCACTACTTGCAAAAAAATTCAGACAATATTACAAAACTTTTAAAATGTACGATTTCGAAGAATATTTTAGAATATTGATAAAAGTTATTTCAAAGTTTAATAAGTTTGCAAAATTTGTGATGCCATTTGTACAGTTTTAATTCCAGTTTAATCTTAGAATATGGATGAATGTTATTTTAAAGTTGTAAACGCCCCCTTGAACTATAATTATTTTGTCTTTTAGAAGCAAAATTAAGAGAACATTGAATGTGTTTTAGAAACTAGAAGGGTAGTTCGGATATTTTCATATTGATGATATCTTTCAAAATAAACTTTTTATAGACTGTTTAAAGTTTGGATCATTTTCAAACTCACATAAAAAGCTTATTTTGAAAGATATCACAACATGAAAATACCGTTATGTGATTCAGCTACCATTCTAGTTTCTAAAACACTTTCAATTTTTTCTTCAGTCTTCTTCTCAAATACAAAATTAGAGAATATTTTAGTTTTTTGTTAAAAAAAATCGTAGTATGCCAGTAATAATTAGTGATGGGCAATTTCATGTAATTTATGAAAAGTTGTGAAATTAATTGAAATCCATGAAATAAAAGAAGATAATTGCATCATTTTATGTTAACTTTATAATACGAATGGTATATAAATCACATAATGTGACTAGTGATTGTAGAATAATTAGACATTGTGTTTGAACATTAAAGACAATTTCTATTTATTCAAAAATGATTAAAGAAAAAATGAAACAGATTCCAAAAACCTCCGACAAAAAAAAATTGACGCAAATGGTAAAATTAAACATGTTTAAAATACTCTTATGAACCCCAATTACCAATCACCATTTTTTCGTTTTTATGGTTACAGTATTTGGAAACAGGTTTTTTTAAAATAAATTTCACATTTTTTTTTGGAAATATTTCAAACTCCATGTCATGTGAAATATTTCAATGAAATGAAATATTTTACATATATTTCAATGGCACATCACTAGTAATAATTTCCAACTAACCATGTGGTCAAGTTCTCACGTTAAGCAATAGTATCCAACAGGAGACAATGGCGGATAGAGAGAGAGAGAGAGTCAATTTTTTATGATTTCTTCTAACTTTTGATACACAATATATTATGGGTTTTCCAATAGACAATAAACAGAAAACATATCAAGTTTTGTGTGTACGAAATTGCATTATGAAATTGTATACCCATAGGTCAATGTTGACGTGTGAAAAACAACAAATTATTAAGTTTCTTTTGACACTTTTTAACAATAGAGAATAATATTATATAGAAAATAAAAAGTATATTGAGCTTTTTTTTCAGTATGTTTTTTTGTTATTGATTTTTGGTTTATTCAAGTGAGTCATACAACAAATAAAAGAGTCCATTTTAGTTGTAGGTTAGTTTCTATTGTATGCGGTATATGTAAATGATTAGAACTCGTTTTTTATGCAAATTTCAAAAGCAAATGTTTCTCAATTTGTGGCCCCCAATTGCCCCCCATTGTGGAGTAATCATCATCATTAGAACAACTGCAGTTATGGCTTTTCTAATCAAAAACGCCGGTTAGAGGTTGGACGTCTGGTTATACTATCAGTTATCAACTAGAAATAGAAAGTTCTAGCCTCTAACCATTGTTTTTATTTAAAAAGAAACCATAATTATTGGTTGATCTCTAAACGGAGGATTGTTACTTACCGATTGGGTTCTTGAGCAACAAATTGTGAAACATTTGCTTGATATTTTGCATAAAAATCCGAGCCCTAGTAATGATTAGCAATTTGTATGTCATTTTTTGACTTTCAACATTGATGCAATTTCCAATTTAAAGTGTTTTTTTATAATATTTCTAAGAAGATTTCTGACAATTTAGTAAAAGAGAGGTAAAAAAAAGGTGTTGACAGTTTGTTTCATCTTTTTGGTATATTTTAACCATTATATTGAATTTTGAAACATTTTATTAATATTTTCACTTAGTTGATTCAGTTGAAACTTAATGTATATAATTAAAGTTTGTCGTTGACAAGTAATAATTTCAATTTCAACTGGTCAAAAAAAAAACTCAACCAAATGTAACAGTTTACATGAAACCGACAAGTTATGGTAACAGCTAGGTGAATGTAGTAAGGGTCCAATTTTGGTACCTTGGTGTGGTGATAACGGATAACCAGGATATAGTATGTAGGCCTAGGGGGCTTATACATACATACACATTGTATGTATAGAAAAAATCAATGAATGTTGTCATCACTGAAAACTCATATACATATGAACCATCTTTTGATGTCTGGGATGTTGAAAGATGGAGGAGAGACTTTTAAGGGGAGGAGGAGGAGGGGGAATACTAAGGGAGGAAAAGATGCTCTCTATATGTGCACATATATAGCTTCCAGACGATGAGCATCATCATCATCATCTTCATCTTCAAAACTCAAAAAGTCTTCCTTTTCCCTTCTCAACTTTTGAACTTCTCACGGAGATCAAATAACAAGCCGGTAGCCATTTTGAAACATATTCTTAGACATCATTCTAGTATATAATAACTTATGAAGAAGATGGCGCCAAAGGGGATGAATAAAGTAAGGGGGGAGGGAGTGGGAGAAAGGGGTGGTGGTCGAATGAGTGATAGCAGCACGCGTTGGGGAATTACTGTATACCCATTCGCGTGCCCATATCCACATGTGATGCGCCACTGTGCCTGTGCGTGCCTCCTCACTAGAGACAATATACCAGAATTCAGGCAACTCAATTGATTGCAAATACAAGATCGATATTCCATCAAGTAACTTTTTTAAAAGTTATCAGTTATATCTCGTTTCCACTACAATAATTAACTGCAGTTATGTAATCAAGGTTATAAGTTAACTGTAGACAAGCTAGAATTGCTACTTTAGTGTGTTTCCATTTTTAATAAAACTTTTACCTGTTCGATTTCACTTCAATGTTAAATAGTTGTCCATTCTGTGAAATTTTTATTCCTCAATTCAGTCAAAAATTGAGTGTTCTCACTATCCGCCATGTTTGTTTGTAGGCTAAATTTATTTGAACACAAGAAGTGACATATTTAACCATTCAATTAAGTGGTTAACGAGATTGTTGTCAATGCAGTTGAGTGAACTCCATTGTTCAAGAAATTTAACCGTGGTTTATGTAATCACATTTGTTTCCACTAGGAAATTAACTGTGGTTAATTTTTTAACTGAAGTTAATTTTTGTAGTGGAAACGAGTTACTAAAAGTTAGTTAACTTAAATGGTTAGTTTGATGCTAAAGTGTCTGGAATATGATAATCTATTGTAGTAAAGGTATTTAGTGTGTGGCTATGTGGGAGTTCTATAATTTTTTATTTAAAGAAAGTTCAGCCATTTTGATAAGATAAATAAGAGTGGGTAATTCTTAAAAACTTTCTTGAACACTCAAAAAAACTATGATAAGACAGTTTCAAACTTTAACAAAAAAATGACTATATGGTTATATAAAACGCCCTCTAGTGTTCATAAGACAAGAAAGCCACAGACGAAGAAAAAAAAAAGGGAAAATGGTAACAAGATATGTTTTTGAGCTGATGATTTCAGTATCACTTTCCTTGAGGGCGGTGTTCTGTGTGTCTTGTTATTTCATGGGGGTGGATGAGTTACAGGGAGATTGGTTGCAATGTGGTTCACAGTTTTGGTTTTCACTTGGCTTTTTTTATGTATTTATTTATCCAGCATATAACTAATAGCGCCCTCTATGAACTGGCAATAGTAACAAAATGCAAAAAAAAAAACTACACTTGCAAATTTAATTTACCAAAATAAACACATAAACAAACTTATAATATAGGCAAATAGATGTATGCTTTTTGCAATCAAAGACCCCAGTTAGAGGCTTCTAGTATTCAAAATACAGCTAAATTAAGAATTGTAGATTAACTCTAGCCTCAAACCAGCCCTTTTGATTGCAGAAAGCATAATTCTTGTTGTCCATGTGTGTTCCTTAAGAGTCGCTGCACACGGAACACTTTGTGTCGCCACAAAGTAGCACCACATAGTGGTTGACGCAGCTTAATTGCTTGACACGAACCACCAATGAAATGTTGTCAGTGTATTTTACTTGGTATAACCTTGATCACTATTGACAAACATGCTGTGTGCGCCACTCGTGGCGGAACTCGAACACTCTTCGCCACTATGGTGCAAAATAAACGATTGCGGTGGCTCGTGTGAACAAACTCACAAGAAATCAACAGTTTGCTAAAAAGTAGGCAACACTTTTTGTGGCGACACAAAGTGTTCCATGATGTGAAGCGGGCCTTAGACGTGTGCTGTGCGTGTGTTCTCACCCACGCACACCACGTGTCTTCATGGCGGAAGTTTACCAATCCTCCATTTTTTTTGTTTCTTTTTCTAAACAAGCGGCTGACTTAAAACAGACACAACTTGTATAAAATACCAAAAATAAACCTGACCTAGTAACTGAATTCGTTGTTACTGAATGTAAAAAAAAAAGGCCGAGCCCACACATACACATTTACACAACATTCATAGAATTTGACAGAACAAAAAAAAACCCTTAAAAATCCTTTTCCTAGTAATAGACCTCTTTTTAAATGACGCCTAAATTTCTAATACTTCCGGTTTATATTTTAAACTCATATTATGTCAGTTTTAGTCTTTTTTAGAACATCAATTTTATTTATTTGTATCAGATGCACTCACCAACCACCATAGATTATTTATATAGCACAAAAGTTTATTTTTTAAAATATTTCATTTTCAAATACTATGAAGCTTCTTTTTTTCGGCTTCTCTTTCCCGTCTATCTTTTTTCTTATTCCTCCTGCATGGTTAGAAACTTAAAAAAGTTTATGTAATTTATAACTTATAAGTCACAAAATGTCGCCCAACAACTAAGGGGAGGAGTTTATCTTGTAGTGTCTCTTTAATTCATAAGTTATCATGACACTTAAAAAAGTTATTATTTGTGTCTTGTAGCAGCTTTTCTTAGAAAGGAGCCAAATGTGGCTGCCACTTGTAATAATCGCGTTTATATCAGTTTTAAGGGAGTAATATTTAGTAAACCATTGGTAAAGTTGATTGTCCTGAACCTGGTTAAGGTGAGGTGAAGCTATGAATTATAGAGCTACATTTCGTAAAAAAAAACTTGAGGGGCAGGGCCAGCCCACCAAGCCCATGGAGACTCCAGAAAGCCCATGTGCTAACTTTTTGCTAAACTCCATGAAGCTCATGGACCTTTTTCTTCAAAAAAATTGCCAGCCCCAACCCATGGACTTGATGATGTCTACTATCTAGTAAAAGGCTTTGCTAGAACTCAAGGAAAAGAATTCTGAAAAAATCTTCCAAACAAACAAATTCCACAAAATGGAACTCGGAAAACTCTTGCTGCTGTCTGCACACAAGATGACATTGAACCATTGCAGCATTGCATTTCCCTAGACTCTCTCTATTGTATTTCGGATGTTTTTAGTTCTGACTCCTGAGTATGTACTCCAAAATAATGTTAAAAGATACTGGAGGTAACTCACAAAATTTGAAGAAATAACTCAAACTTACAGAGAGAAATTACTACTTTTTTAATCATACAACAATGAGGCAACTGCCCTACAGTTTGAGCAAATCCTCATGACATGAGAAAGTACTTTTAAGAGTTTAAGTAAATACTCATCCATTTTATTCATACCAAGGGGAGAGCACTTTCTCCAAAAGAGAAAAAAAGAAATTACTCAGTTTTTATTCATACCACCCATTAATTGGAAGTATTCAACTTTTCCACTCTTGAAACTGCAATTTTTGTAAGAAAAAACTTCCAAGTGTTCCATTGAGTTCTAGTAAAAAGGCTTTTAATTCGGAATTGTTGTGTGTGTGAGAGAGCCTCAAGTTGAGAATGTGTGTTCATTATGGGAAAATGTTGAGCTGCTTAATGTATAACGCCAATAATAATTTCCCACTGTTTTGCTTTTTGGAGGTTTTTTTTTGTTGTTGATTCTTGATATGAACCATGCAGCACTCTCTCCGTAACTAAAATAGAAAACTTAGGAATTTCTAACTAAGTTTATGGTAAAATGTGTGTCTACTTTTTCTTTCTCGGTTTTAAAACTTTTTCTCTTTCACTTTTTTCATTCTTGGAAGTTTGGAATTATTTATTTTTTTTACAAAGAACAGAAATGAGAAACAAAAATGAAACATATTTTTGTTCTCATGTTCATCAAAGTCTTTTTAAGATTTTTTTTATAATCTTTTAAAAATGTTGTTTCTTTTTCTAACATAATGTTTCATGTTTTTATTAGTTATTTACTGATTATAAAAAAAGATTATGAACTATACTTGAAATTGTTGTTTTGGTAGGAAATTTAACTTTCATCTCTTTTACACTTTTAATTTTTCTATTTTAAGATTATTATATTATCCAGCTGTGATTGTAATACGTAAAGGTCAAATAACTTAAAGAGTTGTACTGAAATTTCAAAAACTGAAATAGTTTTTAAGATAAGATTTCATTTGTTTTATAAATGTTTTATGGTTTAAGTCTCTTTTTGAGAGAGGAGAAGATGGAGGAGGAGGGTACAAGGTGTAAAAATAATAAAAAAAGTGATCTGATAAATGAAGGAGAATATTTTAAAGCTGGTTTTAAGGTGAAAAATGAACAGATACTTCACCAGTGTTTTTTTTGGAAACTAGAAAGGTAACTTAAATCACTTAAGGTCCTTCAGGTTAAAAAAGAGAGAGGAACTTCAATGTATTTTAGAAACTAGAAGGGTATCTTAATCACTTAAAAGAGTATTTTCATATTTGATATCTTTCAAAATAAACTTTTTATTTCAGTTTGAAAATGACACAACTTTTTAGCAGAATATTTTTGTCTCATTAAAAAAAGGTATCAACATGAAAATACCAATTCTAGTTGTTAAAACACATTCAAGTTTCTCTTAATTTTGATCTTAAAACACATAATTATCAAGAGTTCTAAAAATAAGCTATTCATAAACCATCTTAAGAGTATTTTCTTGTTCAATATCTTTTAAAATAAGCTTTTTATGTCAGTTTGAAAATGTTTATTTTGAAAGATATCAAACATGAAAATACTATTAAGTGATTGAGGTACCCTTTCTAGTTTTTAAAACACAATTGCAGTTTCTCCTAATACCTTGTACACAGATAAATGCATTTAAATATTAAACACGTTCTACAGAGCCCCCTGTGTGAAGGGCAAACAAACAAATGTCGAATTCAATTTATTCACAGTTAATAATCTGAAAATATTGAGTTAATACTTAAATATATTTAAACTATTGACATTAAAATCTTGATTTAGTATTTTTCAATATAAAATATTAATAATTAAAGTCAATTTTTATTTGGTTCGTGTGTCCTTAACTGGATTCCGTATAATTCACCTATAAACACATTTAATTTGAATTCATTTAACTCTGGTGTGTGTACAAGGTCTTCTGAAATGCAGAATAATCTGATTTCTAAATTCAGATGTGCTTTTTTTTTGAGGGGGGGGGGGGGGATATATGTTTCACAGGAAAGCAATAGACCAGGGGGAATTTCTTGTGTACTGCAGGAAAGTTAATACACTTCTCATTTTCCCTCGTTTTTTTCCGTTTTTTGGTTTTCTCTCTCTTTTTGTGTGTGTGTGTGTGTGTGTGCCTTTAACTTAATTCGGTTAATTTTACACCAAATTTTCAACTTAGTTTATTTAATAAGCGACAATGTGCGTGACTATAGTGAAAATGACACTTTTTTTTGCTGAAAATACAACAACGGTAAGAAAAATTGTGTCATTATATTGTAGACAATTGAAATTGTGTTTGGTAACACTTGTTTAATGACATGGAACAACGGTTATTTTTTTTTCTTCAATACTTTTCCACTTTCTAAAAAACTTGTACAATAAGTTTTTTTTAAAAAAAGTTCAAGTAATGGTATTTTAAGTTTAATTTTCGTTTAAATTGCCTGTGCCATTTTTAGACACCGTTCGGGGTTTTTTAAACTTAAAAAGGGGGAATAAAAAAGTACAGCTGATAAGTGAACATTACTATTTTTTAAGGAAGTCAAACTCTTGACATTCCAAAATAAAACATTTTGCCACTTGAATGGTGAAGAGGTTTTTTTTTGGTATTCTCACGTCAAACATCATTTTCATCTCAAATGAGATGAGGGTTGGAGGTGGAGGCTAAATATTAGGAGATTACGTTTGAAAATTCAATCACATACGAATATGCTACCTCCTCCTCCTAAAGCGAATTTTCTAGTTCAGAAAAGTAAAAAAAAATCAAATATTACGAATTTTATATTATTATATCACTCAAAATTATGCTGTCTTTCAGAAGAGCAAAAATTAATAGAAATTAGAAAGTGTTTTAGAAACTGGAAGGACACCTGATAATTTAAATGCATTTAAATAATAAATGTGTTCTACAGAGCCCCGTGAAGGGCAAACAAACAAAATGTCGAATTCAATTTATTCAGTTAATAATCTGAAAATATTGAGTTAATACTTAAATAAATAAACTATTGACGACAAAATATTGATTTAGTAAATTTCAATAATAAAGTCAATTTTTATTTGGTTCATGTCCTTAACTGGATTCCGTATAACTCGCCTAAACACATTTAATTTGAATTCATTTAACTCATGTGTTGTGTACAAAGGTATTAGGCCTTTGTAACCATTTTGGTGAAAATTTGAACATTTTGAAAATGTCAACTGTTGAACGTTTCTTCTATTTTTCACCAGTTGAAATTTTTTCAAAAAGTTCAAATTTTCACCTCAATGGAAACAAGGCCTTACAAAATAAACTTTTTTATATGGATCATTTTCAAACTGACATAAAAAGCTTATTTTGAAAGATATCAACATGAAATTACCCTTAAGTGATTGAGCTACCCTTCTAGTTTCTAAAATAATTTCAAGTTTCTCTTCATTTTGAATATGAAAGACCAAATTAATCAGAATTCGAGTTGACGTTTATACTTTCAAACTACTTTGCACCTTAATTTACTTGAGTGATTAATAAAATAGTTAAAACTTTCGCAATTAATTAACATTTGTGAGGGTTGGAGGTGAAGACTAGATATAACGTTATTTAGCCTCCACCTCCAAACATTTGTAGTTATTTGAAATGTAATGATTTCAAATGAAATCATTTGAGATGGGGAGGAAGAGGAGGAGGAGGAGTTTTCTTTTTGATACTAATACAAAATAAATAAATTGTGAAATATGAAACCAGAGAGATGAGATCATTTTATTCAAAATGGATGAAATAAGTATCACTTGAGGGAATAAAAATATCTAACATTAGAATAATGTATGGTTTCGATGTTTAATGGATTACTTTTTATTTTACGTTTGTTTGTTTTTTAATAATAATAATAATAATAATAATGATATACTTTGTCATGTTCCCATTTTTAGATGGCGGCTCACCCAGAAAAAAAACTTGTCTCTATTTAAAGTATTTCCTAGAGTTCTTTCTTTTTTTGCCAAATTGCCATTGTTGTAATACACAACAAACGTATCCATTACCGTTGAATGAACAGTTCAAATGTTAATATTAAGAGCTGCGACGAATACTAAATTTTCTCGAATCCGAATCCTAAAAGGTTCTCAAATCCCTTGAATTCATATAAGAATCCTATATTATTCATTAAGAAGATACAAATAAATGAAATAATATTAAATATTAAATTATTAATAATAAAAAAACAAGTGTGGCTTCACTCAGGGTCGCCGCCACAAGGTGATCCATTGGTGATCCGGAATTGCAACCGAAATTGCAACAATCGCCGGTTTTGTTGTTAGTGAACGCTATTGGACGTCAATAGAGTTAAAACTAATTTTACCAAAGTTTTAACAGTTTTTTTTAGGTTAGGATTCGAAAGATTCGAAAGACGAAAAAAAAAACGCGAAGATTCAAGTTTTCGAATCTCGAATATTTTTTTAAAAATTCGCGGGATTCGAGGATTCGAATGTCCTATTCCTAGTTAATATTATATTAAACTTTACAAGACGTAACAGAAACACCATAAAGTAAAATGATAGTTAAGATGGGTTTATGAACAGCTGATTTTCGAACTCTTGATTATATTATTCTGTGTTTCAGAAGAACAAATTTGAGAGAAGTTAGAAAGTGTTTTAGAAACTAGAAGGGTAGTTCAATCACTTAAGGATATTTTCATGTTGATATCTAAATCATATTTTTCAAAAATGAACAATTTATAGACAAAAACTTTAAAAAAAATATCATCTGCTTTAAAGTTGAATCATTTGAAAACTGAAATAAAAAGCTTATTTTAAAAGATACTAACATGGAATTAAGTTGTTTTTGATACCCTTCTAGTTTCTAAAACATATTCAAGTTTCTCTTTATTTTGTACCCGAAAGACAGAATAATTTGAGAATATCGAGAGGCCCCGTTTACACTTTAAACACAGATAAAGTCATTAGAAACAACGACAACAACAACAACAACAAAAAATGCAAAATTAAATATTTTTTTTCAGACCGAAAATGCAACTTTATGCAAATTTCTCAAAATTATAAAAGTTTTTGCATTTTATGTATTTTTTTTTTAAATTTTGAATTAAACATTATTATTTCACATAGATATGATATAATAGTATCATAGAGAGATCATATCAAAAGAGATTTGATTTATAATAATTGTGACAGAAATAAAGGAGAAGATTTCACGTCAATTCTACTTACTACGCCCATATTTTCATCTACAAACATAATAAAATAGAAACTTTCATAATAATAAAAAAAGAAAATAACCGGTCATTATTACAAATTATACAAAATGTGGACATTATGAATATGAGAAAAAATAACTTAAATCGTTCCTCGTTTTACACAATTACTTTTATTTTTACATCATGTTTTATTATATAAAAAAAGCTTTAAAGGGAAGAAAAAGGAGGAGGAGGCTAAGGAAGCGTATAATAGTAATTCCAATTGACATTCTTTACCTATATGTTTATTGTTGTTATTATTATTATTATTATTATTGTTATTGTTGTTGTTGTTAGGATGGGAGGTTTGTTTATTATTAAATTGTATTGGAGAAAATTACTCACGCCATATACATTACATACAATGTGTGTGTATCTTGGTTTTGTAACTAACAATTTTATGAAAATGGACTGGCAAAATTTCATTATTTTTTGTTGTTGTTGTTATAAAAGTACAATGCTCTTCTTCTCCCCCTTTTGTTGAGGTCCCACGTCAAAAAGATGCTCCATTACTAACATTTTGACTGACCCAAACAACAACAATAATAATAATAATAATGAAATATATGCAATTATTTAAAAAAAACATCGAGAATTGTAATTAATTCTCATAAAAATTACTTAATATTTAGTAAAGTTTAGGCTCAAATTTCTTTATATATTAAGGTTCGGATTTTTATGCAAAATATCATAAGTTGGGCTCGGATTTTGATGCAATATCAACCGGAATGTTTCTCAATTTGTGGCCCAAGAGCCAACTGTGAAGTAATCATCATTAGACCAACTGCAATTATGTTGTTTCTAATCAAAAACAAGCTGCGTAGAGAGGCTAGATGTCTGGTTACTATCAGTTGTCAACTAGAGTTCTAGCCTCTAACCATTGTTTTTAATTAGGAAGAACAATTTTTTTATTATCTAAACGAGATTGTCACTTTACAATTGGCACTTGGGTCACATATTGAGAAACATTCCGGTTGATATTGCATCAAAATCCGAGCCCTAATCATAAGCAAATATTTCTCATATTGTGGGCTCAAGTACCAATTGTGAAGTAATCATCGTCATCATTAGAGCAACTAACAATTTCAGATTTTTTTTTAATGAAAAAAGCTGGTTAGAGGCTAGATGTCTCTGATTAATATCAACTTTTTTTTATTGAAAAAAAAAATCAATAATTGTTGGTTGATCAGAGATCTAAATGCGAAATTGTTACTTCATAATTGGCTCTTGGGCCACATATTTAAGAAATATGTGCTTGATATTATATTATTTTTGCATAAAAATCCGAGCTCCTAATTATTATAAATGATAAATAAAATGTTGAGCCCCGTTTTTTTTAAGATTCAAGCTTAATTTTTTTTAAATATTAAATGTTATTATTAAGTTGTGTTGTGGCCTAGATTTTGGGTCAGATATAATAATAATAACAATATAATTAAGTGGTTTTTCATGGATAACAAAAGGTTTTTCACGCGGTTTGTTACCAACCGTAACAAAATAAATAATAAATAATATATTGCGGCAAATGAGAACAATTACAATTTAATTCTATACACTTTAATGAATATTTTGTATATAAATTTGGGTGGTGGACTCAAGAGAGTAATGGTTTTGGTTGTGTATGGACTGAGAATTTATTTTTCTCAAGAAAAATGGAAATTTTTCATGAACTTACTCACAAAAGTTCAGGAATTTTTTGTTTTCAAAAAAAAAAATTAAGGTTTTTATTGTAAACTTTGAAAATATGTTAAAATAATTCAATCCTTTCATAATATAGCCGGTTCAACCCAATTCTCACACTATTACAGAGTGTCTGTGTAGAAAAATCTTTACAATTTAAAGTTATTACTAAGGTCATAAGAGAATGAATACATTTTTGTCAATCAGTGAGACTTTTTAGAGGCTAAAATTCAAAAAGAACTCTAAATTAATTGCTAGGTAACGTACTTGCACTTCGACTAATTAATTAACCTTGGGATTTGTTCAAACAATTATAACCTCTAAAACAATCTCACGGATTGAAAAACTCAATGAATAATTAATTACTCATCAGTCCAGAAATTCTGTGGCAGAAGGACCATTTAGTCCAAAAAACAACATTGAAATGCAATGTCAAAATAAACATTTATTCCCTGCGTTACCAACTTACCCCTAAGAATTCCTCAATCAAATATTCCCCAATGCACAGCATCCTGTGGAAGCAAATTTCATAATTGTCAAATGACCCTAGGTACAATGATGCAAAGTCAATTGGTCAATCAATGGTAGTCCTGAACTCATGTAATTTTTATAAGAAGTTTCATGAAAAATTTGATGTGTTTAGCACAAGTTTTGACTTAAAAATCATTAAGAATACATCCCTATGTGCTAAGGCCAAAAAATTGGGCGTTTTCCAATCAATGAGACCATTTAGAGCAAGCATGTCAAACTCAAAGGTTAACACGGGCCAAATTAATAAGTTCTAAGTTGATGTGGGCCGCAAAAAAACAAAAACTTTTTATAGAAACATAGGTTTATTTCGAAAAGTACCGCATAAAAAAGAACAAGGACAACGGTAAAATGAATGTTTTCTTCCTGAAACTTGGCATGCCTTCTCTGCTACAATCTTTCCTACTTCGGGGGAAATCTTCTTTGCAGTGATTACTTTCAAAACTGACCCAAGTTGAATGTCAGTAATCGTGGATCTGACATGGGCTGGGCCGCAAAAGATATTCGTTGTGAGCCGCGCGTTTGACATGCTTGATTTATAGGATACAAGGTTAGAAGAGATGGTTGCAAATGTGCAAGTAATTGCATTTATCATTAGAAATGACAATTACAAATACAAAGTTTTAATAGTAATGTGGTGAATTTCAGTAGCAACCACTTGAAAAATTAATTTAATTGCGGTAATTCACAACTTTTGGCAACTTACTTCTCAACACTGTTATAAACGTTGCTTTAAGAGGCTTTCTTGGTGTGCCATATTGTCAAATGAAATTTTATTGTTTTCTAAAATTGAAGTTATGATATTATTACCTTTTTAGGCTTTGTTTTATTTTAAAGAAAGAGAGAGAGAAAGAAAGAAAAAGTTGCGTTTACTTTAGTTAATCGGTTAAGTGTCTATAGGCTCCACCATACTTAAACCCATCTCTAATGTAGTAAATGAGAGGGGATTTTTTTCTTCTTCAGTATGTATTTTAAATCATGATCCTTTTTTTTCGTCTACTTCTCGTCCAGCAATAGTTTTTTCTTCTCCATAGTTGGTAATACTTTTAAAAAATGGCCGGTGAGAATTTGACTTGTTTCTGCTACTGTAATAATGGGCTTTTCAAATTGCTATAATCATCTGCTATAAACCCTTTTGCAAGTTATCAATTAAATAGATGGATGTGAGGCACAAAAATAAAAAAAAATCCTTTCTTTCTCCCAGTACAGTACGTCCCAAAATTTGGTGAATTTTTTAAAAAAATATATTTCAAAAATTAACTCAGTGCAAATCAATGAGCTCGAGAGCTATGTGGCCCACATGGGATAATTCCCAATCATAAGTGATTGTCATTTAGACAAGGTTTAGGCAGCATTTGTCAAATTGAATTTGTCTTAAAACAGAACTATGTGCTGGAAGAGAATTTCATAGTCGAAGTACATTTGGAAAGAAAAACCACAAATATGAATCGATATTTTAGCTCTTATTTCTTCTAACAGTGCTTTGCTCTGTACTCTGCAGCTAGCAAACGTTCAAGAAGGGCAAGGCTTTGCTCAGCTCTTAACAGTTTTCTAGTGATTTCCACCGAAGTTCATCTAGCATGAAGGTTGCACTGTCAGAATATATGTATTTTACTTTTAAGAAACCTTGCAGTATGGAGAACTGCAGAAGACTTTTGCAATTTTTTTTATAAAACTCGACATGTCGGGAATAAAGTCGACATGTAGAGATTTAAAAAAAAATCTCGCATGTCCTTTTCAGGTCTCTGTATTTCAGCCCTATGTTATACCTTTTCTATTTCATTCGTGTATTAGATTATCTTGAAAAGGATTCCAAATTGGTGAACAATAATATTCTAATAATAGTTTAACAAAAATAAAATAAGACCTCTTTTTTTACATTTTCTGTACAATATTTCTAAGTCCGCAGTCCGGTCCCTTGGACTAGAATAAAAGTTATATTTCTAACACGAAATTCGTTTTACATCAAAATGATATTTCGTTCCGTTCGACCTTCTATTTCAGTTTTATATAGTTTTTCTTGGATATATTCAATTTTAAACAATAAATTATTGCCACTTAAGTATACTTTGGTCACAGAATATGGAGAAGTACAGAAGCTTGCTGTGACAGAATTTCGTGACCTTGGACTGAAAGCTTCTCTTATTTTAACCGGTTATTTGATAGCCGCCATTTTGGGATGTATTACTGCGTATGTGAAAGTAATGCATTTCAATGTGCGGCCGCGCCGCACATGCGCAGAACAAATTCTATCACAAGTTAATTGCTCAGTTTCTCTTCTGTTGTTCTCCTTATTCAGTGCTTTGGTGATAAACTGGTTAGTTTGTTGTGAGACATACTGTAATATGTGCTACAAAAAAATCTAGTTTAGCTCTCTTTATATATACTGTATACCTGTAATATTGTAGTTGTAAACTCATCCATATTTCTTCACATAGACACAGATATTATTAACATTTGAATCCATGGAGACGAAAAAGAGCGAAAACTTCTTGTGTTTTCAGGTTGAGTACTGTTGATGGACAGTTTAAATCTGATAAATAATACATCTTACTGGAAGTTACCAATTTAAAATTTTTTTGTGCAATAGTTTATTATGTAAAGATGGTTATCTTCTAGTCTAGTATATATATAGAGAGAGAGAGCCCACTGAGCTTAAGAAGAAGAAGAAAAAAATGCTCCCAGTGTTTTTACAACTTACTTTTTTTTCTTCTCTCTTCTTCTAATGGGACTTCAATTGTCCTCCCACTTTTTCATTGTTTATGGAATTTTGAAATTGCACCACTTTCATAAAACAGGTATTATTTCTTTGCTGCAAAGACTTTTTGGAGAAATAATCTTAATGAAATCTTTTTCTCTTAAGTTGAAAATTATTTTTTTTTATAAAACTTAATTCTGTTTTTGATTTTTGATAAGAATGAGTGAGTGAAAATGAGAGAGAGAGAGAGAGATAGAAAGATAGAGAGAGAAAACATTTTTTTTTTCTAAATATGAATTCCATTTCAATTTTTTTTTCTTTCTATTTTAGCAAATGATAAATTTTCTTATCATGAGTTTCAATTGTTGTTCCATGCTGAGTAAGATTTTTTAGAACATTTTTTTTGGAGGTGGTTATATTTTTTAGACCCACCGCTTCGATATTATTATTAAGTGCGTTCGGAAATGAAAGAAAAAGCTAATAATATATCTGTAAAGAAAATAGAAAAAAATAGCATCCGAAAACACAGAAAATGTGTCCGGAGAAACATACCAGGATTCATCTACTTTTTCTCAAGAAAGCAAGCATCTAATCTGTATTTTTACTGTCGAAAAAGCGTCTACCGATCCCGGTCGGTTAGGACCCGGCATGGGGACGGGCAACCCCGGGCCCACTTGTGTCCTACCGTGGACAAAACTGACCGATCGTGGTCAAAAGTGACTACGGGTGCCATAGGTTGGGTAACGGTAAAAAGAGTTACGCCTCAGGGGAGTAAACCCCTGACAAAATTATGACTTATTTGCTTTCTGAAGTAGATTAAATTGAATTTGGATGACCCTTCTTATGCATGTCAAGAATGTCATGAATCTGTAAAGAAAATTCAAAAAAGTAGCATCTGGAAACACAGAAAACTTGTCCGGAAAAAATGCTACCTCCACTAACTTAGTCTTTTCTAAAGAAATAACTTCTTTATATATAACCTCATATTTGAGAAGAATATGGCAAAATCAACCAAATTCAGAAAAGGTTTTAACTATTTAGCAGCTCTGATTATTCTGCATTTCAGAAGAGCAAACACTTAAGAAGAATTTCAAAAAGTTTTTGAAAAACTAGAATAGTAGACGAATGTATTAAAAATATTTTTTAATTATTTTATATTTCAAAAGTTTATTTTTAATCATCATCATGAAAATACTTATATTGTATTACATGACATAGTATCTTCTAGATGCTATCATTATTACTGAGTATTATTTTGTTACGTTCATCTCGAGACTAGATAAAAATGTGAATGAAATTGTGACGAGATGTCATATTGAAACACACACACAACCAGGAAATTTACTGACAAGAGATGAACTTTCTTTTTTCTAAATATAATTACTATTTGACAAATTAGTGTCTTGAAACGTGACTGGTAGAGAGAGAGAGATATAAATTATTCCAATTTTTCGTCGCTTTACTATTTTTTTTTACTAAGAAAATGAAAAAAATACACCAAAAAAAAAACCGTCTTTGACTGAAATCGTGACTATTTTGAACTCGAATGGAATGTTTGCTGTCAAAACTTCAGAGAGAGATTTTTTTTCTTCTTCAACAATTTTTTTTTCCTGTGTGTGTGGGTGGTACCTTTCAATTTATGAGCTAGTATCATCGGAAACATTCTATGCTGAAAATATAAATAATGGTTGTTTTTACTAGATTTACGTCTAGTTATATTAATTATTATATACTAACTCGAACTTTTCTTTCATAAAGATATGTATTCAACACCTAGAGTGTTAGAACCCAATTGGAGGTCTAAATAGTGTAATAATTGGAAGCCCAGTGTCAACAACAAAAACGTTATAGTGATACTCCAACATAGCCCCAATTCTTGTCTATGAGGTCCACAAGCCCACTAGAGTCATAAGGTCTGCAAAGGCCATTATTGGTATGTTTCATAACACTGTGATTTCTGCATTTATGTGTGATCACTACTAAGTAGAAACTGATATTTTGTATAAAAAAATCGAGGTCCAACCCACAAAGCCCGTGAGGTGGTCCACCTAACCCATAAAGCTCATCAGGACAATGAGACCCACAAAGTGGTTTTTTTTATAAAACCCCAAAATTCACAAAATTCATGAGCCAAGCTTTTTGAAATGCCCACCACAACTATGAAGTCCATAAAGACCATAAGCTTTATGTAGACTAGGCAGGACATAAATGACAAACCAGCATAATACTAAATGTTGGAGTTCATGTAAAAATGTTGGCCTAATGATGCAAGCCAACATTGTTTGTTCATTGGCGCCGCCACTGTTGACTGTACTTGTTGTCTCAAAGGCTTATGTTATGATTTTTGGGTTAGCAGTGAGTGGGCCATGTGTATTTTTGCAACATTGAGCCAGCATTAAGTGGGCCAACTGTTTGTTACCAACTGCTGTTGTTTTCCAAAACATGAGCCAACATGTTGTGCTAATTGGAAGGTATCTTACAACCAACATGCAGTAAGTAAGTCCTCAACTTGCACGGTTAATTCGTTCCATAGGTTTCCACATACTGTAAGTCGAAAACAGTTAACAGTGATAATGTAAGTAGCTTTCATATCGTAAGGGGAAGTACCACAACCGCGTGTCTACGAATCCGACTAACTCTAATTCGAGGACTTACTGTATTCCAGAAAAAGATAACGCAAAGTGTTTTGCTTCAGAGCCAATGGAATAATTGCTCAATAGAAGGTCCCGGTTTTAGATAAGGTCTAAACACAGGCATGTAAAAACAGGGAAATACAGTTGTTTGCCCCGCCCTTTTACGAGTGTCAGACAAAATATCAACCAATTGGAAATTGAAGTTAACCCTTATACCTAGCACGCACTTGATAATTTAAATGCATTTAAATAACAAAATGTGTTCTACAGAGCCCTGTGAAGGGCAAAGAAACAATATATCGAATTCAATTTATTCAGTTAATAATCTGAATTATAAACTATTGACATTAAAATATTGATTTAGTAATTTCAATTTTAAAATATTAATAACGTCAATTTTTAATTTGGTTCATGTCCTTAACTGGATTCCGTATAATTCACACCTAAACACATTTAATTTGAATTCATTTAATTCGTGTGTGTGTGTACAAAGGTATTAGGTTCTCACCTTAAAGTATCCTCAGGTTGAAAAACATAAGCTTTTTTTTGACATAAGGATCTCAGCTTTTGAGAAGCTGCTGTTGCTAGACTTTAAAGATGGTTTGTTACCAGAAATAGAAAGTCTAGTCATCTCTCAAAATACATTTTGAGCTTTTTTTTTTCTCCTTGATTTCGGTCAAACAACTTCTTTTTTCTCTCATTCTCTCTCCATCACTTTTTTTTATAAAGAAAAAAAAAGTTGATTTCTTGTATTACAACTTTTTTGCTAAAATCTTTACAACAACAAAAAAAAATATATCGAACAGTAGTTAGATAATAATTTCACACGTTTGCCACAATTCCATATTTTCATATAAATCTCATACAATCTTCTTCAAAAATCATGATGTGAACTAATTCTTTTTTTTTTGTGGTCCATAATCTCCACCCACTCACCACCCCTTTTTTTTTTCTCTCTATGCCAAAATATATGGAGGTCATTGCCCTCCAAGTGGAATTTGCATGTTTTGTAATTTAGAAATCACGTTTATATGTATTTTTTCTTCTTCATTCTTTCCTATCTTTCTCTCTCTCACGACCCGATGAAGCATTACCGGGGTAATGTTGGTTGCCATTATTTTGCGTAATGTGGTAGTGTCATAGTTAAAATTTTAAACGAGTTGTTCCTTTTACAACCTATTTATTATGATGATTTTAAAATAGGGAAAGGATTTATGTATTTTTTTTTTGCTGGTCTCTTGTTGTTGTAACCGAGATCGGTTGGTTTTTTCCCCTATATGGCCCAATTATAAATTTTTTTTTCTCTTCAGAACAACACGTTTTTTTCAGTAATTTTTTTTTAAAAAATATATATTAAATTATATCGTGGATTCGTGAAGACAGTAACTATGTAATGCTTATTAAAATAAGAAAGAGAGAGAGAGAAAAAAAAATGGCTTCGTGTGTCACCGTTAGATATTATTACACTTTAGTAGGGTAAGAAATCTCTTTAGGGTAAATTGAGAAGAAAATATGGGGTTCAAAATACAAATGGCAAAACTATATGTTGTTTGTGACTTCTAACTTCCTAAGGCACACACAACAACAACAAAAAAAACAATTATGCTTTTTTACAATTCAAGAGGCTGGATAGAGGCTAAAGTTGACCTACAACTACTGTATAATTAAGGTTGTTTTAATATGGAAATTGCCTCTTTCAGGTACAAAATGAAGAGAAACTTGAATGTGTTTTTAGAAACTAGAAGAGGGTAGCTCAGTCTCTTAAGGGATATTTTTCATATTTGATATCTTTCAAAATAAACTTTTTATTGTTTGTTTAAAGTTGGGTCATTTTCAAACTGAAATAATGTTTATTTTGCAAGATATTCACATTAAAGTACTCTTTAAAGGTGGGTTTAAAATGTAAAACGCCTCTCAAACTGTTGAATTAGTCTGTCTTTTGGGTATAAAATAAATAAAAACTAGAATTTATTTTAGAAACTAGAAGAGGTAGCTCAATCACTTGAGGTTATTTTCATGTTTGATATAATTCAAAATGTCAGTTTGAAAATGACCCAACTTTAAGCAGCCACTTAACCTTCTAGTTTCTAAAACACTTTTCAATTTCTTCTTAAGATGTTTTTTTATTCATCATATATTATTATGATGTTTTATGAATTTCGACCTCTTGATTGATTATATTCCATGTTTTCAGAGAGAAAAACAACACTAAGGAGAAACTGAATGCTTTTTAGAATGGGTAACTAGATGGGTAACTAATCCAATTAAAATTGGATTATTTATTTCTCAGCTGGCATAAAAAGCTTATTTTAAAATATAACTACGTAAAAATACAATTAAGTAATTGAGCTACCTTTCTAGTTTCTAAAAACACTTTTCAATTTCTTCTTAAGATGTTTTTTGATTCATTATACCATGTTTCTGAAGTACAACTCTAAGGAGAAATTGAACGTGTTTTAGAAACTAGAAGGGTAACTCAATCATTTAAGGGTATTTTCATGTTGATATCTTTTAAAATAATTTTTTTTCATATATGACAAAAATTTAAAAAAAATATTGTCCACTTATAAAATTGGATCATTTTGAAACTGACATAAAAAGCTTATTTTGAAAGATATCAAAGTGAAAATAGCTTTAAGTGATTTAGCTACCCTTCTAGTTTCTAAAACACTTTTTTAATTTCTTCTTAATTTTCTTCCTGAAAGATAGAATAACCGAGAGTTCGAATATCAGAGCTGTTCATAATTTTTTAATTCTAAAAGAACCTCTCTAGCCTTTACCCAGCCTCTTTGATTAGAAAAAATGGATAATGCGCTTTTTTGCTTTACTAACTTAAGGGGGTGACATCATCTTTTTTTTTTTTTTTCTAAAGAACATTTAAGAACAAGAAATACACACAAAAAACAGCTAACGAGCTTATAGTTTAACTATAAATAGGCACAAAACAAACTTAAAGTTACTTTCATATATTGTTTATATAAAAAGAAGTGTAATTTTTCCTTTTCTTTACAAGTAAGAAAATAAAAAAAAAAAACATTAGGAGGCTTGAAATAATTGAAATAAGATACTTTAAAGTAACAAACTATAAATTAAAATCTGTGTTTTTTTTTTACCTAAATTGACAATTTACACATTTTTGCTGTTGGGGAATTTTGTTTGTTTGTTTTTTTAACACAAAAAGTACTAATTTCTTCATCATTCATTAAGATACTATCATGAGAAGAAGTTTTTATATTTTTCGGTCAAACATTTCTAAAAATAGAAAAATATATTATTTAATAATTGTTAAGGCTCGGATTTTTATGCAGAATAAATATCAAAGTAAATGTTTTTCAATTTTGTTGCCCAATTTGAACCCAATCGTCATCAATCTCATCATCATTAGAGCAACTGCTTTTTTTCTAATCAAAAAGGCTGATTAGGGGCTAAATGTCTGGTTAATTTGCATTGTCAACTAGAGAGTTCTAGCCTCTAACTAGTGGTTGATCTAAACGCCAGATTGTTACTTTACAATTTATCTTTTTCGGTCACAGATTGAGGGAAACATTTCGCTTGATATTGCATAAAAATCCGAGCTTTAATTATTATTATGATATTTAAGGATATGATGATACCTTCAAAAATAGATTTTTCGTTTTAAATTGTATTTTTGTAAATTGCATAAGACTGAAGTGATAAATCAAAACTTAAATTTGAAAAAAAAAAATATCCATTTGCATTTCTAGTTTCTATCAAATACTCATAATTTTTCCTAAAAGTTATTTGATCCAAATGGTTTACCGGGTACTTTTTTTAAAATTAGAGTTTTCCTTTGTGTTATTGACACTTTTTTTACGTTTATTTCTATTAAAATAACGTTTAAAAAGAAATCTTATCACATTTCTTTCTATAAACATATAAATGTCATCTTGTTTGCTTAGTAGAAAGGTTAACATTTCAACATTTTTTTTTTCAAATTTCCAATGGGAATTTGGGAATTATACCGTATACTAGTATACTTATTATGTGTGAGCTTTAAGAAAACATTTAAACACCGTAATAAGGTTAAATTTAATTACAAAAATGGGAAAATTACATCTGAATTTTCTTTTAACACGAAATTCGTTTAAAAGTAGTTTTACAGTGTAATACCGTGCACACACACATGAGTTAAATGAATTCAAATTAAATGTATTTAGGCGAATTATACGGAATCCAGTTAAGGACATGAACCACAAATAAAAATTGACTTTATTATTAATATTTTTAAATTCAAATACTTAAATCAATAGTTTATATATTATATTTAAGTATTAACTCAATATTTTGAGATTATTAACTAAATAAATTGAATTCGATATATTGTTTGTTTGCCCTTCACAGAAGGCTCTGTAGAACACGTTTATTATTTAAATGCATTTAAATTATCAGGTGTGTGTACTAGGTATAAACGCTTGTCTTCTTTCAGGTGCAAAATGAAGAGAAACTTGAATGCGTTTTTAGAAACTAGAAGGGGATGTTGATATCTTTCAAAATAAACTTTATAGAAACAAAAATTTAAAAAAAATCGTATAAGTTGGATCATTTTCAGAGTGACTTTTATTTATATATTTTAAAAGATATCAACATGAAATTATCCTTAAGTTTTAATTCAGACACCCCTTCTAGTTTCTAAAAAACTTTTAAGTATCTCTTCATTTTGTAGTAAAAGTCAATAAAATATATTTCGTATTATCCGATATTTCATTTGTTATCTTTTTTCATATTAAAACGGTTTTCAGTGTTATAGTTTACTAGTTACATGGAATAATCTAATGATAGTCGTTATGATTTTCCTTGAAAAAGTTCTAACAGTTATTTCGTTTTCTATTTATTTACTTAAAACATTTTTTTTATTTACACAAAACACAAATCAGAAAGGACAAATTCGAACTCATATAATTTTATCAGATAATTTTTTATTTAAGTCTACATTTAGTTAATGATAAAACGAACTACCTCCACCAATCACTGCTTAAGTAAATTAAAAAAAGTGACATTGAGATTAAATAACCGTTATTTTTTTTAAGAAGAAAAAGGATTTCACAATATTTTATTTTTTTTTTAAAAAAAAGGTGTATTTTTTAATACCAAATCTAAAATAAACTATAAAATTATAAGTAGACTTTTGTCAAAGTCAAGTGTCGTTGTGTCCAAGTGTAAACGCTCCTCGAACTCTTGGTTATTGTGTCCTTCAGGAGCAAAATTAACAGCAATTTGATAGTGTTTTACAAACTAGAAGAGTAGCTCAATTATTTATATCTAATAAAATAAACTTTGTATGTCAGTTTTCAAATAGTAACAACTGCCAATTAAATTTGTATATAAAAGTAAATTTTGAAAGATGTCAAACATGAAAATACTATGAAATGATTCCAGTTACCGTTTCAAGTTTCTAAAACAGTTTCAGTTTTTCCTTCTGAAACTGCAGAATAACTAGTGTTCAAAAATCATAACTGTTCAATTCTTAAAAAAAAAAGAAATTGAAAGTGTTTTAGAAACTAGAAAGGGTAGCTTAATCGCTTCAGAGTATTTTCATGTTGACAATCTTTGAAAATAAACTTATTGACATCAGTTTGAAAATTACTCAACTTTAAACAGACATTTTATTTTAAATTTTTCTTCTATACATAGTTTATTTTGAAAGATATCAACATTACGGTAAAATATCCTCAAGTGATTAAGTTACCCGTTCTAGTTTCTAAAACGTTCTCAATTACCTCCTTAAGTGTTGAACTACAAAATAATCACAAGAGTTTGAAAAATCAGAAATATTTTCATAAACAGTTTTTTTTGACAAATCACAGTGTTATACCTTGTACACACATGAGTTAAATGAATTCAAATTAAATGTGTTTATAGGTGAATTATACGGAATCCAGTTAAGGACATGAACCACAAATAAAAATTGACTTTATTATTAATATTTTAAAATTGAAATACTAAATCAATATTTTAATGTCAATAGTTTATATTATTATATCAATATTTTCAGATTATTAACTGAATAAATTGAATTCGACATATTGTTTGTTTGTCCTTCACAGGGCTCTGTAGAACACATTTATTATTTAAATGTATTTAAATTATCACGTGTGTACTATAGGTACAAGTTAATTCATTTTCTTAGCTAATTTTTCAGTCATTGCGTGTAACATTCTACTTACATGTAATCTAAAAAGTGTTCATCATCATCATCATCATCAAGGGTTTCTGAACTTTTATCATCTTATATATATAAACTTACGACTTTTTTTAAAAACTCTCCTCTATTATCATAAGATGGGATTAAAAACATTATCAACAAATCTATTAAAAACAACTTTTTGTTTTGTTTTGTTCACACAAACCAAAAAAAGATAATCGCGTTTTCAACAATTATAAAACAATACTTTTAAACTTGATATAATAACCCTTTCATAAAATAAATTATTAAATATGATTAAACTTTTTATATGAAGAATTTAGTAATGAATAACAAAAGTATAATGATTATAATATTATTATAATGACTTACGGATTGATTTTCTCTTTATTATCTCTGATATTATTATTATTCCAAATTAGAAGATGAAGAAGAATACGTCTTTTTTATCTTTGTTTTTGAATAAAAAAAAGTTAATGTTTAAATCCCGACAAATAAGAGAAAATAAACAAATTAATTTAATCCAATTAGAAAGAGTCCTCTCTTTAATTTAAAATATTATGATGTCACAAAACACAAACACAAACCAGTTAATACACTTTAAAATAATGTTGTCATTTGAAATGTTTTATCATTAATCATCATCATCATCATGATGAATAATTTTAAAACTCTATAATTAGATTACAAGAACAGTAACGAACATTAAAAGTAAATATAATCACAATCTTAATTTTAAAACACTTAAATAAAATGGATATTAAAAACTTTCACCAAAAACTAATATAACACAAAATTCAATATATCCACAACATTGGAGAGAGTTTCTTGAGTTATAATCCAAAAGTTCAATTTTTTTAAAAAAAAAAGTATTTTAAATAATAATAATTTTAAAGATTACAATTGAATTATTATTCACAAACTTAATTTTGTTAAGAAAAAGACCAAAAAATTCACAATTGAAGAAAAAGTTTTACTTTCCGTTCTCTTACTAAAAATCTCTCTTAAGTATTGTCTGTTGATGGTGTTTTTTAAAAGTAGTTTAAACTGCTATTCTGGAACGACGATTAAAGAGCAACAAAAACTACTTAGAAGTGAACAACACACTTGGTCTTACAAAAAGGGACACACATACACATAAAAAAGAGAAGATAGTAGATTTTGTAAAAATAAATCTTGACATGTTGCTGCTGTTGTTAAAGAATCTGTTCTGTTTTCTCGGTAGAGGGAGACTTTAAAAAAAAAATTGGAGAAAGAGAAGGAGGAGCAAATAACTAGGTATATGATGATGATGATGATGAAAATATATATACACTCTTTTGAATTCCAAACACACAAAACACTTGACACATGAGAAAGTGTCTGTGTTTATTCCACAGTCTGAAAAGATAAAGGTTTTCTTGCAGAAAAAAAAAATTCCAAAGGTAGAGTGTGTGAAATGTGTGATAAGAAATTTATTTTGCTTAAGAAAGAAACAGAACAGAAAAATTGCCAACAACCAAAAATCAGTATCCTTTATTTGAAAAAAAAAAAAAAGTGATACTCATTCTTAAGAAAATAAAGAGAGTAATAAGATGATATTGGAAGACACATTTCTGGAACAAGAAATGTTTTTATTTAGATACTGCTGTATTTTTTTTTTTTTTACAAATATTACAGTCAGAAGTGAAATAACAGTCATTCTACATAGTTACTATAATTGTGCCAAAAAAAAGCACCAATTGTGACAGTAAATAAAGCAATTGTTTTATGTTTATGTTTATGCAGTGCTAATCAAAAATACAAATTAAAAACAAGAATTTAATCTTGTTGAAATATGTCAGTCATTCTACATAGTCACTACTAGACAGTGTGTAAAATAAAGCATTAATTGTGACAGTAAATAAAGTAATACTTTATACTTAATTCTTAAAAATAGACTGCTTTATGTCTGGAGTTATCCATGTTAGTTTTGCTAGTGACTAGAAAATTCTAACCCATTAACAAGTCTGTTAAACAGAGGGAGAAAAAAACATAGTACTGTAAATAAAGAGAATGTCCACCAAAACCCTTTGCAGCGCCCTCTTGTAGAAGGTTCAGATCACAGGCATTTAGAAATCGGGACGAACTTCAGTTGGCTCCGCCCTTTTTATGACGACCGGCAACTTCTAATTGGTTGATTATGTAGTCTGGCGTCACATGCTCCGCCCTTTTCAACGTCGAATCACACGAATCAAAGCAATTAGAAGTTGCCGGTCTTCATAAAAAGGGCGGAGCCAACTGAAGTTCGTCCCGATTTCTAAATGCCTGTGTTCAGATCAAGTGATTTCCTTATATATGACAATGCAAAAAAAAAAGAGGAGGCGCCAAGGTAGAAAGCTCCTACTAGGATTAGATTTAAGAAAGCGATTTTGAACCCTCGTTCAGAGGGCGCTAGCCGAATTTCGAGTTAACAAGAATGGGCGGAGCAAAACATTCACTTAATTTATCACTTTTCTAAAATAATCAACCAGAATGCTTATAACAAGATGAAATTATCTAGAATTATCATTTTGCACATTGCCTGAAATGTGATTAATTGTGCAGATTTATTATAGTATTTATGATTTTGCACATTGTCTAGCTAATTGTTCAAAATAACTGATTTTCTACAATGTCAGTAAACATAAATTACGTTACACAAAATGCCGCGACAAATTGTTATTAAATCTGAGATGAGATGTATGTATATGTTTGACTCAGTGTTTAATTAAAAGAAATGGCAGTTCCTTCAACAATTTCAAGTGAAGGTGGTTATTACACTTTTATTATTTCAATTACACCAAACAGTATATATAATATGAGCTTACAGACTTAATTAAAAGATTACGCAAGGGAGGACCACCTCCTCCAAATTAAATATAATATCCACATTTACATCTTCATCGATTCATTTCTCTAAAGTTAAAGTTAAAACTCTAAACTTCTTTTAGCAGTATTTCTTAAGCTGAGGTCCACGCAAACCACCAGTGTGGTCCGTGGAAGTGTGCCAGGTGGTCCACAGACGGGAACCTAGAGAAAAAAATATTTTTACATTCAGAAGATATTGAAGTTACAAAAACAGATTATAGTCCGCTAAGCCAACAATAACTGTGCTCATATAACTGCCACCGTGCTCTAATATGAGGCGAACGGAGTGCGCCCCATTACTGGCTCAACACTACTTGTGCCAGTGCACACACCATAGGAATTTTTAAGGTGGGTGGTCCGCATGTGCATCGACAGCTTATCTAGTGGTCCGCCATTGAGAAAAATTTGAGAAACACTGTGAGAACAACTGCAGTCTGCGGACACAGTCGCCCACAGACCAAAACTCACGTTTGTCTTTTGGTGTATGAGATCTACAGACAAGTCTGTGAGACAGGCATTTAGAAATCGGGAAGAACTTCAGTTGGCTCCGCCCTTGTTATGACGAACGGCAACTTCTAATTGGTTGGTTATGGAGTCTGACGTCACATGCACCGCCCTTTTCAACGTCAAACCACACAACAAACCAATTAGAAGTTGCCGGTCGTCATAAAAAGGGTGGAGTCAACTGAAGTTCTTCCCGATTTCTAATTGCCTGTGTCTGTGAGACAGAAGAAGGGCAGTTAGTAAGTTAGTTCACTTTAATGAAAGACCCTGTTTGTAGCAGACCGTGTCTTCTAGTCACTGGAAAACACATGCTAGGTATATACACTAGAATCTAGTGTATATGGCTAGCTTTAAAAAAGAACACACACATGGAGACTATTTCTGAATAAATGCTAAATGCTAAATACGTCTCATTAAATGAGATATTTATAATGTTTATATGGCACACACAGGTTTATCAAATAACTGTGACTATTGGTAATGGTTGATAGATCTTGCCAAAATGTACAACTTATAAGAAGCATAATTTTAGAGTCAGTGTTTTTTTTTCTTTCTTCTTCAAAAAAAAAGGGGGTTATGTTGAGTGTTTAAACATAAAACAGACTTGTTTCGATGTCTGGCTCATTTATTTTAAGTTAACCCGTTCAGTCTGCTGTGTAACTAACTGCCTGTAGTTATTTATAAAACACAGTTTCTTTAAAGTTGAAACTAGAGAATTTTTTTTTTGTTATCAGGTCTGAATACACTTTTTAGTATTGCAGTAGAATCTCGATTATGCATGCGATTCTGCAAGCAGCCAAGAAGATCTGTGGCAAAGTGACAAAAGTCCAAATGCAGCATGGTCCGGATTACCGAAAAATCCAGATAATTCAGAAAATCGCTGTTATTTTTTTACTTTAATTAGATCTCCTTCATTATCGAGAAGTTAAAATTAAAAAAAAACACTGATAATCTAAAAAGAAACATTTATATTATAATAGTAAGTAGCCAGTCCGAACTATACCCGGAAGTTTGTATTACCGAGCTCCGAATTTATGGTATACTGAGGCTGTTTGCAAAAATATAAGTTGTGACACTAAATGTTTATATAACAAAATTAATTGTTTCTAATGTAAGCAGAGGTGGGTGGTGATCAGGTGGTGGATGGGAGGTTGAGACATGCTCTGATTGACGTTTAAACCACAAATTTGCATATCATTTGCATTATATTATAATATACTGTATGTCTTAATTAAAATAGTTTGTATAGGTCACCACCATGTTTATCACTAGCTCTAATAAAAAAATATAGCCATTTATTGCATTTGACTGAAAGCAATTTTAAACCTCATGTGTTTGAACTTCAGTGGGGGACGGGGTGAACTTTGTTGAAGATAAAGTCAATTTTCATAATTGTTTATTATTAATATATATATATATATATATATATATATATATATATATATATATATATCTGATAAGAAAGAGATATAGAAATAGGGGGTGGTAAAACGGAAGTGATTTAGTGAATTTAAGTCGAACATCTAGAGAGAAATTGAGCCAAGGAAGGACATGATGGGAGATGCACCCTTCAAACCTTCCTCGTTCACCCCTTAGACTTGACTAATTAGTCGTGATCTTTTTAATCTTACAGTTGTTGTTTCTACTTTTTTTCTGGTTACACCTGATGTAACTTAACTATGGTTTTTATCAAGTAAGATTGGAGGTAACTTTCTCACAATTGTTTTTTTGGCCAAGTGAAAACTATGAGAACTAATCTCATGTCTTTTTTTGAAGAGTTCAAGCTAAGATGGAAACATAAGATCATGTGTGTGAGTGGTGTACATGTTACTACTGTCAATCTGAGGAATCAGTCAATCTGCAGATTGTCTAGGCAATCTGCAAAACCACCAAACTGTTAGGTGAATCTGCAAAATTCAATACATTTTAGGTGTTGAATTATGCAGATTCACTAGCAGAGTTGGTTGTTTTGCAGATTGCCTAGGAAATCTACAGATTGACAGTACCATGCGTACAAATATACTGTATATAAATTCAAGTCCTATAGTAAAGAAATGTTCAAATTGAGGTATTTTTATAAATCAACTTGAGAAAGAGATAAAAGATATTTTTTTTATGTAATTGAAAAAATAAAAATGTGTGAGAAATTTTTATTTTCTCCATTAAAAAAAAAGACCCTTTGGCATCAAGTTTTGCTTCAGTTGTCTTTTTCTCTTCATAAATTTACTTTAAAAAACTAAAAGTTCAATAAAGCAAGGCAATAATAATAAATAGGCGGTAGAAAATAAGTGTGTTTATTGATGTGTAGTTTGTTGAGTTAATTTTTTTTAAATGTAGGCCTATAATTTGCGAAGATGTTTTATGAACACCTGATTTTCAAATTTTAATACATCATTTCCAACTACAAAAAAATTAACTGCAGTTAAAAAGTTAACCACACTTAATTTTCTAGTGAAAACAAATGTGGTTACATTAACCATGGTTATATTTCTCTGAACAATGAAGTTCATTCAACTTGCATTGACACTCAATGAGGTTAACCACCATTATTGAATTGGTTAAACACGTCACTTCCTGTGTTCAAACTAAATTTAGCCTACAAACAACATGGCGGGTAGTGAGAGCACTCAATTTTTAACTGATTGAAGAATGAAAATATCACGAGGACGTTTAACGAGGAAATGACACAAAATCATTTAACAGGTAAAATTGTTTTAAAAATGCAAACACGCAAAGGGTATACCACTTCTAGCTAGTTTGCAGTTAACTTATAACTTTGGTTAATCTAACTACAGTTAACTTTTTAGTGGAAACAAAATATAAGGAGAAATTGAAAGTATTTTAGAAACTAAGAACGTTAACTGAATTATTTAATAACATTAAATTTATGTTAATATTTTTCAAAATAAACGTTTTAGAAACTAAAATTAAATAATATTGTTTGTTTCAAAATCACATAAAAAGTTTATTTTAATAGATATCAACATGAAAACACTATTAAGTGATTCCCGATACTCTTCTAGTTTCTATCATACTTTCAATTTCTCGTTAATTTATAGGTAACTCTTCAAAGTTCTAGTCTATAGAATCTAAAGGAAGCAATAACCAGAGTAGAAAAATGACCTTATCATAAAAGGAAGGATTTGAAAAGAAGCTCGTATTGTCTTTTTAACTGTAAAAAGCATGTCTGAATTCGCATTTTGACTCATAAAAAGGACATCTGAGTTGATTACATTTTTCGTTTTAATATTGTTTACTATGAAATAATGTTTGAATTAGATTCATATAACAAACAGAAAACCGACTCATTCCATGATTTGTTTTCAAAACGTGTTTGGTGGCATTCGTTTTTTTTTTTTGGTTGCGTGAGATCTGAGGCCCAAATTCATGAAAAGAACTTACTTGAACTTCAACTTGAACTCCAGAGATTAAAGATAGAAATGCAAAAACCCTGTGCCAGAGTAACCCGAGTACTTTTGAAACTTGGTTTTTCTAAGTTGGAACCCTTATTAGATAGAGGCTTTAAATTAAAGTTTAAGTCAGAAATATTTTTCTTCTTGAATTTCTACCCATGTTCATTTGACCTTTTGTGTACATTAATAACTCAAAATTGAGTAGGCCTATGTAATGTTTATGAAACTTTAAAAGGCAGTTTCGAATTTATTAAATTGTCGCCTTGAACCTCCTCTGTAATGGTGTAATGGAGGAGGAGGAGCTCTTTTTGAAAATCCTCCTTTTTCATTTCTGTACAATAAACAATATATAATAATAGTATGTGATAATGGATATCATAACACAAAGATTTGATTTAGTTATGCTCTCTTGAGAATTGCATTGTTTTACTTTTTGAAATAGAAAGAAAATACAAAACCCATCCTTAGATACACTGTAGAGAATTATATTAAGTTCTGGGCTAGGCTTGGACTGGCAATTTTATATAAAAACGAATGAATGGCCTTTGTGGCTCGCATAGACTTGGTGGACTTTGTGGGCCTCATGAACATTGGTGGGCTTTGAGAGACTTGTGGTTTTTATAAGCCTGGTGGTCTTTATAGTGGCTTCTGCCATGTAGTCTTTGTGGACCTGGTGATCTTTATGAAACTTGTCCTTATGGAACTGGTTTTCTTTATGGTCTTGGTGTTATTTATGAGCCTGGTGGTCTTTATGGGTCTGGTAGGATAGGCTCAATATAAAGTTTTGTGTCCTGAACTGGACCTAGCTCAAATTGTGTTTTTTTTTTACAAAATGTAATTCTTTAAAGTCTGTAAGGTCCAAACACGTACACTCTTAAATATTAAAATTAGTTTGAAATCGTATTTTTTTGAAACGAAAATAATTATATTTAGAAATGATTCTGTTGATTTATATATTTTGAGTTATAATATCTCATTAAGAGTAGGGGTGGTGGCGGTGGAGGCGCTTTTTTTCTCTTCTTCTTCTTCTTCATATTAGATAATAATCTCTCAACCAATTTAATGTTGAAGACCTGCAAAATAATTTCATCCGAAAATAACCTATAATTGCCATCATATCCTGTTTATAATCTACTTTAGTTATGATTATTGTTCTTATGTTCTCAAACTTATTTACTTTATGAATGATTTATGGAATATTATGAACATAATACAACATTTCTGTTATCCGTACAATGTTTTAGGGAATTAGATTAGAAAGAAGAAAAAAAAAAAAACGTAATTAGGCATAACATCATTTAGATTTGAGTCTGGGATGTTTTTTTTTGGGAAGGTGATAAATAATTCTAATGATGATGTTTCTGGGTTAATTCTTATATATATTTATAATGAAATCTGGAAATTTTAGAGGCCAAGGCTATTTATTAAATTATTATATTAAGTGATTGAGAATGATATCTACTGTCTGAAGTCAGAAATATACTACTACTGGATTATTGTAACATTGTTGTGATATATACCTCAAAACACTTTCGGACACCAAATCGCTTTTTAAAGAAATTAATTACATCGGAGAAAAACTAATTTTTTTAATTGCAATTACTAAATTTAAAAATGAAATTAATTACAATTACTAATTTTTTCAAAGTATTTGAATTGCTTTTCATTTACAAAAAAAAATTGAAAAAATGAATTTATTGCCAAAATTAATCATTACTGCAAATGTGACATTTAATTTGATTATTTGAATAATTATTAATTTTAGTTAAATTACTTCTTAAAGTTGGTTTTAAAATGTAAACGCTTCTGAAACTAATTATTCTGTCTTTTAAGAACAAAATTAAATGAAACTTGAAAGTGTATTTGAGACTATAGAACGGTAGCTTAATCACTTAATCTTGAAGATATCGTTTAAAATAAGCTTTTTTTATGTAAATTTGAAAATTATCTAAATCAGCAGACAATGTTTTAAAATAATTTTTTTTTGTTAAAAAAAAGTTCATTTTGAAAGGAGCTACCTGTTCTAGTTTCTAACACACTTTCTTTAGTGTTGCTTTTCTAAAATGTTAGAATAACCAGGGGTCTCATTACAAACATAGAAGAAAACTGTCATATAAGAGTAAAGTGTCATATCTAGCTCATAATTTGTAACAGTCACAAAATATATTTCCATTTACTAGTATACAACATGAAATGACAACTCCTAAAATAGTTGCGCACAAGTATAATGACATCATAAAGTATTACTGTCACAATTTTATGACTTTTTTTTCTGTAATGAGGCTCCTGAGTTCAATAATCAGCTTTTCGCAAAAAACAATTACTATTTTCTTCCAACCTCTTTCGTGGTTATGAGCTTTTTAAAAATTGACACAAATTTCTTTATTGAAATTGATAAAATTGATTATTTTTTATTTTCTTCTCACATTTATCAAATTTTGAGGTTTATATAATGTTAACAAGTTGCATTATTGTCCCATTATTAACTTTAATTATAGTTCGTTATTAAATATCAATTAACATTTGTTTCGCACGTGCAGATAGAAGGTGGTCCGTAGGGAGGGTGTTCTTAATTCTGTGAACATTTTACACTAATTTGCATATTATTATGTGTTTAACTGTAAAGTAGCTCTAATAATATAAGTGAAATTTGTATTGAGATAAGTTTCATTTATAATACAAAATATTGCTCAATTATAACTTTTTTTCTAACTTATTTCTTCTGTATGTTACTGTCAATCTGCGAGAATCAGTCAATCTGCAGATTGCCTATGCAATCTACAAAACCACCAAACTGCTATAATGGAATCTGCAAAATTAAATAACATTTAAGGGTGTTGAATTTTGCAGATTCACTAGCAGGTTGGTTGTTTTGCAGATTGCATAGGTTGTTTTGCATATTGACTAAGCAATCTGCAGATTGACAGTAACATAATACAAGGTATAAACAAATCAGTGATGCGATTAGAAAAAAAAAATTAGGGGGAGCTTTTTTATTATAATCTCTGCACTAATAATTTGTGTTTTTCTCTATTCATAAATTTGCTTCAAGCTGTGTAATAACTTAACAAATGATTCCAATGTTTAAAAAAACATAACAGGGTTTTAAGAGAGAGAGAGAGAGAGAGAGAGAAAGAGAGGGTTAGTTTAGGGGTGGAAATTAATGGCGAAAGTTAAAAACCTCTTATTATTATTATTATTATTGCCCTCAAACTGAATTTTTTTATAACTTTCTCTAGATTATGAACAAATTTTTTGTGTGTGTTTCGTGTTATTAGTGTTATACATTTTTTTTTTCGATCATAAAAATCGTGTAATTTTCCCACATCTAATAACAATGTTCGATAAGCATTTTGGCCTTCGTAGTTTTGAACACACACACAAAAAAAACTTGCAATTTAGAAACTGGATTTATATCAACAAATGATAAATGTTATTATATATTTAAATATAAAAAATTGAATTCATTAAGGTAATATTTTTAAACAAAAAAACGACCATCAAATTGGGCTTAGAGAGGCAGTGATGTCCAAAGGGTGTGTCCATCGGCACACTTAATGGCCCGTGAGTTTTTCTAAGTGTGCTCGCGACATTTTGGATTTGACGTTGAATGTTTTAATCCAATTTAATAATTTCTAATAAATTTTAATTTTTATTAGAAAAAAAAAGCAAAATAAACAAAACTTTACTATTACTGGTACACATTAAACCAGTTAGGTGTTTCTAAAACGTGTTCTGGGACACACTCAGGGCCAGATAAGCCATTGGGCTAAAAGGGCTGCAGCCCAGGGCCCCCCAAATTTTGAGGGGCCCCAAAAATCGTTGTGAATATTTTTAATGACTATAATTACTGCAAATAGACAATTTTTTTTGTAAACTATCTAACTCTTAATGATGTAAAAATAACTGAAAGTCTGAAAGAGAAAACCAATACTAGTAAATAGGGTTTAAGTCATTTATGGAAGGGGCCCCCATATATATATATATATTAGCCCAGGGCACACATTTAGGCTGATCCGGCCCTAAACACACTAGTGTTTCCTGAATTTTGCTTGGTGTGCTGCAATTTCACCAGGTAAAGATTACAGTGCCATGAGCAAAACAAAAGCTTGGGAACCCACTGACTTAGGGGATTATGAAGCTGAGTCGGGATTTAAAGCGGAGTAATGGTGTGATTGCACCAGGACTTGTTGCAACTTTTAAGCTGGATATTTAAATGTGCATCTTCACATCTTTTAAATGTATTTCGTGTTGAAGTTCTTAGCTTTTAGTTTTTTTTTATTAAAAAACTAGAATTTACACAGGTATTTCCTTTTATGGTAACGTTTTTAGATGTGTTTTTTTCTAGTTTTTTTTTACAATTGCATTCATTTCTACAGAGGAAAATGTAGGAAAATGTTTTTTTTAGCTGTCTATGTTAAAATGTAGGGTGAGCTGACGTGATAATATTTTAATTTTCTAATAAAAAACTAAAAGGTACATGGTAATTTCCTTTGAAGGTGATAATTTGTAGCTGTGTTTTCTAGTTTTATTTATTAAAATTTCATTCATTTCTACAGAGCTGTTTATTTTTTATTAAATATTTTGTGTCTAGGTTGAGGTTCTCGATTTTCTGTTTAAAAACTAGAAGGTTTTCTTAACGTTCTCTTTTAGATTTAGGTTCATTTAGAAGCATGCACGTTGAGAAACTTTTATTTAGCTTCAAACTTATCGTCTCTGTGTCCAGTTTTTGATTAGATTTGGGTTAGAAAATTATTTATGTCTAACCATCACAAGAAACCAATCATAAGAAACTAACAAATTTAAATTAAAACCAGTGTGTGTTTTACATATAAGGTGTGTGTGTAATAATTACTTGATGCCTTTCGTTTTTTTCTTTCCCTATTTTTCTTTTTAAAAAAAAAAACAACGGTTGATTAAGTTTAAAATGCAATCGGACTTGAGAAATGAATTTGCGGTTGATTTCTTCGGAGGAGGGGAGTTCTTTGGATGAAACATGTGGATAAATCACTGGCATGAATAAGAAAGGAGTGATAATTAGGCTTGATGTGAACATTTAGTTCTGTTTTTTTTTAGGAGTTTGGCTAATAATTTAGGACATGGTTGAACAAACGAAGAGAAAGACGAAAAATGAATTTTTTTTATATATAAAAAAAGAAACAAATGGTTGTTTTTCTATACCTTTGAAGAACGAATTCTCTGAGAAATAATAATCGTCAATGGTTTTACAGTTAATTTAGCTCACATTCATTTTTCATTGTGTCTTATCCCAACCCATAAGACAGTTTTTAGCTATGCGTTTCATTTTTGGTTTAACTAGGCCACTTTTAAGACTTTTTTTTATTACCATTATTCACTTTTAAACTTTTTACTATTTAAACTGTGGAAATTGTGGTCCGTTTTGGGGAGCACGGTGTCCATTGTCCGTTGTGTACACCATTTCTGATTTTACAATGGAAAAAGACCAATTCAGGAAAAACAATTCTTTCCACTGATGCAAATGAACATGTAACAATTAGCAAGGTGGAGCTGAATAATTAGGCCTAGATGCCAAACTGAATAAGCACTAAATGCTGACTGAGTGCCAATTGGAACAAACACCAAACTAAATAAGTGCCAAATTGAAATGAAAAACTGAATACTTGCCAAATCTTTGGCTTTTAGTCAGTTTGGCATTTATTACAATTGTCAGTTATTCTAATCTGGTGCTTATTTAGTTTGGCGTTTGTTCAATTTGACGCTTATTCAGTTTGGCGTTTGTTCAATTTGGCGCTTATTTAGTTTGGCATTTGTTCAATTTGGCGCTTAATCAGTTTGGCGTTTGGTCAATTTGATGCTTAGTCAGTTTGGTAATTGTTCAATTTGGCGCTTATTCAGTTTGGCGTTTGTTCAATTTGGCGCTTATTCAGTTTGGCGCTTATTCAGTTTGGCGTTTGTTCAATTTGACGCTTATTCAGTTTGGCGTTTGTTCAATTTGGCACTTAGTCAGTTTGGCAATTGTTCAATTTGGCGTTTATTCAGTCACTGATGCCACTAATAAAATATCTAAATAACTGTGTTTCTAGTAGGCTTGCCACCTGTGGAGGACAGTCCTTTATGCGGAAGAAATGTCCTCCGACCAGGACCATCTTGAACATCTTCCACAAACATATTTAAGTTTTTATACAATTTATTGTGTGGAGGACATGTTTGCCTTCGTGGAGGACGGTCCTGGACGGAGGACATTTCCTCCGAATGAAGGACTGACCTCCACAAAGGAGGAAAGGTGGCAAGCCTAGTTCCTAGGTTAAAATATGAGATGAATATTTTTTATCTGGTCAAAAGTCAAACTTCACCATTGACCATCTATTTTGACCCAATGGAACCAGAGCATAACCGTCCCATTGGAGTACAGTTTTGTCCCAATCACTTTGAGACTTTGCGGTACACATTTTTATGAGACACCGCGTGGCTCAATGGCATTTTCTAGACGGTTAAAATGAAAAGGAAATTTTTTTTCAGATGCAAATTTTACAAAAAAATATATAAAAGATATTTCTTTACTTTGTTAGTAAAAGAAATATTTTAAGTGTTGGTTACGCTCCTTTTTACCTTTTTTTGTTGTTTGCAACAAACTGAGGTTTTCATTTTCTCACAATTTCTCCGGTTTTATTTTTCAAATCCATTCTTTTATAATTTTCAATGTTTATTTTATTTTTAAGACAAAAAAGAGAAGAAAAACACATACATATTTGGCTTTTCACAATTTGAAACGTTCCATTATTTTTTACAATATTATTATTAAGGCCAACATTTTTATGTAAGCTTACAAAAAAAAATAAACAATCTAAAATACATAATATAATATGCAAAAATATTTTTATTTCATGAAAATAAAAAAATGTATATTATGTAGAAATTAAAAAGAACTAGAAAGTGCTTTAAAAACTAGAAAAGTAGCTCAATCACTTAAGAGTTTTTTTTTCTTGTTCGTATCTTTCAAAATAAACTTTTATAGACACAAATTTAAAAAAATTATCGTCAGCTTAAATTTGTGTCATTTTCCAGCTGACATAAAAAGCTTATTTTGAAAGATATCAACATGAAAATTACCCTTTATACCTTGTACACACATGAGTTGAATTAATGCAAATTCAATGTGTTTAGGTGAATTATACGGAATCCAGTTAAGGACACATGAACCAAATAAAAATTGACTTTATTATTAATATTTTAAATTGAAAAATACTAAATCGATATTTTGTCAATAGTTTATACATTTTATATTTAAAAGTATTAACTCAATATTTTCAGATTAATTAACTGAATAAATTGAATTCGACATATTGTTTGTTTGTCCTTCACGGGGCTCTGTAGAACACGAAATTGCAAAATTTAAATAATTTCGTTTAATAATCCTTTTGTAGCAAAAAATTTTTTTTTTCAAGAAATAACTTAAATTATACAACTTTATGCAAATTTTCAAGGATTGTGCAAATTGTGAGTTTTATGCATTTTTTATTAAACTGATTATATTATTATGCAAACTTTTGCCTTATTCAACCAGAAAAAAATCTTGCTATTTTTTCTTTCTTTCAGCATTTTGTTAAAACTTGAATGTGAAAACCCAATTTAACTATTAGAATTTTATTTGTAAAATTTATTCGACTTTATATATTATATTTTTTTAAAAATTATGGTGTGGATTTGGTCATATATTCATGCTTTTTATTATGCAGAATTGAAAATGATGTTTTTTTTATATAATATAATATGAGTAATAATGGCGTGGACTATAAAAGAATGAATTTCCGATTGACTAACTTCTTATTATAAATATTTATATTTTTATTGAATTAAATTAAAGCATTTATGTTTGTAATACAAAAAGTTATTGACATGAATATCAAATATGTAAGTAAAACCGGAGAACAAAATGAAAAAAAAAAAACTTAGGGTTAGGAAATGGGCTATTGGAGGGAGAGGAGGAGGGGGGGGGATTAGTTTTTTTTTTATAATATAAATTTTATAAAATTTACAAGTCAAGAGTAAAATTTAGAAAGGTTGAGAAAAAGTGAAAGTGTAATAATAAGAGTTCATTTGGCGGTCGAAAAGGGCGCGACGGAACGGAATGTTTTGAAAAAAGATAAAAAAAATCGAACATTGCGATGAAGGAGAAGTAAAAACTAGAGGAGATTTTTTTTCTTCTTCAACAAGTTTAAAATTAAAAATGATGATGGTGATGAACCTGTAAAAGAAGTTAAGTTAGTTGTTGGCCAATGACTCTGAGGAATGAAGTAGTTTAAAATGGAATTTTTTTTAGATTTAAGGAGGGTTTAAAAGTGGGCCCTCAAGGTAGGCAAGTTGGCGCGCGCGCGTGCTCATTGCACTTTCTTACATACTTTTTACGAGTCGTATATTGAGATGATGACGATAATTCAAGATCACATTTTCTTCTTGTTTTTGTGCCCTTATCACTTTTCAGGTGTGGTAACCTCATGGATAATATTATTATATATGTGATCTTTTATTCTTGACTAATTATTTTTTAGTATTTTAATTGATTGTTTTCTACTTGTTTTTAAAATTGATATTGAAAATTGAATGGGTGAACAATTATTAATAACATTTTAAAAGATTGTGTGTTGGACAAACAAAAACAAAACCAGTTAAGTCAGAGGTCGCCAAAGGCTTTTGCAGGTGTTTATTTTGAATTCAGGACAATCCAGGGACATGTTTTGGTCCCTCTGAAGCTCTTTAAATAAACAGATGAGAAATCTCTATGAGCTCCTGTTTTAAAATTTTAAAACTATCTATGGGTCCTGAGCAAGTTTATCTTAAAACACAGTTAAATTACTTTTTGAGAAGATTGTTAGAATATTTGTAACTTGCAGAATAGGCTTAAATAAATTTCATGGTATTTTTTTATGACTGCACCTTTTTATTACATTTTAAGTTAGGTAAAATAGCTGTCAAAATTGTAGAATATATGCCATTATGAGTATATATTAATGTGTATTTTTAACAATATTGTCATGAAAACACCATTAAAGCAATCTTGAAGTTATTTGTGAAAATAGCTAATAATAATTACACAAAAAAGAACTATTAAAATAGCTAATAATATAATTATATATATATATATATTAATTAATAAATATATAGAGCCATAAAATAGTCTTGATTCCGCCTCTTTTTTTTGTTAAAATGATATGAATATGGCGTCATGCATTAGCACAGGCAATTAGAAACGGCGACTTCTAATTGGTTGGTTTGGTTGAAAAAGGCGGAGCATGTGACGTCAGACTACATAACCAACCAATTGGAAGTTGCGTTCGTCATAAAAAGGGCGGAGCAAACGTCTGTTTATCCCGTTTTCTAATTGTCTGTTGCATTAGCTTAGTAAAAGTCCACCATTTTGAAAACATGTTGATGTCATGCATGCTTGTGCAGTTCAAAACCCATACTGAGGTTTGTAGTTTTTAAAAGACAAAAAACAAACATCCTTTTCAATCTGGAATGTTGGTTTTAAAACGTATTGAAGCGTTTATTTTGAACTTTTTCTCAAACAGTCACTTCTTTCCGTTTTTTTTTTTATATAAAAAGAGAGAAATGTTTCAAAATGTAATTCCACTACCCCTCCCTCCTCCTCCTCCTTCTTCTTCTCAGGACTTTTTTTTGATTATTTTGGTCCTATGTGAAAAAGAATTACTCTCCCATTTCATTGCCCCTGAATTCTAGTTTTTTTCAACAATTTTTCTACTTTTTTTTTAAGCCATTAATTTAAGTCTTATTTTCCGGCGCGCGTTATCTTCATCTGGTAAAAAAGAAATTAATCTATTTTGAAAGCTAATGTAATTCCGTATATAAATAAGCTTAAACACGCCAAGTAAGAAAAAAATTGGCAATTTTAATATATTTGAATTACATTAATTTTAAAGGCAAGATGTGGTTTTAAGATACATTTTTTTCTACTTTTATTTTTTTTTAGAAAAACGGAAACAATTTAGTTTAAAACTCATTGACATTAATTAGCATATCTCTTATTTTACCTAATGCTTAAATTGTCAGGTCATAATACACTGTTATAATGAGATTGAAAGTTTGAGTTTATACAGTTGATAATAGAGATTATATATATACATATAGATATATATATATATATATATATCTATATATATATATATATATATCTATATATATATCTATATATATATATATCTATATATATATTTATATATATCTATATCTATGTATATAGATATATATAGATATAGATATATATACATATATATATATATCTATATCTATATATATAGATATATATAGATATAGATATATATACATACATATATATACATATATATATATATATATATATATATATATATATATATATATATATATATATATATATATATATATATCTTCAGAATTATTTTTTTTAAATAGAGGCCAGAATTAACCTTATACCTTCGACACACATACACAGTTAAATGCAATTTAAATATTAAACACGTTCTACAGAGCCCTGTGAAGGGCAAATGGACAATATGTCGAATTCAGTTTATTCAGTTAATAAATCTGAAAATATTGAGTTAATACTTAAATATATAAACTATTGACATTAAAATATTTATTTAGTATTTCAATTTAAAATATTAATAAAGTCAATTTTTATTTGGTGCATGTGTCCTTAACTGGATTCCGTATAATTCACCTAAACACATTTAACTTGAATTCATTTAGCTCATGTGTGTGCAAGGTATTAGGCCCCGTTGTAGAAAACAATTAGGAGAACTCTAGCCTCTAACCAGTCTTTTTGATTGCAAAAAACATCATTCTGATTTGCCTTACTTTTTATGGGCAGCTTATGACTACATTTAAATTGCATTCTTATATTGTGCAATGGAATTTCCAGGTGTCATTTGATATTTTCTAACCAAAGAAATACAAGAATTTATGCAGATTTTTTTCATTTTCTCTTTTTGAAGCAAAATGAAATTTGGTATTTTTTGGTACTTTACATATAATAACATCACTTAGGTCAATTGTTTTGGTTTTGTGTAGTTCTAGAAGCTCATTTGATAATTATTACTTCAACTATTGGAGTGGAAAGAGGTTATTAGCACACGCAAGGTTAAAGGGTCAATGTCACTGATGGGACTTTCTGTTTTGCTCCACTGATTCTTTAATTAAATCAGGAGCCAGTGGCCGAGCAACAAAAAAAAGTACATAAGAAATGGGGAATGTGGAGTTATAAGAGGAAAAGTGGTGGTGGACAGGACAACACACCAAACCCTAATTCCAATCCTTCATATTTTTTTTACTGATTTGTTTTGATGGTCATTGGTCAATGGTCATTGGTCAAGGGGGGAAGAGATGATTCACATTTCTGATGAAAAAAAAGGTAATTTATACAAAGTTTTAAAAAGGATTGTAATTAAATATCTTTCTAGATTAAAATTTGCAATCGATCATTTCTTATTCTACCAATTAACTAAAAGGTGTCATTACAGAAAGAAATGAAGACTGTCACAGGACAATAAATTGCCATATTTATATCTCATAACATTGTAAAAGTCACAAATGCAAATTATACAATATTATAACAAATATTGTCCCAAAACTGCTATTGTCTGATGAACAAAGACCTCATTATAGAATTGGAATAAGACTATCACATGACTGTAAGTTGTCATTTATAGCTCATGAATCATAACCATATAAAAAATCACAAAAACAAATTACTAACTATGATTATCGTAAATATTGTCATACGACTGCCATTGATGGGTGAACAGGGGACCTCATTACAGAAAAAAGTTATACAGTTGTAACAATCGTACCTTATGATAACACTGCTTGTGTGCTATTATTTTACGACTGTCATATTATTCTATACACCAGTCAATGGCAGTCATACGACAATATTTATTATAATTGATTGTTGCAAGGTTGTGAGCTAGATATGATAGTTGACCGTTATATGACAAGTCTTGTGCTTTTTTTTTCTAATGAATACCCAGAATAATATGACAGTCCTAAGCAGTTGTTGTCACAATTTTATGACTTTTTCTGTAATGAAAAATAGAAAGTTTTATTTGGTTAGGTGTGTATTAGGCCTACACTTTAAAAACTTGATCCACTACTTAACGGGGTGGGTTAATTATTCAATTTCCTCTCCCCCATTTCTTTTATAATTTGAAATCGTGTCCACAATATTATTTTTTTTATTAATGAAATAGTGACCCGTTTCCGGTTTTTTTTATCTACTTGAGCGCGTGTCTCTTGTCATTTTGGCTCATATTATTATAATATAGGTTTAATGATGTGATGCATCAAAAGATTTGTGTACTTTTTGTTTTAGTTTGATAATCATGTAAATTAAACTAGTATTTTAATTAGCGCTTCTTTAATTGTTAATGAGCAGAGACAGGGAAAGAGATGGGTTGTGTCGTGAAATTAACGACAAGTGTCGAAAAGAGGGAATTTTATACAACTTTGTAGATTGTACAAGACAGTCAGCATAACATTAATTAAAAAAAAGCTAGTGTTTGCCAAATGTAGGATTTTATAGGATTTTTTTTAACCAAGACTAAGGTTAATTACCCTAGTATTTTAGCCCTGACGTGTCAGGTCAAAGATAGGAAATGAGCCAGATGGCCAAGCATGTACTACCATGGAGTGGCAAGGTGGCAAATGCCCCTTGTGCCAGTCCTTCTATAGGTGCTGATGTGCCAAATATTCAATTTTACACATTGACAAGTAGGGTAAAGGACCTTCAGGTTAAGTCTGTTGTACACCAGCTGATGCAAGTGCCCTTAAGCCTATCGGCAGGCGGGGTAGTAGTTAATTTGCAACTACCGAGTGGGGCACGTAATATGCGTTTTGTTTAATGATATGCATTTCGAAAACTAAACACAGGTCTACGCTTTTGGAATTTAAGCTAGTTGTTAACAATATAATAAAATATACGTGTGCAAAATTTGAAGTATATTAGTTGAAAATTAAAAATGTTATTGGATAAACAAGCTATCAGGAGCCTCGAAACTGCGAGGCCTCCAGAAGCCAGTCTTAAAGTGGAACTCTGACAGGTTCCCGGTGCATGTTCATGATTAAGACGCAAGATTCAAGTAATGAATTACCAGGTTTCTTGCTTGAATTTAAACTTTAGTTGATTCACTTGAGAACACTAACGCCAACTAGCTGTCAATATTTGAATTTCGATTTCATCTTTTAATAAAAAGAAACAGTTTTCTTTTCAAACAACAAAAAAACGTTTTAAACAAAAAATTAACAGATTTATTTTTTCCCCTCAGAAGTTCAAGAAGAACAGCAAACCCTTAAGATAAGGGGGGGGGGCCTTAAGGGTGTCCAAATGATATAATGGGATGGAGGATGGTAGCCTGTCTCTATTGGTAATTGATAATCTTTTGTTTGTGTGTCCATATGGTGGTTTTGGTGGTCTTATTTTTTTTCTCAATCTCAAACACGATTATTTTTAAGAGTGAGAAACACATGAACTTTAAAAAGTTTTGAGTGGAGGAGACTTTTTATCTATTGACAGTACCATTATATAGGCCTATATGAATTTTTCTCTTGTGTGTGTTTTTTTGTTGTTGTTAAGGTTAATCAACTTAATCTTGAAAAATAAAACGGAAGTTTTCGTGTTGTAACAGTAGTTGTTTGTGTGAGCCACAATGTATTAATGGATTTTTTCGGGGGTTGAAATTATTCCTGGCGCCAACAAAAGAGTGTTGTCAATATAAGGGAATATATCTATCGGTAGGAATAAAGTAGTCAGTCAGTGGGCCCCATATTTATCAGTAATGCGTAAAGTGTATGTTAAGATTATGTAAGTGTGTGTGTGTGTGTGGGGGGGGGGGTGGAAGAGGTCAAAAATGATAAACTCCCTTTTGTGTTTAGTGTAAAGCCTAGTACAGACCGAGCGATAATCGCCGGACACATGTATCCAGCGACTTGACAACGTTTTCGTTGGACACAGCGATGTTGCGCATGCAAACCGAATTCATAAGGTGTTGTTCGGTTCTGCAATTGAATGGTTGACCGCCGGTGGTTGTTAGAGCTGCATTTGTATTACCTTCTATGTACTGACTGAGCAATGTTTTCGATTTAAAGTGGGAAACAGAGAAACAACCAGCACTATTCGATGTCAAGTTGGAAGATACTTGAGCGATGTTGCTTTGAATCAACAAAGACATCTCCAGTCATTGGGAAACATTGGTGGCGACAGTGTTTCTGGCTATTATTGCTCGGTCTGTACTTGGCTTTAGGCAGGGCGTGAATTAGGGAACCAAATGAGCGAGCAACCAGCAATCAAATCATGATCAATTCACAAGAAAGTGGTTGCTGGCACACACTGGTTGCTTGTTCCCTCTGCTCACTATTCTGAACAGAGGCAATGGAGTTGAACTATGGTTGAATGCAACCTTTACAAGGTTGAAGTGGTGGTGCTAGTGTAGTGTCTCCAAGCAACAGTCTCTAGAGGCTGTTGCTGGTTGCTTGCTCATTTGGTTCTCGAATTTGCGCCCGGTAAAAAATTGTGTTAAAACTGCGGATACAACAACGGAAGTTTACAGTATAAAAGTTAACAATATTTAACAAAAAATGACTACATGTACTTGTAAATTAATGAAATAATTATTTTATATATTGTATTTTTAGATATAGGGTTTTGGAAATTTGGAAATTCTTGCAGAAATCTGTATCCACAGCATTAGAAATCTATTCAAAAAATTTGCGAAAAATGCATTAAACGTTGTTTTTCTTCTTCTCTTGCGTATTTTGCAAATTTTTGTAAATTATATTTTCTATTTGATTTAAATATACAAATTTGCACATTTCCGAATTTTTATCTGCATATAATAACTCTTAGGCCTTAGTAATTACGAATTAGGATATATTTAGGATATGTTTTTTTAAAATTATTTAAAATATTTTCTAATAGTAATAAAAGGCATTTTTGTAGCTTTTGTTTTATCATTTCGGAATATCAAATGAAGTTGATTATATCATCAGATCTTTTTAGAGTCGTTTTAGGTTATATTTTACAACATTTTTAGAAATAAATTCAGTGTGAGTATTTGAGTTGTATGTAATTCATCTCAGTCTCTTTTTTTTTCTGGGTCTACTTGTTGTTGTTGTTAAAAGTGTCACATTTGGACACAAGAAATACAAAATAAACAACTGTTCTGTTACGTATTACATGATTTCTGATCTGTTTGTTGTCTACTTGATGGTTCAGACCAACAGCATAGATATTTTAATATTGTTAGTGGTAGGTCTTCTTATTTTCTTGAGAAAAAAAAAGTTTTCAGAAAGAAGAATAAAAAAAAGACTGACTAATTTGTTTTTAAGATAGAAAATATTGACCAAAGCTTCTTAAATGATGGGGGGTATCAGTTTCTAAAAGTTATAGTGCTGGTTAATAAGTGCTGGTTATCTTGCCACACCAACTGGCAAAATCTGGCATATATGAGTGGTTCTGGTTCACAACTTGAGGTTCATATCTAAAACATACGTGAATCAATGGGTGGTACTCATTATTTTAATCTTATCGTTTTTGTATAGCAATACAGTACAGACTATTAGACTGGTCCATCAAAATTAAATGCATTCAAATATTAAACATGTTCTACGGAGACCCGTTCAGGACAAACAAACAATATATCGAATTTAGTTTATTTACTCATCAGTTAATATCTCTATATATATTGAGTTAATATTTAAATATATTAAATTTATATTTTAATATAATGGATTATTGTAACAAAACTTAAATTTAATATTTCAGTTTGTTCAGATAATTAAGTAATAACGTCAATTTATATTTGTTTATGTCCTTAAATAGACTCCGTATAATTCAACTAAACACATTTAACTTGAATGCATTTAGTTCAAGTGTAGATATAAAGGTATATTGATAAAATTCAACAAAAAAACTTGGTACTTGAAATTGAAGTAGAAGTTTTAAGTGCCAAGTTGCGTTATTGAATTTTAACCTTATTATACGCGTAAGTGTTTATGAAATAATTAATGATTAAATATTACTAATTAATTGATTTTGCATGGTTTTATTTCTAGATTCCAGTTCCAAAAACGATGAACATTAATAACATATTTTATAAAAAAAAAATCGTGCCGCGTTTTATAAGTGAATTAAGTCGCGTTTTCTGTGTTTGGAACCTGGAAATTGGTCGAAGACATCAAAATGGTAAGTTATCTGAACGAATATTTTATGGTAATGATTTTGTGGACCTTATTGCATATGCTTTACCTTCTTGTATATATTATGTCTGGTGAAAAAAAGGACTCGAGACATTTTCTTGAATCTTGCATATTGTGTTTTTTGAGTTCACGGGTTGAGATGTCAAATATGAGAAAAAGCAATGCTTTTTATAAATCGAATCAAACAGCAACATGTGGAATTTTACTGTATGTGATAAATGCCAGGTTGCCTTAAACTCTTTTTTGTGTGTGTATAATCTATGTGGGTGTGTGTTCTAAAGAGAAAAAAGTTTAAATTTGTGTAGTTTTTCAAACATTCCTATTGGCGGTTCATGGTAAGTTGGTAACGTTTGGTGGTATTGACCACACTGACCACCAACTACTATTCTACTTTGATAAGGTTGTCGTTTATTTAGTGGTAACCATTGTCCGCCATTATGCTGTATTTTTTTGGTAAGGTTGTAATTAAGTGGTGACTATTGTCCACCACTATGTTTTGGTAAGGTTATCATTACTTTAGTGGTAACCGCAGAACACTACTACAATACTACTGTGGTAAGTTTGTTATTAATTTGGTGGTAACCACTGATCACCAGTGTCAGTAGCCTACTACAAGTCTTTATCTTATGGAATGTTTGTTGGTGACAAGATTCCTGACATTTTGGAATTTTTTTCTTTTGTCTTTTGGTTTTTCAAATAACTTAATTTTCCAGATCTCTGGCCAAAAAAAAACATGGCTAATTAGAACACCCTAGGTTTTTTCTTCTTGTTATAAACAATGGGATCTATCTTAAACAATACACAATTATTGTGCATAAAATGTCATAAATATCTTTTTTTTTTGTTTTGTTTCTTGCAAGTTAGACAAAAAATTTACGAGTGTGTCAACTTTAGGGACACATACAAAAAAAGGTCCCCAAACCCCATTCCCCCTTCTCTCTTAAATCACTAATGGCTGCGTTTTAGTAATGGCCTACATAACACCCTTGGACAGTTAAGAATTTTGCAAAACCCCAGCTCAGCCCATAGGTCGGGTCGGGTCTGTTTTTGATAATTTCATAAAAAAAAGCCTGGTGGCTTTCGTGAGCCTTATTGGCCTCGTATAGGCTTTGTAGATTTTATGGGTTTCACAGGTTTTGAGGGTCTAATCGGCGTGGAGCTAATTTCAAAACGCTCAACCAATGGACTTTTGCCCATGGGCCTAGTGGGCCTTTTGAGCTTGCTGGACTGGGGCTCAATTTTCTCTAAAATGTAGACTTCTACTCTGTTCAAACTGTACGCAAATCGGTGATGATGTGATGGCAAAATATCGACTGTAAATGTAGCCATGAGGATGATCCTAACTCATTAATCATAAAGTCATCATAACTTTTTCTATTTTTGTGGAGTTCGGTTCCACCTTTTTTTGTGGTTATCTTATTTCATGTATGGTTATTATTCTTTTTTTGAATAACAGCGATTTCATAATGATAATCACAAGCTGAAGATTTAAAACAACAACAACTGTGAGGGTTTTTTTGTTTTGTTGTATATGGTTCTTGTTTTTTATCAATTCCTGTGAGGCTAAAAAACATCAGTGGGCCCAGGTAGTGACTGCCCCTAAAAATGTGTAAATCACGGGGACACACCTGCGGTTTCGTTAATCATATTCTACTTTTTTTTTTACAACCTCCCACTTTGTAGCCTGTTTTATATTCTGCATAATATTATTATTACAATTTTTGACGCCCTATTTTCTAATTTAATCAGCAATCTCAATGATTTTGAATTATTATTATTTATAATAATATACAATATTACATTACACACATTTGGGTTTTAATAATCATTATTAGGGCTTTGGATTTTTATGCAAAATATCAAGCAAAAATGTTTCTCAATGTGTGACCCCCAGAGTGCCAATTATGAAGTAATCATCATGATTAGAACAACTGAAATTATGGCTTTCTAAACAAAATGGATATTTAGAGGCTAGATATTTGGTTATTATCAGTTGTCAACTAGAGTTCTAGCCTCTAACGAGTGTTTTTGATTAAAATAATCATAACTGTCTGTTGATCTAAACGTGGGATTGTTACTTCAAAATTGGCTCTTGAGCCACAGATTGAGAAACATTTGCTTGATATTGCATAAAAATTCGATCTCTAGTCATTGTAGATTAATTCTGTTTAACATTACACAAATGAAAAATGATTTATTTGAATAGACAGAAGAAACAGATGCTATGAAAAACCTAAACTTTTAAAGGTGTACACTTACACTTCAAAGGTGTAAATTTTATACAACTCTTGGTTTATTGATTTCTTTCTTTGTGTTTTTATAATTGAAAAAAAAAGTACCGAAATGAAAAAAAGGGGTTTTTTTGGGTGGGATTTTTATTTAGTCATCAAAATAATATAATTTCTGGTGATGACAGACAGCGACGCCCTTGTTTTCTAATTAGTGGAAATTTCATTTAGGTTTTTAGCTAATTTTGTTTTATCACAATTTGTATATTCGGTTGTTGTTACAACAATTGTTTATTGAGTTCAGGACCTTTTATTATGAATTTAGGGTCTTTAGCTCTTGAATATTTTACGTTTTGATAATTAAAAAAAAATCGAAGAAACATTTCAAAAGTAGTTTAGTAACTAGAAGGGCAGATATTATACAAAAAACTTTTCAACTTTTGAAGTCAAATTTTGAAACAAAAATAAAAACAAATTATGAATTTGAAATTGCCATAAAAAGTTTATTTTTAAAGATATCAATATAAAAATACAAAAATCTCTGGTTATTCATTCTATCTTTCAGAATTTAAATTTAGAGAAACTTAGAAGTATTTTATAAACTAGAAGGGTACCTCAATCACTTAAGCCTATTTTCACGTTGATATCTTTTGTGTCAGTTTGAAAATGAATCAACTTTAAGTAGGTGATATTTTTTTAAATTTTTGTCTATAAAAAGTTTATTTTGAAAGATATATCAATACAAAAAATATTATTAAGTGATTCAGCTATACTCGTTCTAGTTTTTAACATCCTTTCAATTTCTCCTTATACCTAGTACACACCTGATAATTTAAATGCATTTAAATATTACACGTTTTCTACAGAGCCCTGTGAAGGGCATACAATCAACAATATTGATTTAGTATTTCAATTTTTAAAATATTAATAATAAAGTCAATATTTATTTGGTTCATGTCCTTAACTGGATTCCTTATAATTCACCTAAACACATTTATTTTCAATTCATTTAACTCATGTGTGTACAAGTTATTAGTGTTGTACATCTGAAATTACAGAATGAATCAAGAGTTCTTAAATCACCTGTTCATAAAACAGTGTTTCAGTTACTCTTCAAATTAAATGTGAATTATATTAAATGAATTATACGGAATCCAGTTAAGGACATGAACCAAATAAAAATCGACTTTATTATTAATATTTTTAAATTGAAATACTAAATCAATATTTTAATGTCAATAGTTTCTATATTTAAGTATTAACTCAATATTTTCAGATTTATTAACTGAATAAATTGAATTCGACATACTGTTTGTTTGCCCTTCACAGAGGGCTCTGTAGAACACGTTTATTATTTAATTGCATTTAAATTATCAAGTGTGTACTGGGTATTAGTTTTTAAAACACAGAATAACCATGAAGTGTTTCAATTCAATATATTTGCAATCATTTGCAATTTCTATTAAAATTACAATTACAAAAAGTACTGTGCATGGAGCCAGTTGGCCTATGACAGAGGGATCTTAAGATTCCTTTAAGATCTATTTCTGAATACATCCAAACTTCCACCCTTTATATTATTGAAGGTGTTTTCATTCATTAGGTGAGATTCTATTTTTTTTTTACAATGTTTAAGATTGTAAAAAAAACAAGTTACATAGGAAATGTAAAATATTATATAGCGGAAAAGGGAGCTTTTAAGATAACTTCAATATGGAGGTGTTTGTTTTTTTCTTTCTCACGTGTAATATTTTATTAGAGAACATAAATGTGTGATTAATATTCTTCATCCTGTTGATATCTTTCTTCTTAATAACTAGAAAAATCAAAAGCGGATATTAGTTATTATTGGATCAGTATTTTACAAAAAAAAAAACTACACCCTGTATATTAATAATAATAATGGACACCACCACCAACCATTCTAGTTTTCTTTTTTAAACCACTCCTTGTATTCTGTTTTCTCTCTCTCTCTCTCTCTCTTGAGTGCCCTTTGTTACGTCACGTCTTATCCAGGTGTGTGACAATTGTTTGCCACTTGAAGTGACAGGACCCTACCCTACCTACCAAAAAAATCCTTTCTACACCATTTTCCATTGTAATAAAGGGGGGGGGGTATTCTTGTTTGTGTCTTTTGGGTTTCATATCTTAACCTGGGTTTGAGTTTTTTTTTTTCCTACAGGAAAGAACTTGAACAGGGATTCTCACACTCGGGTTTTCTAGTTTTTTTCCCTTCTTCTTCTTTTCAAGCAGGTGCTACACACACTTGGTTCCTTTTTATTCAATTTTCAATAATACTTTATCTCACTCTTGAGTCTGATAGGGGGCTCAATATGATGATCCATTTCATAATTTTTTTTTGTTTGGCTTTTGTGAATTGAGGATTATATTGTGACCCACTAATAAAACGCTTACGAGCATATTTATTCAAATTATAAACATTTTAGAACCTTCTTCTAAATATGCGGTTAGGACTTAACTTTTAAGAGGGTTTAGGACTAAAAGGCTACAGAAGAAATTGTTGACATGGCAAAATGCACTGTTTTTCCAAATCAACTTTTGCAACAAAATAAAATGACTGACAAAAAATGTGTGCAAGTTTATTTAACAAACTAGAAAAGTTTAGATGAATGTGTGTTAAAATATGAAAATTATTTTAATAAAAGGTCTCGAGCTCTGATTATTATGTCTTTTTGATGCAAAAATGAGGAGAAACTTCGATGTGTTTTATAAACTAGAAGGGTAACTCAATAAAGTACATATTATTTTCATGTTGACCAAACTTTAAGCAGATATTTTTTTTTTTTTAAATTGTTTTGTCTTTAAAAAGTTTATTTTGAGAGATAATCACCGTAATACATGTAAGTGATGGAACTAATTTCTAGTTTTTAAAACACTTTCTAGTTTCTTTTAATTTTTTTTCCTGAAAAATTATCACATTTTCAAACTGCAATAAATCAATTTAGTTTTAAAGATTTTTTAAAAATTTTTTCATGAAAATACTTATGACACATTCAGCATATTATTCTAGTTTTCTAATAAACTTTGAATTGGTTGTTAAGGTTTTATTCTTAATGAGTGCTAAGTCGATGCTTGTGCTAACCTCATCAAATATAAATAGGAAGTTTCATTTTTAAAAGTTGATGAGTTTAGCACTAGCTTTGTCTTAGCAATCATTAAGAATACAACCTTTAAAAGTTAGTAAATTTTCATTTGAGACCTACATAAAGCCCATGAGACATTGAACCTGGCGGGCTTTGTAGGTTTCAATGACCCTTAGTGGGCTTTTATGGGGCTTAGTTCAATGTCATGTTTTGTGGGCCGGGCCACAATTTGTTTTACAAAATGTAGGTCTATAATTGACATATTATACACAATTTATACTTGTATTGGTATTGTTGTTGTCACTCTGAAAGTGAGACATAAATTTCTAATATGATGTTGTGTAGGTCATATAATTTTTAAACAAATATTGCTTAGAAATGATTGATCAGGGGGTGGACGTGATTGCAAAAATGTTAACTATAAACTCGACATTTTTCAAGTTGATTCATTGTTGTTGTTGTTGATGATGATGTTCGGTGGTGGTCACTGGTCAGAAGCTGTGTTTAGTGTTGTTGTTCACGGATGCTTGACTCCTGAAAAGGTCGAAAACTCTTCCAAGTTCACAGTAGGAGGGCTATTCTTATACCGGCCCCATTGTAAAAGAATGAGAAACAAGACAAAAAATATAATATATATAAAATACAAAACGTCCATCTTTTTTTTAACATAAAGAAAGTGAGAAGAAGTTGAAAAAAAAATACCACAAGAAGCCCAATAAATAATTTTTTTCTTTTCTTCAACATATTATAAAAATAATAAAAAATAGATAATGAATGAATGAATAATTAGCTCATTGACCTGACCAATTAATTTGCATAAAGGCATGTTCCCTTCTTAGTATAGTTATTACTATAATTATTATTAACAGTTTATAATAATTATGATAATTGGCAACTTCGAAGTTTCATGGTGGGATTTCTCAGCAGGAGATAGAGAGAAAGAGACACCAAAATAACGATTTCATTTTTATTTTGATAGCTTTTAAGAATTATGTATGCATACAATGTTGGAGGCCATTCTAGTATTTTCATACAAAACAGATGCAGTCGGGAAGGGGGGGGAGGGGAATATAATATATATAAAAAAAATTCTGAACATGGTGGTGGTGGTTGAGAGATTAAAGTTATTCAGTTTTATGCGTAATTTTTGGTCGTTTAAATTATAATGCCACTCAACAATGAAAATTAGGGAGGGAAGAGAAGAGAAAAAAAAATACTTATAACGGTCAATATGTATAGAATTTCTAGTCTACAATAAAATATCCACCCCCGCAAGGAGGTCACATAATTTATCTGTATAAAAGTAAAATAAAAGAGGCAGGTAAACAATTGAGGTATTTTTTTTTGTGTGTGTGAGAAAGGATAAAAAAAACGGTTTTATGAAAACAAAAATGTCCTCCATGTGACTAAAAATTGTTAGGAATTTTTTTGTTAATTTTAGAGTGGAGGTACTCAAAAAATTGAGTGAGGGGTGGGAGGGGGGGGGCAGCAGCAAAAAAAAAAAATGAGGGATATTATTATAAAGATACGAAGGGTTTTCCAAAGCACGCGTGACCTTTAACCTCCCTCTTAAGCACGGCTTTCTGGTAGTGGACAACCCACCCACTTCAAATAAATTATAATTCGGTTTTATATATAAAGCACGGTTTATAATAAATTATAATAAGCAATTTTCAAACTTGAGTTGTTTGTCAAGAATGGAATTGACATTTGGGTGGTTGTGGTGGTGGTGGTGGTGACATTTCTAACTTATTATAAATACTCCAACAAGAATGTGTGGGATATATTTTTTTGGCACAACAAAAGCAACTAAAAGAATAGTGAATTTTGCAACGGAAAATTTCATAAATTTTTTTGGTATATTGTTATGTGTCAGATTATTATTTTAAAAAAAGATGATGGATGTTAAATATATAGTTAAATATAAAGGTAGTTAAACTAAAATAGTTTATGAACAACTCACTTTTGGTTATTCTGAATTAAAAAAGAAAATAGAAATTGTTTTTGAAACTAGAAGAGTAGTAGCTCATTCATAAACTCACCGAGAAAACTTATTTTGAAAGATTTCTAAACATGAAAATACGCTCTTTTAAGTGATTGAGCTAAACCTTCTAGTATCTAAAACACATTCAAGTTTCTCTTCATTTTTACACATGAAAAGACAAGATTAAGAAATTTGTTTTACACTTTAAAACCGTCTTAAGAGCCTATGAAACATTCCGTGCCATAGCTGAATGTGGTCAATAGATGGCGCCACCTTTACTTGTAGCTAAATTCATTCTCAATTTCACTATGATACAATGAACACACAAAAACCCTGTATACCATTCTAAGAAAAAGCTTGTGACGCCATAGGGATTGACGAAAAATTTAGAATTGTGTTATTTTGTCTGATAAAAAAGGGTAATAAGTAATAATAACAAAAGGATTAAAGAATTCTTTTGTTTAAATTCTTGAGAACATTTGTTATTACCCCTTTTTTATCAGCCAAAATAACGCAATCCTAATTTTTTCGTCGGTTCCTATGACGTCACAAGCTTTTTCTTATGATGAAGTTAGATATAAAAGAGATTTCAATGTTCTCTGTAATTATAAAGAGATTTATTGAATCAAAATACACTGTAATATCTTGTACACACATGAGTTAAATGAATTCAAATTAAATGTGTTTAGGTGAATTATACAGAATCCAGTTAAGGACATGAACCAAATAAAAATTGACTTTTATTATTTTAAATTGAAAAATACTAAATCAATATTTTAATGTCAAATAGTTTATATAAATTACATTTAAAAGTATTAACTCAATATTTTCAGATTAATTAACTGAATAAATTGAATTCGACATACTGTTTGTTTGTCCTTCACAGGACTCTGTAGAACACGTTTATTATTTAAATGCATTTAAATTGTCAGGTGTGTGTACTAGGTATAAGATGGATAAAATCCTAAAAAGAACCTCGAAGAGAAACTGTAGAAGTAAAGCTAACTCATCCATGACACTTTTTTTTCTCTTAACATCGAGTTGAGCTACCTCTATGTATATATCGTGACTAAAAGTTTAGACGATTTTCAGCACAGAAATTCCATCTAATTTATAAGAAATTGTATAATTAAAAGAATTTACAAAGAAAAGAAAAAAAGAACAATTGTTCAAAGGAATAATAGAAAGAAAGAAAATTCCTCTTGTGTCTAATTTGATACAGGATATTTTTTTTGGTCATTGGTCACTCACTCAGTCAAACAGATGCTTGACCAGTGAATGACCAACAACACATATGGGTCCTGTTAGTGATAAATTGTAGGTTTTCTCATGAGACTCTTTTTTTTAAAATAAAAAGAAGAAGGGGCCACTAAATAATAAAAAAAAAATGTTTGACAGTTTCTAAAATTGAAAAGAATAAAGAAGATTCTTAACATTCCACGCAGTGAATAAGAATTGTTCTTGCTTTTTTGTGTGTGTTATTTCTTGTGACTATTATAAATATATATAATAACAAGAAAAGCAAAAATAAGATTTAAAACTGACCCGGTTGTTTTGTCTTTATTTTTTAATCTTCCATGGATTGTATTTTTAAAATTACTATTTAAAATATAATAATCATAATTTTAAATGACTGTCACTTGAGAATGCTTTTTATCTAGACGGCTCACCTGTCATTCCACATCTTTTTTATTATTATTAATCTTTTGCATATTACAATGGAAACTTTTTATTTTGTTCTAGAGGACATTAATGTCGACACGAATATATAAAACTGGACGCTTTTTTTCCCCCAAATAAAAAAGGTCTCTTTGAGTTAGCAATTATACATGCTGTTTTATGTAAAATGTGCCTTTGGAATTGCAAAAGTCAAGAGAGGCAACTTCAGGGTGGCACATAGGTAATGCCACTCTTGGAAGTCTACCACCACGACCGACCACCACCATCCTTGGTAACTAGCTAGGGATGCATTTGATAATGACTACTTTTTTGTACTGGTAGAAGCATTGTAGGAGGTTAGTTGCCTAGTTGCCACTTTAAAAATACACTAGAGCCCCATAAAATGTGTACACCAACATCTAGCATCAATCTCTGCTCTAAAACATGTGTGCCACCTCGACAGACGCCATATTGTTTGACACCTTATTTTCACATGCTTAGGAAACAAAACTAAAATGCCGTCAAAAAATGTCATTAGTAAATGGCACTGTAGGTTGCTTAGTAAGCTACTTAATAACCAATGGCTACTGCAAGATACATACTGTATTTTAAGTGGCAATCACATTGGCTATTTTTCGTGCAAGATTTAGTGCCGTAAAAGGAGTAAAATATTGCTGTAAATCTTGCACAATACCTTTTTGCATGCATGACAGTGTGCTAGAAACCACTGTAAGTCTTGCATATATGTATTATGATATAAGCAATTGAAATTTATTCGAGAACACATTGTAGTGAATCTTTCAACAGTTAGGGTAAGAATTTGCCAAGAACAATGTTTTACAAATTGACGATTATGTAAGTGAGCATGCAAGAAACAATTGCTAATCTTACAAAAGTAGGTATTTTGTGCAGAAAATATACTAGGTATAAATCTGAACATGTTTAGTTAACATCATTATCACGTTCTTAAAATTGCAATTATTACATGCAATAAATGTAATTTGAAACTTCCTATATGAATGAGATTACCAGTTGCAACTACAAAACTGTTGAATGTTATTAATGGAAGATGATTCTCCAAGGAGAAACTTTAATTTCGAGCCCGGTGTTTTATTTAATTTCTTTAATCCGTGGCGTGGTCAGTAATGATTGTAAATGTCTGTCTGTGTTGGGGATTGGCAAAACCTTTAACTGAATGGAGGTGGAGCAGAGTTAAGTCAAATTTTACAATCACAGGATATGACAAGACAGCTGCAATATAAAATTTTTTTATAACAACAACAACAACAACAAAGACTACAGATAGGCTTAACTCTCAATACACAACTGAATTATAATTAACCATTGAGCAATGACTCTTTAGTATTTATTTGAACATGGGTTCTTGAAGGAAATGACGTCATTGGTCATGTCAGTAACAAGATAAGGCATTGGAATTAGGTGGGGGAGTAACGTATAAGGTGAGCAGAACTGAAGAGCAGGTGATAGGGTCGTGTGATTATCTCAAGGGGCAGTGGAGGTCCCCCCCAAAATCATATTATATTTAGAGACAGCTGATATTTGTAAAGTGAACCATAAAAATAGAGTGCAAGAAATTTGTTAGCAAAGTTGTCTGAAGTTAGTTAGATATAATTATTATTATGTAGAAATGGTTCTTAATTTGTGTCCTATATAATGATGTTTATCTCTGTCTCTACCTAGAGAGTATTTTAATTTTTAAGGGGCTGTTGACCAACCAAAAATAATAAAATTAATAAGAAATAAAACAATCGTAAAGGGGTGAAATGAGGAGGAGGATTTGGTAAAAGTCAAAGTTGGTGCTCAACTCATCCAACTTTTGCATGAAACTTAGCAATCATTAATAAGGCTCGGATTTATATGCAGTATCAAAGCAACTGTTTCTCAATTTGTCGCCAAAGTGTGCCAATTGTGAAGTAATCATCATCATTATCATTATTAGAGTAACTGCAATTATGCTTTTTTTTCTCATCAAAAAAGCTGGTTAGAGGCTAGATGTCTAGTTGCTATTAGTTGTAAACTAGAAAGTTCTAACCAGTGTTTTTATTTAAAAGAAAAACATAATTTGTTGGTTGATCTAAATGGGATTGTTATTTTACAATTGGCCCTTAAGCCACAGATTGAGAAACATGTACTTGATATTGCATAAAAATCCGAACCCTAGTCATTAAGAATACGTCCTTCTGTAGACTGAATCAAGCAAATGTGGAGGTTTTTTTTATACCCTTTGACCCTTCATGGGAATGACAACACTTGTTGGGGATATTATTATCAACAGGCTTCTTTTTTTAGTGGGGATTTCAGTGTAATTCATTCCCACTTGATAGAACTCATAATTGCACTATTACATTTGAGCTGAGGCTTTTTTATATGTATTTCATATATTCATTATTTCAAATATTATAAGCCCCCCCCCTCTTTTACCCTCAAAACTCTTTGTTCCCTTTCCCCCTTTTCATGAATTTCATTTACCATGAGTATTGGAGGTGGGAAGGAGGGGTAAAATGAGAAAAAATGGCGGTGGGGGAAAAACTGTCTATAGGCCTAATCTACATAATCAAACTTGAAAAAAATTGAAGCCTTGTAATTCCTGTGAAAACACCTGGACTCGTTTTGTTTAGAAGTGAGGCTAGAAGTCCTGTGTTTCGATGCGGTTTATAATTTTATCCACATTCAACATCAATAACAATTAATTAAATAAATCCCCTCAACTATAAGGTTTTGATTCAAATTCAAGAAAGGTAGTTTGGCATTTGAAGTTTTGTACTTCAACTTTAAACCCTCTGAGCAGGGTTTCAATTAACATGAGAAAAAGGTTGGTTTTGCAGAGTAAACACCTCTTGAACTCAGGTTATTCTATCTTTCAGGAGCAAAATTAAGAGAAGCTTGAACTTTTTTTAAATGCTAGAAGGGTAACTCGTTCATTTAAGAGTAATTTCATGTTGATATTTATCAAAATAAGCTTTTTTTATGTGAGTTTGACAATGATTTAACTTTAGGTAGGCAATATTTTGTTGTTTTTTTCTGTGTTACTTTGAAAAATATCAACGTGAAAATAGGGTGGTTGAGCTACCCGGTCTAGTTTCTAGCACACTTTTAATTTCTCCTTAGTTTTGCTTCTGAAACTGTAGAATAACAAGAGTTCTAAAAAGGGTTATAGAGTTCGCGGAAGGTTCCAGTGCTAAATACCCTTCTTGAATATGGGCCTAAATTATCTATTGTCATTTGGAACACGAATTGTAACCCGGGTTTAACATTTATGGGATTTAAACTTTTTCAGAAGGGGAGTTTCTATTTAAAAAAAGGAGTGGAGGAGGCTATTGTCCCGCTCCCCTCTTTTATTATAAAAATATCCCTCTCTACTTTTATTAACTTATTAAATTATGCTAATGTAAAATATAAAAATCCAATTAATATCTTTGATTTTATTCATTTGAAAAAAATATTCAAAATCTACATTAATATTTTAATTATGAATTTATGATTATTGAGCATTAAACATGAAGACAAAAATTACCCTTATAAAAATAACAAATTCTAATAGATTGGATTTTTATTTAAATTTTTAAAATTTAAATTTCATATTTAGTCTTAATAAATTTATAATTTAATCTCTTCATTTTTTGTTGTAAAAATTATCTAAATCGAAGTCTAAATCATTTTGAGAGTGTTATACTTGTTTTCCACCAGGTTGCAGCACTTGTCAAGTATTCAATTTACTCCCTATTAAGTATTAACACAAAGGGGTATCCAAGATACGGCCTGCGAGTCACATCCTACTTATGAATTATTAATATTAATATCAATATCTCGAAATCTTAAATCATAACAATAACACAAAATATTCATTATAGAACATAGAATTGACACACCAACAAAGCATTGTTCACACTAGTTAGAATTTAAAGTGGTTTAAAGTTTAAAAAAGCCTCTTTAACTCTTGGTTGTTTTGTCTTCCAAGAAGAAATTTCAGGTACCATTCTAGTTTCTAACAAACATTCAATTTCTCCTTAATGCTGCTCTCAAAATGCCGAATAAACAGCGTTTCCAATTCCCCTGTTCATAACACAAATCTATGCAATTATTTGTCAAAAAAAAAAAACATTTTTTATTTAAAATTTTCTAATGAAAAATATTTTTATTACATTATTTTTTTATTTAAATTAATTATAATTGTAAATTTAAGTATTATTAATAGATAAACAGTAAGTAAACATAGAAAAAAATCGTATAAGGTTTTTTGGTGGCCCTCCTCTAAAATAGTTTGAGAACCCTTGGACTTAATGTAGCGGCCATATTGGTATTGTTTTCTGTCAGTGCACACAGGTGGCAGTACTTTACTTTGATGGTGTTTTCTTTCTTCCCGCTTTTTTTTCAAAATAGTTCAAAATGGTCTAAAATATGGCAACTTCGTTTAGTTCTTCTAGTTTTTCGTAAATCTTGAATTTTTTTTAAAAAAAGGCGTTCTCATCGTTTTTAACCCTCAGCCACCATTGAAAAAGATTCAAGTTCTGATTATTCTGTCTTTTCAGGAGCAAAATGAAAAGAAACTAGAATGTATTTTAGAAACTAGAAGGGTAGCCCAATCACATAAAAAGTATTCATGTGGATATCTTTCAAAATAAGCTTTTTATGTCAGTTTGAAAATGATCCAACTTTAAGCAGACGACATTTTTTAATGTCTTGTCTGTAAAAAGTTTATTTTAAAAGATATCAACAACAAAATACCCAAAAGTGATGAAGTTACCTTTCTAGTTTGTAGAACACTTGTGCTTCTCTTAATTTTATGTGAAAATATTTCTAAGTGGTTCAGCTACCCTTCTAGTTTCCAAAACACTATCATCTCTTAATCTTGCTCTTCTAAAGGACAGAAGAATAATCAAAGTTCGAAAATTCTGGTTAATTCTATCTTTCAGAAGAGAAACTTGAATGTTTTTTAGAAACTAGAATGGTAGTTCAATCACTTAAAGATATTTTCATGATGATATCTTTCAAATTAAACTTTCTACGTGAGTTTGAAAATGACCCAACTTTTTAAGTAGAAGATATTTTTTTTAAAATTTTTGTGTCTATAAAAAGTTTATTTTGAAAGATTTCTAAACATGAAAATAGCCTTAAGTGATTGATCTACCCTTCTAGTTTCTAAAACACAAGTTTGTCTTATTTTTTTTCTTCTGAAAAGACAGAATATAATGAAGAGTACGGCAAATCAGCTTTTCATAAACCCCTCTTAATGTGGTCAGTTTCTATTTTATTTGTTAAATTCTTCAAGACCTTAAGGCAGACAAAAATCCTTAATTAATTAATTAATTACAAGACCACATGGTTTTCAGTTGTTGTATTATTAAATCGACAACAATTCTCATTCCTCATTCTAAAAATCCAATTAAAACAAATCATTTTATTATTAGATTTGTGTCTTGATGAGAGTCTTTGAAACATTCTCATTTGTATGGAAGAATTTCCTGACATTCTGGGTGAACTGCAGGAACTGTCCATTCTGATTAAATTCATCACTTGATTATTATTAAATTTATTGATTGTTCCACCGGACACATCCTGAGATGAAGTCGGTGTATCCGATGAGGACTGAGGACGAAGACAAGATGTGGTCGAATGACCGCATCTTAATCGTCTTCCTCCTGTTCCACCTTCTCCTTCGAGACTCCGAATGTTCCTTGTGTCAGATGTGTCGTCGCCGACATTCCTCATACACATGTTGCAACATAAGAGTAATAGAAAGATACTACGAAATCCATGCCTAAATCTTGCACTCATGGCGGCATAAATGAAAGGATTAATGCAAGAGTTGGCAAATGCGAATAAATTGATGCTGAGCATCGTGAAGAAGAATTGCCCTTTGTGTAAAAATGAATCTGTTTGAAATTGCGTTACTATGGTGACCATGAAATACGGTGTCCAGGAAACGGCATAAGCAACTATAACCACAATGATCATTTTAGCTACCTTGAAAAAAAAATAATAATTATTAATTGCAACTTTTACAATTGGGGGGGGGGGGGACTGAATAGATATTTATTTTGTTTGTTTGTTCACTGCTGCAGTGGCTAATGCGGACGTTTTTTGAAAATTTGGACGTGAAAAAGTCAAGCGAACGTTTGTTAGAAACAACATTATGAAAAAATTCAAATTGTTTTCAAAACTAGAATGGTAAAAGATTATGCTAAAAGTTTTTTTTTAATGACAATGTCTTTAAAAAATAAACAATTTTATAGTTCAGTTTGAAAATGATCCGTTTTTAAAAGGTTTTTCCATTGACATTTCATGAAAAACTATTTTCGGCCATTTTCAAACTCTCATAAAAAGTTTATTTTGAAAGATATCGTCATGAAAAAACTTTTAGCATTATTACTAACTATTCTAGTTTCTAAAACAAATTGATTTTTTTTTGTCATGTTTCTTCTGAAAAATGTTTGCTTGAAAAATATAAATTTTCTCAAAACCACCGTTGCATTTGGGGAGACAAAAACTAAATAAATATCTATTCAACCACCTTAATTTTTCACTTAGGAAAAACAAGAATAATTAAGAGTTCGAAAAATCAGCTTTGTTAAACTATTATTAACCAATGTTAATTACTTTTCGCCTGTTTGTTTCCTGTCGCCTTAAACTTCCTTGTCGATGAAACGGAATTCCTCGCATTAAAACTCGAATTATACAAACACAAGTTCCGCTGATGAAACATAATGGCAAAAGGTAGATGAAAAGGAATAGAAAAATGAAGTAGGAACGACGGAATTCCTCACTGAAACTGTCAAAACAAGTGAGCCGAGCCATCGTGCCGTAATCGCTGTGAAGATTGTTGGCGTAAGCTTCGGCCGGATACAAAAAAGGTGCGGCCACAAGGCAGGGAGTCACCCAGATAAATAGTAGAATGCATTTGGCTCGAGATTTACTGTGGTGCATTCGAGATTCCAATGGATGAACTATGGCGAAATAACTATTATTTGAGAAAAAGAAGAAAAACCAGCCATTAAAATATGCAAATGTATGTTAAGGAGAAATGGATTGTTTTAGATGTGAAAACACATCCATTAAAATGTTGGTAAAAAATGCGTAAAAATAATTTTATAAAACCACAAGTGAAGCCAACACATTGGCGCACGTGCTGATTTTTTTCTGGTTTTTTAAAATAATTTTTACGTATTTTTACGAGCATTTTAATGGATTTTTTTTGCTTACGAGTGCGTACTCAATGGAATTTATCATAAAAGTTAGAAATTCGCGATTTTGAAATAGTTTTTTAAAAATAGAACCGCACTTAGCAATTTTTTGTTATTCTATCACTTGATCAGCATATATTTAAGGTGCAGATTGCACTTTGAACCATCAAAATTGGACAACTTTAAATATGAAAAATAAACATATTGCCGCCGCGACTGTGTGTTATTTTAAAAATGAACATTTTTTCTTTAACATCGGGTCTATGGGCTCAATAGAAAAACGATGCTAGCGCTCTTTGCGGTAATTTTTCGAAGTAATTTTGCGATGTAGCCTCTTAAAGTATAAAACGGCTCTCTTAACTCTGAATATATATTCTGTCTTTCAGGTGCAAAAACTTCTTTAAAAGAAATTCAACATTTCTATCAAATTAGAAAGAAGAAAAAAATTGCGCCATCTTTTAGTGACTTTTTAATTAGCTAGAAGCGTTTCCATCTTATTTAGAAAACTTTAAATCTGATAAAATCTATAGAAAAGAAAAAGACTAAAAGTATTTTCATGTTTCTTATCTTAAAAAATAAATGTTTTATGACATTTTTAATGCGGATAAAGTTGAACAAGAAAAAATGCTTTACATTTATTTGTTCCTACTTTAAAAAAAAAACTACAAAGAAAAGTCTATTCTTATCAAAAATGATGAACAATGTGTTAATCTCGATTAAGGTCGATTCACATTAGATGGAAACGTCACTCACTCACTCCCTGTCGCGTCAATTAACGTTTTATCGTCTATGAATGGTTGTGACGGTGCCGGTTCGCACGTTCAATCTTTCAGAATTAACTGTCAATGTCACGAGCTGTAACGTCAAAACATTCTTTTCAAGAATGGCCACCGTCCCGTCAAGTCCGTTAAGTCCAATATACCATATGATGACGGTACTGTCCGTATAATGTGAATTGGCCTTAAATTTCTCTTACATTTTTTAAGGTGTTAATGTTCCTCTTTAAATATGGTTATTTTATCTTTCAGGCGCAAAATTTAGAAGAAAACACTTAAATGTATTTTAGAAACTAGAACGGTAGCTAAATCACTTAATATTTTAAAGATATCTTTCAAAATAAACTTTTATAAAGAAAAAAAGTAATGATTATTCTGTCTTTTCAGGTGCAAAATGAAGAGAAACTTGAAAGTGTTTTAGAAACTAGAAGGGGTAGCTCAATCACTTAATACCTAGTAGTAGTAACACACCTGATAATTTAAATGCATTTAAATAATAAACGTGTTCTACAGAGCCCTGTGAAGGACAAACAAACAATATATCGAATTCAATTTATATTCAGTTTATATATTTACTTAAATATATAAACCATATTGACAAAATATGGATTTAGTATTTTTCAATTTAAAATATTAATAATAAAGTCAATTTTTATTTGGTTTTCATGTCCTTAACTGGATTCCGCATAATATTGAATTCATTTAACTCATGCGTGTACAAGGTATAAGGGTGTCTTCATTTTGATATCTTTCAAAATGAGCTTTTTAGATGTTTAAAAAAAGACTCACATTTAAGCAGACAATATTTTTTTCAATTTTGTCTATAAAAAGTTTATTATGAAAAAGGTATTATTAAAGGTAATTTTAAAGTGTAAATTGCCTCTGAAACTTTTAATTATTCTGTCTTTCAAGTGCAAAATCAAGAGAAAATTGAAAGTGTTTTTTTGAAACTAGAATGATATCTAAATCACTTAATATTTTCACGTTGATATCTTTCAAAATTTGCTTTTCATTTCAGTTTAAAAATGATCTAATTTTAAAATAACGATATTTTTTTTTTCTTCAATTTTTGGTCTGTAAAAAATTTATTTTAAAAGATATCAACATGAAAATAACCATTAATTGATTGCGATATCCTTCTAGTTTCTAACACACTTTCAGTTTTTTCTTCTTCTTAGTATTGCTCCTGAATTGTAGAATAAACAAAAAAAATATATCGACTTTTTGAGTTAATGGTTTCAGCTAATCTGATAAAAGATAAAACCGTTTTTACAATTTTTCTATTGACTTTTGCGGATTAATGATGACATTTGATTCGGATCGAATCGTTGCTTATTTTTTATCCTTTTTACTTTAAACTTGTTTCAAAAAACAGCATTCGGTTTTTAAAGACAGGCAATTAGAAATCGGGACAAACAGAAGTTGTCTCGCCCTTTTTACGACGACCGGCAACTTCTAATTGGTTGGTTATGTAGTCTGACGTCACATGCTCCGCCCTTTTCAACGTCGAACCACACAACAAACCAATTAGTAGTTGCCGTTCGTCATAAAAAGGGCGGAGCCAACTTCTGTTCATTCCGTTTTCTAATTGCCTGTTTTTTTAAAGTCTTACTTAATATCAATCTTGAAAATAACAAGATTCAAAGTTTGAATCTCTAGAGAAAACATTGAAATGCTTTCAATCGAAATTTATCCGCAATTTATTTTCTAGTATATAACGCTCGTAGCTATTTAAACATTATATTGTATTTATTCAGTTTCTAAATTGTTTGCATACCTTTTTTTGGGCAGGGGGGTGGGATTCTTGTTGAAAAATCTTATTTATTTAAAAATAAACAATAGGTTTCCACTTTTTAAATTTTTCTAAGGAACGAGATCCCTGACGGGAGGCAATCACTGCTAACAAGAACCATAGGGTTATTCAATTACGTTTATGAACGAACAGCAAGCTAATTTTAGGAACTCTTTGATTATTATTGGCTTTTAGGAAAGCAAATTTAAAAGAAACTAGAAAAGTATTTTAGAAACTAGAAGAGTAACTGACTCACTTAAAGAATGGTTTTCATAATGATATCTTCCTAGAGTTATAAAGACAATGGAACTCTCTTCCTGAGGAAGTGGTGATTGGGGATAATTTTGTTTTATGGGATTGACAATTGTATATTTATTTATATATGTGCTTGACAATGCTTAATACTGCATCTGGACTTTTATGTCCCTCTGCCATAGGCCTAGTTAGCTGCTAGCAGAATACTTTTTTGTAATTGTAATGTTTTTTAAATAAACTTTTTATGCGAGTTTGAAAATGAAAAACAAATTTAAGCAGACGATAATTTTTAATTTTTGTTTATGAAAAGTTTATTTTGAAAGATATCAGAATGAAATTACTTTTTTAAAATAGTTTCTGAAAAGCTGATATTCAAACTCTTGATTATTTCTGTTTTTCAGAAGGAAAAAATTAAGAGAAACTAGAAAGTGTTTTAGGCACTAGAAGGGTAGTTCAATCATTTAAGGGTCATTTCGTGTTGATATATTTGAAAATCAATTTTAATGCCTTGTTTCCACTGAGATAAAAATTTGAACTTTTTGAAAGTTTCAACTGGTGAAAAATTGAACAAACGTGGCTCCCTTCGCCTATGATAGTGAATAGGTGGAGTGGTCACATTTCTTCTATTTTTCACTAGTTGAAATTTTCAAAAAGTTCAAATTTTCACTTCAGTGGAAACAAGGCCAAGGCCTTATAGACAAAAAATTTAAAAAATATCGTCTATTTAAAGTTGGGTCATTTTCCAAACTCGCATAAAAAAAAGCTTATTTTGAAAGATATCAACCTGAAAAATCTTAAAAATAATTGAGCCTACCCCTTCTAGTTTCTAAAACACTTTCTAGTTTCTTTTTATTTTGCACCTGAAAGACAGAATAATTAAGAGTTTGAGACTCGTTTACACTTTGAAACTATTTTAACTTTTTTTTAACTTTTTACTAGAATAATCAAATGAATGTGGAAAAATACACGATGAAAGATAAACTTTTTTTATTAAAGCAACATGAAACGTGAAATTTGATCATTTTCAAATTGCCAATAGAAGATTGATTTTAAAAGTCATCATCAATCATCATGATGTAAAAGAAAATCTGAAGTTATTTTTAGAAACTAGAAGAGTAGTAGACGGTTATATTAAAAGTGTTTTCGTAATATTTTCTGACAAGGGGTACCTCGTATATTTAGTTTATTGTAAATATTGCATATTTGCTCATATTTCTAGTTTTTCTAGATTATCGAAATAATAAAATGCAAGATGGCGCTTAAAGCGAGAGTGTAAATAATGAAATTTAACAAATTAGAATATTTCTATAAACGTCTTTTGCTAATTAAGATGGTTTTATAAACAGCCGATTTCCTTTTAGTAGAGCAAAATTAAAAAAAAACTAGAAGGGCAGTTCAATCACCTGATAATATTTTTATGTTTGATATCTTTCAAAATAAACTTTCTTTGTAAGTTTGAAAATGAGCCAACATTAAGCAGACGATATTTTTTGTCTATTAAAAAGTTTATTTTTAAAGATATCAATACGAAAACACCATTAAGTGATAGCGCTACTTTTCTAGTTTCTAGAACACATTCTAGTTTTTCTTCTGAAAAAAACAAACAAAATAATCATAATCAAGAGTTCGGAAATCATTTGTTCATAAATCATGTTAAGAGCCTAGATCCACGTCGTCCATCTTGTTGTTTTGAGCAGACGACAACGAGACAAATGAGTGTTCTTATATGGTGTTACTAAAACTGCAAGAAATCGCCTCACAATCGCTCAATTCAAATACAGTAAAGCGCAAAATTAAAAAAAAAGTATTGTTCTTCACGTGCTCGATTTATATAATTTTTGAAAAGGTCCTTCTATTTTTAAACAAGGTTCAAAGTCGTTCGTTTTTTTAACCCCATGTTAAATCCCATTGGATCAAAAACCGTCCCACAAACATTTGAAAAACTCTCGTTAAAACTGATTTAGAACAATAACAAAATAATTAGCACATACATTCATGTATTGGCTTCACGATGTTTCGTTTTTATAAATTTTGAAAAGGTCCTTCTATTTTTTTAATAACGTTTAAAATCGTACGTTTTTAAACTCCATGTTAAATCCCATAGGAGCAAAAAACCGTCACCCAAACATTTGAAGAACTCCCGTTAAAAACAACTCAGAACAATAACAAAATAATTATTACGTGCATTAATCTACTGGCTTCACAATGTTTTCTTTTTATAAGGTTAGCACGCGAAATTATTTTTCAATTAATTATTATGTGACTTCGAACCGGGAGAAAAAACGTTAAAAAACCGTTTTTCAATCAACAACGATCGCAGCGCCTACATTCGGAGAAATTTTGAACTAAACGATGTATCTAGCCTCTTAACCAACTTGAGGTAAACTTTTCAGGAAATTTATATTAGAGTAGAGAAAAGGACCGCCCCCCCTTCTCTTAAAATATTATGAGATTTTCTGAGTGGACAGATTTATTATTTTGGTCATTTGTTATTCTAGGTCAAGGGGTCATTGACGATGAATTTTACATTTATTAGGGATTTTCTGCAAGCAAAAATGTGTTGTCTTATGGGGATTTATTGATAAATCTTTTCTGACAATGCATCTTATAAAGTGTGATTATATATGAGGAGCTTCAAGAGCATATTGAGATTTTTGTTGTTTTTATATTATTTGGTTTTCAAGACTGCATTTCACACATGTTACATTTGGACATTTGACCCTTTGCTACAAGCCTAGAGCAAATTGAAGTAAACAAAACTAAGTAATGGGGGGGGGGGGTCTGGGTGGAAATTGCTTAAATTCTAATATTTCGATTTGCATAAAATGAACATTTTTTTAAAAAAACGATTTGCATATTTTCGAATTTTATTTACATAAACGTTTTTGTTTCAAACAATCACAATGTCATTTTATGTACACTAACATAATACAACATACTGTAGAGGGTGGTGTGGGGGTGGTCCGTGATGTTTTGTTATGGTGGACTTTGTCTGGGGTTGCCTGTGGGGGGGGGGGTCCTCTTGTCTGTGGGTGCCGAGTGTACTTTCTTCTGTTTTCCCCCATTGCTGTCTGTTCGTTTGGTTCCTTCTTGGTTTTCTTGTTTCATTTTTTTTTTAGCTCCGGCGGCTGCCGTACATGAGTGCTTTGTTTGACTGTTAGTCCCGCATAACCTCGTAGTTGAAGGGACGTTAAACTTTTATCAACCAACTAACATACTGTAGATGCATAGGATTCCTTGAATCTCTTGTTTTAAATGTTTTATTTAAAAACAGACTCTGAAATGCAAATGAAAACTGTTTTGACGGATGATATGACATTTATACAGAGTGGTGCAAAAGTAGTCATCACATTTTTTTGTTTTGTTTATAAACTTTTAAACAGAACCAACAAAAATACATCATAAGGCCTTGTTTCGACTGGGATGAAAATTCAACTGGTGAAAAATAGAAGAAACGTGGATCCCTCCGCTTATTCACTAGCACAGGCTGGAGCCACATTTGTTCAATTTTTCACCAGTTGAAATTTTCAAAAAGTTGAAATTTGCACTCCAGTGAAAACATCGCCTAAAATTAATAATAAGGCCTTGTTTCCACTGGGATTTTGCAAATTCTCTAGCAGGTTAGTTGTTTTGCAGATATCCTTGGCAATATGAAGATTGACTGATTCCGCAGATTGACAGATATATATATGCTGTATGTACTGTATATTACATTTTACAAGCAAGAACACAACCAATTGATATGAAATAATTTAAAGTTTTAAGAAAGGTGTCGTTTAATTGTTTGTTAACTTTAAAATTACAAATTATTAATTCAAACTTTTCTAAAAATAAAATAAAAAAGGAAGTCGTTTTAAAACTTAAACTTTAGTTTTGACTCTGCTCAAGTAAGTAATGAATATCTTTTATTTTTCTAGCAGATGAAATAACAAATAATGAAATTGATTTAAGACTGCAAGTAGATCATTTATTTTATGCTTGTATAGCATTAGATGGCGCCACTAGCCCTCCTTCCATAGAAATGTACTGACAACACTCTTCAACTTTGTCTCACCTGTTTTTCTGCACGTGGCAAACTTTTAATTGCGTCATCGCTATTTCTCTACACGTGCTCTCTCTTCACTTATATTATGTTCTCAGGGGTAAGTTTGTCCACGTGCTCTGATAATTAAGGTTGTTTTGGACGCTTTTTGAGAGCTAAAAGGAAGCTGCATTGGATTTCAACTAATTGGCGACGAGTGTAGTTGTCGCCACTTATGGAGGTTACATGGCGCCATCTACCTTGCAGTTTACATAAGTATTTTTCTATGGAGCCTTCTCTTAAATCAATCCACTCTGCTTTTGCGCCACCCTGTATAAAAACAATGTGATCACAAAATGATATTTTATATAAAAATATTGTTTGTTGTTTTTTTTTTCTTCTTAACTGTCAACTTGAGTTTTAAAACGTTTTTCTAACGTTCAATTTTCTGTGTTTGAACGTGATTGATTAATTTTGGCAGATCGAAACCCAATCTCCGATACAGCAAATATTTATTTTGTGTGTCCACTATTGGCCTATCTGTAATATTTAATAATACGTAAACAATATAAAATGTGGATCAAACAGTTTATGGTCTTTTTTCTCATCTGTCAAACTTTAGCTTTTTTTACGATGTGTCATGTTTAGATTTTCGCAGATTATTAAATTCTTTTTCCATTTTATTACTTATTAGAGGAAAAAAGTTACGATTATAGTTTTTTTTTGTCGTAAAATTCAGTCAATTTTATGACAAATTTATATTTTTCCTCTTCATTCTCAAAAATTTATGATCTTCAATTGAGTTGGTTGAATTTTTTTCTTTTGTTTTACATTTCTGATTATATTATGTCTTTCTGGAAGCAAAATTAGAAGCTAGAAGTGTAGAATGATCACATAATCTGATATCTTTCAAAATAAGCTTTTTTTATGTCAGTTTGAAAATGACCCAGCTGTTTAAGTAGTCGTTACGTTTTCATTTTTGCTTACCTGGCATTAAAAGTTTATTTTGAAAATTATCTGCATGAAAAAATATATGTAAGTGATTGAGCCACCTTTCTACTTTTTAAACACTTTCCTATTTTCTCTTAATTTAGCTTTTCTGAAATACAAAATAACCAAAGTTTGAAAATCAGCTGTACATAAACCGTCTTATGGGTTCTGTTAGTATTGATTGCCTAATTTCAGGGATTTTTAACTGGAAATATTAAAGAAAATTTGAATTTGTTTCAGAAGATAGAAGTGTAGTCGCTCAATCACGTAAAGAGTATTTTTTTTTGGTTTTTGATATCTTTCAAAATAAACTTTTATGTCACTTTGAAAATGATCTAACTTTAAACACAGACGATATTTTTAATTTTTGTCTATAAAAAGTTTGTTTTGAAAAATATCAACATGAAAATACACTAAAACACTAAAACACTTTCTAATACTTTTTAAATTTACTCCTGAAAGACAAGAATAATCAAAACTTGAAAATCAGCTGTTCATCAGGGTGTGTGGATCCACAGTTAAGAAACATTATGGAGAAAAATTCAAAAGTGTTTTAGAAACTAGAATAATTTTTGATATTGCTTATAAAAGTCGTTTTCAAAATAAACTTTTTTTTATGTCAGTTTGTAAGATTTTCGTTTTCGTGAAAAGTTGATGCAAAAAATATCTTTGGAGCCACTTCTAAGACGGTTCAAGTTCATTGATAAAATTAGATCAACTCGGTGAAAATTGTTTAAGTAAAAATTGAATTTAGTGTAACATCCCCGTTTCCGTAGGGTTAGTAGAGAGATCTCTACTAGCCATCTAGAAGTGTCGAATGGATGTTGATGATTAAGTCTTTCGGTCTATTGGCTCCTGTGTTGCTACTTAACCACCAGGGACACAAGGGTCGGTACCTCAGGAGACCTGTGGTAGAGAATATTGTAGAGATGTCGTCTTACACTCGGCTGCTGGAGACTTCGTTGTCCGGTGGAAACATCGGCTACGTGGCGGCTATAATCCTAAGTCCCACTCCCATAAAATGACTGAGTCCACACATTGAATTCGTATGATGAAAATGCTCTTTTATTCAATAAACAGAGAGTCCTGTAGATTGAGAGATATCGCATCGGTCTTAAGCATAAAGACGGTCTGTCCGATCTGCCTGATCTATCCGATCTGTCCTCTCAATCTACAACCTCTTGTATTTATACTCAAAATACAATACAAACATCTGATTATGATAACAAAGGCTCCAGGTGTGTCCAAGTCTCTTGGACACACTCGGACCTAGAAGTGAACTATCACTTGACAAGAAAACGAAAACATCTATAAGATGTATAAATTATAACAATACAGAAGGATGTACGATCATCCTCCTATTAACAATTTGTAAAGATTCTCACGTCCAAAAGTTCTGCATCGATGGTTCTTCTAGGATCTATCCTATTAACCATCGATGTAGTACTTTTGGGCTATTCTTCTCATCTTGGAGGGCAGGGAGTCATCGTCGTAATGACCTCCCGGCCACCCCCAAGCATGAGGTGAGAACCTTTCATCGATACAACTTGATTACAGGGTGTCTACAAAAACGGACGAATTCTAAACGGTGAATTCGTTACACCCCCCAACTAGTTTAAGAGTACGTCCCTGTACTCTCAAAAAGTTAACTATTAAAAATACCCGTTGGTATGAAAATCTATACGATAAAAATTATAATCCCGTTGGATGATAAAATTTAAAAATCACAGCTCGTGATACTAATAGCATCTCGCTATTTTAAAAAATTCCCGCTTGGAATTAAAACAATTCTAAAAATTGACAAATAGGCGAAAGCCTATCAAATTACAAAAGGGACAATCCCCTAATATAAAAACTTCTATAAAAACGCAGGCAATTGCCTTAAAAACTACGAAAAATAAATAGACAACGGTCTATAAAAATAAATGCGAACGTGCATTAAGAATACAAAATACAAAAAGTATAAAACACAATACTTAAAATACTAAAACAAACGAACGAACAAGTATACAGACGATACTTGTGAAGAATCAGTTCACTTTCTGTAACCTAATATTCCGCTTCAGCCCATCCGTTGGCAGGACTCTCGGGACTTCTTCGGAGGGCTCCTTCCAAGATGATGGCAGCGTCCGATGACCCTCTGCACTGTCGGTAGCTCCTGCGACCTTCCGCATAGCTAGTGGCAGCGTCAAATAATAGGTGGGGTCGATCATCATGAAAATGCGGACAGCGTACGGGACGTCCTGTCAGGCGAATGCTGGCCTGCTGACTCCACTGTAGAAAAGTGCGTGTCCACTTCATGATTCCGTCTTCGACCTCCCGGATTCTGATGTCTTCTTCGTAATGAAAGACCATGATGTCTCGGTGCTCTACGGCGATGACGAGGATGGTGGGCCGGCTGCAGACAACCAGTCCGATGAGAAAGGTCTTCGGACCTTTCGGGATACGGTTTCTTGGCGGTGTCTCATCCCATTCGAAGAGCCCCAAGTAAAGCTGATGTCTCGGCGTCCTTTTTCGCTGCCAGTGTACACAGAGATTGTTCAGCGTGGTCTCATCTCCTCTGGTACTCCGGTGTGGATGCGCGATGTTCCTGGGGCCTGAAGTCTCCATGGAGTCCGTTGGAGTCTTTACTACAGACCCCAGGCGCTCCTTTACTGGTCTCTTCGGTATGGCCCCTGTCGCTTGACTTGGTTCTATCTTGGGCTCGTCGGTCGTCTTCATTTTTGTTTCTGATCCAACTTTGATGGTCCCAGGAGACGTTATGGAAGCCCTAGGACTCCCAGGAGCTTCCTTATCGCTCCTGACGGTAGTCTTTGGCTCCATCATCGTGATGTCATCTCGGTATAGCCCTGACTCACGAGGGCGGACATCTCTCAATACGACGGTATTCTTCGGCGCCTGATGAAAGAAGCTTTTTACTTCCGATCTCAATTGGGTTCGCAGGCCCCTGCTGGGCCGGTTTCGCTCGACGAGAGGCCTTGGCTGCCTCCAGCGCCGAACTCCGCGGACCAACAGGTCTTCTGTGGGGCCCGAGTTGCCAATTTCGATTGGAAGGGCGGTCCCCTTACAATCCATAATGCGGCCGTCGTATAATACGATACGCTCCCCATCAAAGGTTTCGTAGACCTGATCCACCAATGCCAACCCTCGGAGGTGGTACTCGACCGCGATGTCGACCAATAACCTCAGCTGCGCATGGTAGTTGTCTCTTGGATCCTCCATGACGGTAATTTCTTTATGTTCTGAAGTCGCGAGTTTAGCATATATCTTGGGAGGAGGAGGAACAGCGGTTTCAACTCCTCTGGCCTCTTCTTCAGGCCTGGCCCCTGGGAGCTCCTCATCATCGGTGTCGATATACAGGACATCGTTGTCCTCGTCATGGGTATTTCGAATGGTGATGACGGGTCCCTGCGTCAGACTCTCGACGACTCTTTTTGGAGGGAGGTGGGCATCGCAGGACTCCGCGAGCCCTGCCTCTCGACGCTTCTTTGCCTCCCTGTGTCGCTTGCTCAGCTTATTTTTCTTGCGCTGATTAGGTTCGATGACAGGAGCGGCTGCAGGACATTCTACTGGAGCAGGTCTTTTTAGAGTATGGAGGCGGTCCTTCGTTTTGACTGCTTCCGGCTCTACCAACTCCTGATATGCCTTCTCTGCATCTTTCAGTGCTTGGCTTCTGGGCACATACCGCCCTTTACTGTCCCAAATCTCATTTAGACTTCTGTGTGGGACGGGTGGTCTGTTCCTACGACCGTGGCGCTCCCAATCCGCAGGGGTCCACTCGCTGGTGTCGTTTGGATCACCTTCTTTGCCCCAGTTCTTTGGTTCTGCGCCTCCGGGAGCAAACTCTCCGGGTCTGATGGCGTTAAAGAAGTTGGGCTGACCGGCCCCGACGACTCCTGGCAGAATCTTTTCCGACTGCCGCTTCTTTTGTTGCTTAGTCAGGCTTGGAACAATCGCGTGGTCCCATAATCCATCTTCGATCTCTTTTTCCAGCGCCACTGCTGCTGTATCGAAGATCAGCTTGGATCCGCCTTCTATCGGCACGATGGAGCTTGGTCTGATTTCGTTTTGCCGTTCAAAATATCGTCCTCTTTTGTGGGCACGACCCTGTAAGGTGGGCCCACGGACACCGTGACCCCAACCCTGCCTGGTAGTGGCCACTTCTTCGTAGAGATTCTCCAACGGCGACTGCATAGTCGTACTTCTTTTCGAAAAAGACAAAGGAAAAGTGTTTGGATCTCGGAGCCCGAAATTTACATGCTTTTCTTGGCTCCTTCTTACCTCTTTCGATCCATCTTTAGATTTTTCCTTGTTCTCTTTGTTGAAGTTTTGCACAAACAAAATAAAACTCCCGATATTTTTCGCGATTAAAGAAAATTTACTCGATGTCTTCGTGAAACAATCCAAATAAAAACGATAACGCTTCGAAAAATGGCCGATAACGGTAAAGAAGTCTAGGATATGATAAAGATGCCAAAAAATAGTGCCGGTACATGTGGATAGCACATGGGCACAACTGTCAGTTGTGAAGAAGATAAACAATAGGACCCGGATCCATAGTGGTGCGAGGCTAGTAGACATTTCACTTAATGTATCCCTCCGCCCACGTGTTTCTTCTATGCTTGGTAGCGTCATTGACCGCTCCCTGTTTACTTCCTCATTTGGGACGTCATTTCCATCTGTGGCGTCACTAGCATCGATATCATCGTCCATTTTTGTTGTTTCATCGATAACTTCCGCGTTTTTCACCTCCATTTGAAATTCCATCGGCGAATTTACATCTTTTTCGTCGATTTTCATCGTTTCTCCAGGAATTTCGCTGATTTCTTCAACAAATCCAATGGTTTCCATGGTAAAATTCGTCTTATTACCATATTCTCTGGTGAATTTCATCGCATCTTCGCCAGGTAAGTATGAGAATTGTTGCTGGTTATCGTCTGCTGCCATTTTTCTTCTAATTTCGACGTTACGGTCGGAATGCTTTCGGATTGCTTTCGTAATTATCTCAATTTCTTCTTCATCCTCAGAAGATTCGATCCAAGCATTTTGGCATCTGCAGTGTCCACAACATCTCTTCTTACGCGAAGGTAGGTTCTTTTTCTTGACAAACGCTGTCATTTCTTTTTCTTTTACAGGTTCCGATTCGGATTCTTCTGGCGATGAGTTACCCATGGACTCCAGGGTGTCTCCAGTCGTTGGAACATTGGGTCCGTCCTTTTGGTAAGTCTCATATAGTGGTCTCAGGTTTGCAACGTTTACAGAGTCCTCCACTAATCTTCCAGCTCGATTCTCGTAACTCAATCGGTATACGGTGTCCGATACCTTCGACACAATCGTATATCCCTGTCTCCATTTCGTTAAGAACTTCTTGTTCTGTCCAGGCCTGATTCGCATGTCTCGTACAAGTACTTTCTGTCCGATTTGGTACTCGTAAGGCTTCTTATGCCTTTGGTCGTAGTACTTCTTTCGACGATCATGTGCTGCTTTCAGGTTCGCCCTGGCTGTTCTTAGTTCTTCTTCTTGGCGTTCCTCCGCCTGTTGTCGAACGTCCACGAGGTTTCCTGCCTCGTTATCCACGATAACTGGTCGTTCTGGAACTAAGGTGTCTACTTTAGTTCTGGGCTCCCTCCCAAACATGAGTCTGTACGGCGTAAACTTTGTGGATGAATGTACAGATGAGTTGTACGATTCCAAAACTTCATCCAGTTTCGTTGCCCAATCAGTCTGGTTCTTCGCAGGAGTCAGATACTTTTTCATAGTCTGAATAATGCTTTTATTCGTCCTTTCGGCGAGACCATTACTTTGCGGATGGTAGGCAGTTGTTGTTTCGTGCTCTATCTTGTTTATTTTCAAGAATTCTTGAGTGTTCTTTGCAACAAACGGCGTCCCTCGATCCGAAATGAGTTTCTCTGGTATCCCGAAGATTTTCTTTACGTCTTTTGCTAGGAAGTTCATTACGATTAGTGCGGTTGTGCTTTTCACTGCTTTAGCAACGCAATATCGAGTGGCGTAATCGACTGCCAACAAGATATGCTTGTTTCCTCCAACCGACGGTACTAATGGTCCAATGAAATCCATTCCCCAGCAATCACAAGGCTTTCCAATGGGCATTTCTTGAAGGAACCCTTCAGGTTTCTCCGTACCCAACTTGTGTAATTGACAAATCTCACATGAGCGCACATATTCGAATATGTCGTGCTTCATGTTATTCCAATAAAATCTTTGCCTGGCTCGATTCCAGGTCTTAGTTTGTCCTTCATGACCAGCATCGGGCTCGTCATGGCATAATCTCATTACTTCTGGGATGAGATGTTTTGGCACCACATTCACGAGTGTGGGTACGGAACTTCCGTGAAACACACAAGCGAACAACTTGTTGTCGTAATCGCAAAACAACTTATGAAGAGGTGACTCTGGTTGGTTACGCAACTCCTCACGAATCTTCAAAATCTCTGGGTCCAATTTTTGCTCCACCTTCCAATCCCATTGTAAGGTTACATTAAAGATCACACTGTCATCTAGGTCTTCCACTTCTGGGATGGCCTTCCAGTTAACAGGCACTCCGGCTGGATATCTCGAGAGGCAATCGGCTTCGATGTGAAGTTTCCCCTCTTTGTAGATGATTTTGTAGTCGTACTCCTGCATTAGCAGCTGCCAGCGACCAAGTCTTCCTTCCAGACGTGCTGCAGTTTTCATGTAGCATAATGCGTGGTGATCCGTCACAATTGTAAAGGGCTTCTGGAACAGGTACGGCCGGAACTTGGTGACTCCATAGATTACTGCTAGGCACTCTTTATCCGTCGTACTGTAGTTCTTTTCCGCGTCCCTTAGAACTCTGGAGACACTTCCAATGATCTCCTTTCTTCGTTTATCCTCTGACTTCTGGTAAAGCATCGCTCCAATTCCGTATCCACAGGCATCAGTATGCATAAATATTGCAGCCTTCGGATCATATACGGCAACCAATGGAGATTTCGACAACATATTCTTTAGCGTGCGGAATGCATTCTCGCAGTCAACTGACCATTCGAACGGTATATCTTTACCCGTCAGGTCTGACATGGGCTTCGCTATGTTGGCAAATCCAGGTACATGCTTTCGATAATAACCCGCCAATCCAAGGAAACTTCTGATTGCGGTTACATTGTCAGGAACTGGGAAGTTCTTTATGGCGACAACCTTATCTGGATCTGGCCGAATTCCATCAGGCGAGATCAGGTGTCCCAAATACTTCACTTCTTGGAATCCAAAGAAGCATTTCACTGGATGCAACTTCAGGTTTGCTGTCCTCAGCAAGTCCAAGATAGTTCTCAATCTTTCCAAAAATTCTTCGAACGTTCTTCCAAACACTACGATGTCGTCAAGGTAGACAAGGCACGTTTCCCATTTGTGCCCGGCAAGTAGGATGTCCAATGCACGTTGCATAGTGGCAGGAGCGTTTCGGAGTCCGAAAGGCATTCTTACGAACTCGAACAATCCTCGATGAGATGTAAATGCGGTCTTCTCGATGTCGCTTTCTTCCATCTCGAACTGCCAGTATCCACTCTTCATATCCAGCGTTGCGAAGTAGCATGCTCCTCTCATGGAGTCTAATGCGTCATCAATCCTCGGTAATGGATAAGTGTCTGCCTTTGTAATCGCGTTCAACTTCCGATAATCTACACAGAAACGGTAGGAGCCATCCTTCTTCTTTACAAGGACGATGGGCGATGCATACGGCGATTTCGATGGCCTTACAACCCCAGATTTCTTCATCTCCTCTAGCGTCTCATCAATTACGATGCGTTCCCCAGGCCCGCATCTTCGTAACGTGTCTCGAACAGGTAAATTATCTCCAGTTTCGATCTTGTGTTTGGTCAGATTCGTAGCTCCCAGGTCCTTAGATGAAAAGGCGAAGATCGGTTGGAACTCCTTCAGTAGGATCGTCAACTCTTCTCTTTGATCATCTGTCAGTTCAGGACCAAGTTGAATTTCTTTTTCAAAATCAACGGGTGCTTCTCCGATGTCTCTAAAGTTTTCCTCTTCGGAAACTTTGCAGGCTTGCTCTTCTTCTAGTTCTTCTAGAAGTTCGAAGTGTCCAATAGTCTCGCGGTCTCCAATCCCCACGGACTCCAGTGTGGTATTCAGGAGTTGGACTTCCAGTTGTGATGTTCCATTCCCTTGTAGCACACTGCTGGCCACAACGATGCCTTTTCTATTAAAGAGACTATCGTTCGTTTCAATCATGAGTACTTCGTTTTCCTCAATGATCCGCCCTGCAGCTACTTTGAGGTTCAAAGCCTGGCCCGGATTTAACGTAATCCTTCCTTGGGCTTTTACGCAGCTTTCCTCTCTAGCTTTTATGGCATAGGAGTTATCCAGATGGCTATTCTGAGCACATCCCTCCTCTTTTAACTCTTTGAAGAAATTCCAGGGAAGGCTACTACGCGCACTTCCTTTCTTCAACAATTCTCGTGTTCCTTCGTAGAACATCTCATTAGCAAAGTAGATCTTGGAGGTCTTCATGGAAATGATGAGATCAAACGCAGCTCCCAGGTCTCTCCCCAGCAGTGCTTCTCGTTTTCCATCTATGATGAGCATCCTTGCCGTTACTTGCTTTCCGTTCAACTCGAACGTTGGCCACAACTGACCAAGTACCTTAATCGGTACCCCTCCTACTGCGCCTAATGCAGGTGCGTTCCGGATTGGTCCATATCGAAGTCCGTACTCTTTGGCCATTGTGCCTGACAAGATAGTGAACCCAGTTCCGCTATCCGCCAAAAATCTAACTGGTGTGCCGTCAACCTGAATGGTAATCTTGGCAACACTCTCATCGGGCGTAGTATCTCCTACCTCGATGAGTTCGCATGAGGTGAGTAGGCTGTCTACAGTGATTTCAACACTCTTTCGACAACAAGCCCTACTTCTCAACAAATCTCCAACTTCAACGGATTCAATAACTTCGCTGTTCGCAGGGATCCTGCTGGTATCATCTCCTCTACCGATAGCTGCGTTTACAATAGCCTTCTTGGATTTCTTAGCATCAGTTTCGGCCTTGCCCCAGGCAATAACATTGGATGTTACATCTTGAGGGATTTCCTGAGCAACATTGCTTATCCCCGGTATACACGCCGCAGAATTCTGTTGGGTCCTTCCCTCAATTCCGTCTGGCACCGCAGAATTCTGTTGGGTCTCTCCCTCAATTCTGTCTTGATTAACTCCAGTTTCCATGGCTTCCACAATTCTCTTTGCTTCCTCCAAGCTATTCGCGTAAACTACCATAGCTTTCGTAGGTGACCAGATGATGGGTTCCGGAAATATCTCCTCGATGATTTCTCCCCTTCGACCAGTATCCTTTCGCAGCTTCTTATTTTTTCGTGAATTCCGTTGTCGTTTTCCATTCGTAATGCCGACTAACAACTCCGACGATTGCTCAGGGAGTCCTTGAGTGTCCAAATCACATGGTCTCTTCGGTGCTCCAGCCTTTGGTCTAGTTGTGGCGACATTCGAAATGCCGACTAACAACTCCGACGATTGCTCAGGGAGTCCTTGAGTGTCCAAATCGCATGGTCTCTTCGGTGCTCCAGCATTCCGTCTAGTTTTAGTGACATTGGTAGCTTCGCTCACGCCCCTATTCCCCCCCAACAAAGCTTTATCCACAATGTTTCGGGAATTGGCGATCGCTGTTTCGTTTCGATTTTGTCGTTTTCCAGAGGGTTTTCCGTTCTTAAAGGGCGGTAGGCCCCTCTTTACTGCCACCCCTTCTAGTTTAAATCAGCCGGGTTTTCCTCTCGCAGGAACTTTTTCTGCCCGTTCTCGCTGACGACAAAATACTGCTGGCCATTTCTTCCAGTGGCCATTCCATGTTGAACAAGTCCAACGGTTCCATCCGTGACTACTTTCTTTGGGCAGTTTCTTGAAAAGTGACCCTTCTCGTGACAGTGGTAACACTCTACTGTGCTGAGATCTTTCAGGGTTTTACTTCCATCTTGCGTTTGCTGACCATTGTAGTTCTTCTTCTGCGGATATCTTTGGTTCCATTTACGACCTTGTTGCTGATTCGAGTTCTGGTTGGTCTTCTGTTGCGCTTGGTTATTTGAATTTGATGGAGTCGAGTTGTTCGTTGGGTCCGCTTGATCTTGAGTAACAACCGCGTAAGAACGTCCTCCGTCCATTACTGCTTGCGTCTGTTTGGCATTTTGGCGTTGGTTATTCTTCTGTGGACCCTTGGAGACCTGGGTCGTCGATTGTTGACCCATCGTTCCTTCCGGTATCCATAACCCATCAGCCATCAAAACTTCCTCGGTATCCTTGATATATGTCGTGTACAGCTTCAGATTGCTATTCGGCGCATTCTGTGTAGCATTACGTATAATCGGATGAAGTTTCTGCCGAAATTCCACAATTCGGTATTTGTCGGTTACCCCCGGTAACACTTTTCTACTCAAGTCAAGGTAGCGACCCAAAAACTGATTGGTGTCCTCTCCTTTCCTTTGGAGCATGGTATCCAACCTCAGCTTCAGTTGCACTAACTCGTCTCGACGTCCAAATCTTTCAATTAACTCGCTTCGTATGAAGTCCCACGTGGTCTTTCCTCTATTCTCTTTGTAGAAATTGGATAACCAACGTACTACGTCCCCTTCTACCGCCTTACGTAGGTAGTAGGTCTTGTGGACGTTGCTCCAGTCCTCCAGATCTGCGATACTCTCGTAGTCCTCCAGAAAGGTGTATACAGACGTCAATCCTTTGAAGGTCTCCAGATTCCGGAGTGGGTGAAGACTCTTGTACTTCCCATCCAACTCCTCACAGGTCCGATGACGATTGCAAATTGGATTTCTTTCCAGCTCTTCTATGCTGGGATCCTCACTTGTTAGGCTTTCATCCTCTAGCTGGTCCGGGTTCTCTCTCCGTAGAATAGGAGTCTCAGGTAGGCGACCTCTCTGGGTCCCTCCACTCTTCTTCAGCATGAGCGGCGTCTGGAATACATTAACCTGTCTTAGGTTTTCAGCGTGGGCCGACGAGGGCTCCCCTTCAGTGTCCAATCCAGGAATCACTGTATGACGCTGAGATTCAGCGTGGGCCGACGAGGGCTCCACTCCGGTATCCATTTCTCGGACTACCGTATGACGCTGAACTGTACTTACACCACGCCCGCTCCGGAGTAACATCGATCCTGATGGTTGCTGGGCTTCGAACCAGGCCATCAGTCTCTCCCGTCTTTCAGCACTTAGATTTTGAAGGATACCTTCAAGTGGATCTTCTCCATCCATTTGGTTTGTATCGTCCTTCTCCCGTGTCTTCGACTTCGATTTCGGTCTGCCTTTCTTTCCTTTACCACCTGGTGTAACTCCGACATCATTGGTATTCTCTACTGGATCTGTAGTGAGGTACCCCGCACCTCCACCATTTTGTAACATCCCCGTTTCCGTAGGGTTAGTAGAGAGATCTCTACTAGCCATCTAGAAGTGTCGAATGGATGTTGATGATTAAGTCTTTCGGTCTATTGGCTCCTGTGTTGCTACTTAACCACCAGGGACACAAGGGTCGGTACCTCAGGAGACCTGTGGTAGAGAATATTGTAGAGATGTCGTCTTACACTCGGCTGCTGGAGACTTCGTTGTCCGGTGGAAACATCGGCTACGTGGCGGCTATAATCCTAAGTCCCACTCCCATAAAATGACTGAGTCCACACATTGAATTCGTATGATGAAAATGCTCTTTTATTCAATAAACAGAGAGTCCTGTAGATTGAGAGATATCGCATCGGTCTTAAGCATAAAGACGGTCTGTCCGATCTGCCTGATCTATCCGATCTGTCCTCTCAATCTACAACCTCTTGTATTTATACTCAAAATACAATACAAACATCTGATTATGATAACAAAGGCTCCAGGTGTGTCCAAGTCTCTTGGACACACTCGGACCTAGAAGTGAACTATCACTTGACAAGAAAACGAAAACATCTATAAGATGTATAAATTATAACAATACAGAAGGATGTACGATCATCCTCCTATTAACAATTTGTAAAGATTCTCACGTCCAAAAGTTCTGCATCGATGGTTCTTCTAGGATCTATCCTATTAACCATCGATGTAGTACTTTTGGGCTATTCTTCTCATCTTGGAGGGCAGGGAGTCATCGTCGTAATGACCTCCCGGCCACCCCCAAGCATGAGGTGAGAACCTTTCATCGATACAACTTGATTACAGGGTGTCTACAAAAACGGACGAATTCTAAACGGTGAATTCGTTACATTAGTGAGGTAAATCAATGTGATTGGTTCATTCGTATTGAATGATGAAATTGAACCCTTTAAAAGTGGCTTTATATGAAATGATTCCCAATGGTTGCTAAGAACTAAAGTTAGTAACTGAGGAAAAGATCTTCTCAAAATAGAAATAACAATAGGACACTGAATATGATCTTAAAATAACACTTCTAGTTTTTTTTAGAAATTAGATTTACAGTATATTTGTCTAAAAAAAAGTTCTATGAAAAAGCCAGACAATGTGAATAAATGATTTTGAGCTCCAGATCAATAGAGTTGCGCTGAATCAGCATCAAATAGGATAACTTCGGATTTTTTTGCAAAATATCAAAGCAAATGTTTCTCAATTGGTGGCCCAAGTGCTAATTGTGAAATAATCATTATCAGTAGAGCAACTGTAATTGTTTTTTTTCTAATCAAAAACGGCTTGTTAGAGGCTAAAATGTCTGGTTACTATCAGTTGTCGACTACAGTTCTAGCCTCTAACCAGCCGTTTTTGATTGAACATACAGAAACATTTTCTTTAATATTGACATAAAAATCCGAGCCATTGAAAAAAGCGCTAAATTGAGTAAGCATCGATCTACCAGTAAGGCCTTGTTTCCACTGGGGTAAAAATTTGAACTTTTTTGGAAATTTCAACTGGTGAGAAATAGAAGAAACGTGGTCTCAGCCTATGATAGTAAATAGGTGGAGTGGTCACGTTTCTTCTATTTTTCACCAGTTGAAATTTTCAAAAGGTTCAAATTTTTCACACCAGTGGAAACAAGGCATAATTGAAAAAAAAAACCGCCAAACTGAATAAATGCAGTTTTGGTCCTTCAAAATGACGTTATTTTTAAATAACCAAGAAATACAATCATTTGAAATAAACCTTTAAAGTGGAAATTTTAGTTAAAAGTGTCTTGACTTTTTATAGGAGTAACTTAATAAGGAAATTTGAAATTAGGAAGTAAGAGTAATAAATTAATCAAGTAAATTAAACATAATGTCGTGTACAGTGCTAACATAAACGTCAAATTAGGCATTTTTTAACGACTTTTGGGCCCAATTTAAAGCGAAAAGAGAAAATAAAGCATTTTACTAATTAGAAGAGTAAATAAATCACTTAAAAATATAAAATGTTCACATTTGATATCTTTTAAAGTGAACTTTTTTTATATCGCACTTCTGAAAGTTATATTTTTATTAGAAGTGGGACGAATTCTAAATTTTCTCGAATCCGAATCGTAAATTTTCTCGAATCCGAATCGTAAATTTTCTCGAATCCGAATCCTAAAAGGTTCTCGAATCCCTTGAATCTCCCGAATCTCTCGAATCCTTCATATAAGAATCCTATATTATTCATTAAAAAGATACAAATAAATGAAATAGTATTAAATATTAAATTATTAATAATAAAAAACAGTATGGCACTCAGTGTCACCACAAGGTGATATTGGTGATCCGGGTCCGACCACCGAAATTGCAACAATCGCCGTTTTTGTTAGTGAACGGTTCTATTGGACGTTAATGGAGTTAAACCTAATTTTAACCAAAGTTTTTAACAGTTTTTTTAAGGTTAGGATTCGAAAGATTCGAAAGACGAAAAAAGTGCGAAGATTCGAGTTTTCGAATCTCGAATATTTTTCAAGATTTGCGGGATTCGAGGATTCGAATGGCCCATTCCTAATTTTTATATTTTGCAATGGTTCATTTTGTATAAAATTGAATTTTAAATTTTAAATAATCTTTTTTTCATTTGTTGTTGCCCATTATACTAAACATGGGCTACAAAACACTTTGGAAAAGGAAAAATAAATGGATGTATTCTTTACAAGCAAATTTTCAATAAAATATAAAAAAATCGATTATCTTCACACACAAAAATAAATAAATAATTCACTATAGATGTTTTTCATCAGTGGAATTATGTTAATTAGGTTTATATTTCGATTTCGATTTTTATAAAGTTAACTCTTGAAAGTTGATCTTTCTCTGGTTTACAAACTGAACAGTTAGTTAAATAGTTTCCTGAGGGGGGCAGTGGAGGGGATTTTTTGAAATCCAAAACGTTAATAGGAAATTTAGATCATCAGATTAAATATTGAATGAAAAATATAGAAGTTATTGAGGGGAAAAAGTGGAATTTATGAGCTTAAAAGCTAAAATGTATATTTTAAGATTATTTTCGATATTGATGTCAATGAGATTTAATTGAATAGTCGTGTTTGACTATGGGCTTAATAAATAATATATAAGGATTGCCTGTTCAAGTATAAAGAGTGAAGTAAAAACGCCTACATTCCTCACTAATAATACTTTTCTTTGTTATTCTTGTCTGATGGCACGCTGAAAACTGGCTATATAACTTATGAAAATCGCACACAGTTAACCCATAAATTTGTACGAGGTTGAGAATGGTTATAACCGTTGTTTTTTTCCGGTTATGGTTGTTCAAATGGTTGTGGTTATCTAATAATTATATCTAGCTTTTAAAAAATGGTTCTAGTCGATGAATGATTATAGCTATGGGAATGCCTGCGGTTATGTGAGAAATTATGGTTCTAGAAGTTATGCTTAAGAGGCTGCTACATCACAAAATTACTTTGAAAAATATCCACAAAGAGCGCTAGCATCGTCTAGCATCCATTAAAGAAAAAACATTAATTTTTAAAATACGCAGTCGCAGCGGCAATATTTTTATTTGTCATATTTAAAGTTGTCCAATTTTGATGGTTTAAAGTGCAATGTGCACTTTAAATATATGCTGATCGAGTGATAAAATGACAAAAAATTGGTAAGTGCGGTTCTGTTAAAAAAAACTATTTCAAAATCGCAAATTTCTAACTCTTATGTTAAACTCCATTGAGTACGCCCTCGTAAGAAAAGAAAAAACGTTCAATAAAATGTTGGTAAAAATGCTTAAAAATAATTTTAAAAAATCACGAGTAAACCACGGTGAAGCCAACACATTGGAGCACGTGCTGATTTTTTTCTGTTTTTTTAAATTATTTTTAGGTATTTTTACGAGCATTTTAATGGATATTTTTTTGTAAAAAAATATAAACTATAAACTTAAAAACTATAAACGTTTGCTAACAGTAAACATTCAGTAACCGTAAACCATTTGCTGAAGAACATAAAACAGTGTTTCCCAATTTTATTTGACTACAGAATTCTTTTTTGAATCTTCAAAATATTCAGAAAATAAAAATAATTGGCATGTAATCTTAATAATTATAAGTAATAATTTTAGGTTATCAGATTCACTTTTAATTAATAATATTTTTTAAAAAAAATCGCATACAAATTACAACATATTTTATGTCATTTCATTTTCGAGTTGTGTTGGAATCTATGAAGATGATGAACATGCTGTGACTACTTAAATGAAAATATAAATTATTTAACAAAAAACCTGTTAGAATTATACTTTTTTTAGTGTGAGATTTAATAATGTTTTTTTAATTTTCTCACGGGGAACCCTTATTTTTTTCTTTATGGATTCCCAGAGTTCCGCTGAATCTCATTTGGGATGGAACAAACAAAAAAAAAATAGTCATCAAATACAAACAACATCCTGAATCTCGTACAGAGAGATGTCGATGAATATCATTTATATAGGCCTAATTGGGTATATTTGCAATTGATAGGAATATTTTTGTTTTTGGCTTTTGTTTATAAAGTCAAAAATAAGAACAACAAAAAGAAGCTCCTGATATGACGAAATGATGATAAAATTTTAAGAAAAATCCCATCATTTCAAGCTATAATAATAACATACGAATGAATGTTTTTTCTTCTTCTGATATATCACGAATCATTTAATAAGAATTCTCAGAAATTGATTGCAATTTCATAAGCTATTATTATTATTATTTTTAGCGTCTTGTCTTTTTTTGACTTGACATTCATTTTATTGTTGAAGTTGGTAAAGAAAGAAACATCTTACCGTTGTTTAATTTGAAAAAAATATCTGCTTTATGAACAGCCTACGCAATAATACTAAGGAGAAATTGAAAGTTAAAGTTGGATCATTGTAACTTATTTTCAAACTAATATGATCAGTGGCGTAGCTAAAGCCTAGCTACGCCACTGACCAATATAAAAATCTTACTTTGAAAGGTATCAACGATGAAAATACCCTTAACTAAACTTTTTCCTTCTGAGAGTTCAAGGGACGTGTTACATTTTAAAAACCACCTTAACCTTTTCACATTTCAATAAAACATTTTCATCCATACTACAGTAGCTACAATAAATAAATTTTAAAATAACTTTTAAATTAGTTAAAATATTTTTAAATAACCTTTTTATATACCGGCATTAATTTAAGACTGTCAGTTTGATTATTTAATTGGTTAAGAAAGCTTACATTTTTTTAATTTTAAAACTGACAAATTATTTACAATATATTTAATAATTTTATGCACTTTTTATTTGTCTAATGTTCAATTATATAATAATAGAATTTTTCTGTGCAGTTCAAAGCCTAGAGGTTACTGAAACTTAAGGTCAGAGTGCATTATTTGCTTTTTGCAGCTCTAAAGATAATAAGCTTTGCATTGCCTTTTTTGCAACTTTCTGGTTTGCTTGCTTGCTTGCTTTTGGAAGCTTCCATTTGATTTGATATATTTGCAACAGGTCATAGCGTTAAATTCAGGAAAAATAAAAAGGCAGGCAGGTTAGAGGTTAGATTTTAACACACATAAAGTGACATAATACATGTATATGGCAGTATAGACTTCGTTGTTTTAAATTTTGTTGCAAAATAAAATCAACAGCAAAGGGGGTAGCTTTAAAGCTGTATAAAGCAAATATGTAGTCTGGCCTTAACTGGCTGTCAACGTTTAACGTACTAATGAGTTGCTTGAGGACGGTTTAGTGATAAAAATGGATTTACTCCAAATAAATACTTTATGGTCATTTGACTTTTTTTTGATGAGCATTGATCCGTTTGATTTAGTTTTGTTTGTTAAATATCAACATAATTGAAGATGTTTGCATTTAATCTCTTTCAACTGTTTACATAGTAAATGTAAGAAGCGATTCTCAAATAATACATGATTATGTTGTTCCTACATTTATCTCAGCAAACTCGAAATGGAAATATAAAGCGATAAACTGAATGAAAAAACAAAACTTCAAAGTAGTATTTGTATAATATTACAAGTTGGATGTGTATTTGCATTTATTCTTTATGCAAAATAAACTGGATTACTCTATAAAGGCTTAAGGTTAAAAGCCTAGACAACTCCAGAGTTTCACATGTCATGAGACAAAGTCAATTTTACAGTAATTCGAAATGTCACGAAAATACCTTGCGACCTGGTAGAATATATATTAAGGATGTATTACTTTTAGCTTAAAGCTGAACGGTGATTTTAAAGAACTGAAAAGTGGCTCGCAAAATGGACCTTTTTAAGGTCTTTTACATCGGTCAAGCAAATTAGCATAATTCAAAATTGTATAAAATATAAAAAAACCCTTTAAATATTGCAACAACAAAAAATAGACGATGGTCACAACATTCAAGAAGATATTGCAACTGCATTTATCATTAAAAATACACTTTAAATGCACCTAAATATAGCTAGAATCGAGACCATGTTTTTTTTGGGGGGGGGGGGGGGACACCCAGGACAGACTAATCGTAGGTCACTAGGTGACCTGCACTTTCAGATAGCTATTTGGAGAAGAACAGTGGGTCAGTGAGTGACCTACACTTTTACATTCTGGGGGCTGCATCCTTGAGAGACCACCTGCAACAAGCTCAATTTAACATAACTCCACCTAATCACTGATATAAAAAAAAGTTCTAAAGTCACTGAGTGACCTACAGTTCTAAAGTGTAGGTCACCTAGTGACCTACGATTAGTCTGTTCCTGTTTTTGGACATATAGCACGTGCGCGCTTGGCTCGTCTAGCCTCTCAAGTGGATTTTTTTATATCGTTTAGCACCAAATTGAAGAAGAAAACTCAGCAGTTGAACTTTCAATTTTCAACTCTTTGAGCAAAGTTCTCTTGGAACCCTGCTCCGAAGGTTCAAGTTGAAATTTAAGGAAAGACCAAGATTTCCTTTTTGTTTTAAATCTGAGCTTAAGATTAAATTTGATTTGTGTTTTATATTTTGCGAGTTACTTGAATGATGTTGTGGTTTACCATATTTTAACAACATTTCTTTTTTTAAAAAAAAACCGCAGTGTTTAAAAATGCAACATAATTACATTAAAATGACAGGTATTTACAGTAGTGGTGCGATGATGTATGCAAAGTCATCTTCTAAACGAGTTAGAAACTTTCAACAATGCTTAGTTTAATGAATATTGATTGAGTGAGAGTGAGAGCGAGACTTGTACTGAATTCAAATGATGTACAATGTAATATTTGATTATAAAATTACATAAACTGTTCTCAATGATTTTACAAGGTGGTCTCAAAGTTTCTTTACGATTTGGAATTATTGTAGCTGAGTGTTGTTAAAGGTTAAACTGCATATTCGCTTTCTGCAGCTTTAAAGCTCCTGTTGCTTGATTATCATTTTAGAATTTCAAAGCAATTATAATTATGTAGCTGTTACATCATAACTAACTGACCTGCCTTTTTCACTTTTCTCGGTATGTGATTGGTCAGTTTGTTTTAATGCTACAATCTGTTTCAAATATCAAACCAAATTGGGAAGCTGTAGAAAAAAAGTAAGCAGTGCTCAGCAGTTTGCTTTTTTAAAGAACGCAAATATGAAATAATTTAAAAAGCTATAAAAAATAATGCAAAACTTAGCTTTAAAGACAGGTAAGTGTGCCCAGTACTGAAATTTCGTCCCCCCCCCCCCCGCCCTTGTAGAAGCGACGTCAATTTCTAATTGGTTTATTACTTGGTCTGATGTCATAAAAGGGCGGAGGACAAACGAAATTTTAGTGCTGCTGGGCCATACTTGCCTGTCTTTAAAGCCACAGAAAGCGAATATGCAATTTCATACAGATTATTATAGATGGCGCAACAAGCAATTAAAAAATTCTTAACTAAGTATGAATAGGAGACCACCCTGTATATATACATATATTATGAATATGACAAGTTATGATAAAGTGAAAGATTTTTCTCATTTGAACTGCTTCTAGTAATCAAGTTATGTATTTTTTTATGAATATGTAATTTTTGATAAAAAAAACCCTTTTTAAATAACAGCAGTAGGCCTAAACGACACAATCATATTTATAATAAATGACAATGCAAAAAAAAACTATTTATAATTTAACACAAAAGAACTTTTTTTCTAGAAAACAAAGGGAATAAAAACTAATCCAAATATCATTTTGAATTAAAAAAAATAATTCATGAGATTTTATTTTTAATTAAAAAAAGTTACAAACATAATATAAATCCATGGTGATATAACTTAAGTTGTTTATGTGTTGATTTCTTTTGTGTTATGGAAATCCTAAATATAATATAAAATGCATAATATCTATCTCGAAATAGCCAATTGGGATGTGTGTTTGTTTGTTTGTTTGTTTGATAAGTACTGTCTATGATTGAAAACACAAAACATTTTTACGGCTTTATGAGCATAAATAATTTCCTCATAGAATTCCTAGGAAACTTCATTAGAAACTAATATAAATTGTAGTCTGTATAAAAACTTGATTGGCAATCAAAATTAATGGTCAATCAAATGACCACCACTTGCTAGATTTCACTTACTATTGTTACACAAAACATTTTGTTTAAAGTAATTTGATTTGAACTTATAACTTAATTATTTTATGTATAATATACCTCTGACGTTTGCATACCAACATTGCTTTTATTATGTGAGTAATTGCATTTATATTCATATAAATTTCAATTGCTAGTACCTTCGACACACACATACACAGTTAAAGGCATTTAAATATTAAACACGTTCTACAGAGCCCTCTGTGAAGGGCAAACAAACAATATGTCGAACTCAATTTATTCAGTTAATAATCTGAAAATATTGAGTTAATTTACTTAAATATAAAATATATAAACTATTGACATTTAAATATTGATTTAGTATTTTAATTTAAAACATTAATAATAAAGTCAATTTTTAATTTGCTTTTTATGTGTCCTTAACTGGATTCCGTATAATTCACACCTAAACACATTTAATTTGAATTCATTTAACTCATGTGTCTCTCTACAAGATATATATAACGTATTATTTCAAGGTTAAAACTTAAATGATACACTAGTTTCGTTGTTTTTGCGGTATATTTGTTTTACAGATTTGAAATTTTTATCAAAGAATGTAGCTGTGTTAGAAACAATCTGACATGATATAATTTGATTTTGTTTTCATTTCCTTACGGCATTTTCAAAATTACACTGTATATTCCTTTTTAAAGTATGCCGCCGATATGTAAATAATGTATATGTCCCATCCATTTGGTGTAACTTGTTCATTACACGAAATGTATGTTAATTTTCGCGTTTTGCTTCAGGCCAACTTATGTTAATTTCGTAAAAATGGACATACATTTGGTGTAATGAACACATTACACCAAATGGATGCGCGATATACACTTAAACGCTGTTTGTTAATTTATTTGGAAGGAGGGATGTTGTTCAGTAAACTTATCTGTATGTTTTTTTTGGGGGGGGGGGGGGTATTTCAGTAAGATTATCACAGAAGGTCTTTTACTTTTGGAAGTAATGTAGTTTTCTGTGTGTCTTCCAACCACTTAGCAACACAATATGTTATTTTTTGTTTCTGGAGTGCATTGATGCACTTAGTAATTCAAAGATTGTGTCAAGTTTAAGATGCAAATTTGGAGATGTTATAGATTATATTGCAATTTCACGTTATCATAAGTTCAAACAAGTAGGTATTTTATTATAGTGTGTGACAAATGGGGTTTTGAGGTTCTTTTGACCTTTTTTTACTTTAAAAATTGATCCATTTTAAGATACTATCTTCTTCTACTTCATAAATTTTATCTTTTTTTCAGAAATTTAGGTTTTCATATTATTGACATTTATATATTTACTGAATGCTATAGATTTCGATTAATTTCTATGCTGCTTTTGGACAAAATAGCCCCTATGCGACAGGTCCTTTGGACTGCCTGCATAGTAATTATTCAAATTCAAGTTAACTAATTAATGTTAGTTAGTAGTTTGTAGGTAAAAAAAAAACAGCTTAAAGCGAGATTTTCTGATTTGGCTGTGAACTTTAATTAGGCATTTATAAGTATTGCTATATAAATTTTCGATTGATTCACTAGTTAATGCTAGTTAATAGTTTGTTAAGCATAATAGCTGTATGGTTTTTACGTCACATTAATTTATCATCAAAGCAATGTTTGCATTTTAGCTTGGATTTATTTTTTATGTTTACATTTTCTGCATGTTTTGAATGGTTTTCGGTGTTTAGACGGAGTTCAAACTAGGTTTTTGTAATGTCATTTTTACATTTTACTAGTTAAGAGGCTAGATACATCGTTTAGTTCAAAATCTCTCCGAATGTAGGCGCTGCGATCGTTGTTGATTGAAAAACGGTTTTTTAACGTTTTTTCTCCCGGTTCGAAGTCACATAATAATTAATTGAAAAATAATTTCGCGTGCTAACCTTATAAAAAGAAAACATTGTGAAGCCAGTAGATTAATGCACGTAATAATTATTTTGTTATTGTTCTGAGTTGTTTTTAACGGGAGTTCTTCAAATGTTTGGGTGACGGTTTTTTGCTCCTATGGGATTTAACATGGAGTTAAAAAAACGTAAGATTTTAAATGTTATTTAAAAATAGAAAGCTCTTTTAAAATTTAGAAAAAGGAATAATCCTGAAGGCAATAAACACATGTAAGTACGTGCTAATTTTTCTGATTGCTCTAAATCATTTTTAATCAGAGTTCTCTTAACTTTTGTTGGACGGTGTTTTAGTCCTATGGGACTTAACATGGAGTTAAAAAATGTACGATTTTAAACGTTATTAAAAAATAGAAGGACCTTTTCAACATCTATAAAAAAGGAAACATCGTGAAGCCAATACATGAATGTATGTGCTAATTATTATGTTATTGTTCTAAATCGTTTTTTAACGAGAGTTTTTCAAATGTTTGTGGGACGGTTTTGGGGCCAATGGGATTTAACATGGGGTTGAAAAAACGAACGACTTTGAACCTTGTTTAAAAATAGAAAGACCTTTTCAAAAATTATATAAATCGAGCACATGAAGAACAATAGTTTTTATTGCATTTTGCGCTTTACTGTATTTGAATTGAGCGATTGTGAGGCGATTTCTTTCAGTTTTAGTAACACTATATAAGAACACTCATTTGTCTCGTTGTCGTCTGCTCAAAACAACAAGATGGACGTGGATCTAGGCTCTTAATACTTTTTAAACCTGTTAACAAACGTAACACATCTACGAGAGGGTTTTTACGTAATAAGGTAGGCCGTACACTTGGCTCTAAAAACAATTATATTTATCGAACCTAATATGCTGTAAGTAGTAGCCTAATACATGATCTTCCGAAACGATTCAAGCATTTGTCCCAGAGTGTGACACCAATTTTTTTTAAAAAAATAACTACATTCAGAGAAATCTTCATCCAAGTTGATGGAGCCAGTTTTAGTTTCTTGTTTCCATTTGGACGTCTTCATCCTGAGGCAAAAAGCTTTCCTCACAAATATTATATATATAATATCCCAGATCTGTGTGTACCAAAATTTATATAAACGGAATTTATATAAATTGAAATAAATGAAGAAATGAACCACTATTTTTTTCTCAAGGTCAACTATATGTTGCGCTCTCCCCATCCAAGAACAGCATGATATTAAATTGGAGAGGGGGAAAAGGTTGGAAAGTGTAGAAGGGGGGGAGAGAAACGTGGAGGGGAGGAAAAAAAGGGGAGGGGGTGACTGAAATTGAAATGAAAAGAGTAAAAAAGGAACAAACAACGCGCATGCGCACACCAGAGAAAATGAAAAACTCATTTTCTCTTTCAAATATAAAAAAGGGGATGGGATAATAGTAGCAAAATTAAACTACAGTTTATCACAGGTAACTGTGCCCAGCATTAGAATTTCTTTTCCTCCGCCCTTTTATGAACGTCATCAATTTCTAATTGGTTTGTTACTTGGTCTCACGTCATAAAAGGGCGGAGGAAAAGAAATTCTAATGCTGGGCACAATTGCCTGTGAATTTCGCTCCCGTCATTTATGACGGGTTAACCCACTAGTTTATTGATATTGGACTAACCAGGTGCTAGTCCAATGGATCTCAAGATCAGGGTTGGGAGCAAATGCGTCTTCTTAAAATATTTTGCCTTAGAGGAAGACATCACAATGGAAACAAGAAAACTGGCTGATCTACTTAGTGCAGGCGCAAATCAGGCAACAATGCAAGCTTGCACCCAGCAGCAACTGTTGCTGATGACACTACACTAGTGCCACCACTGCATTTGCAGGCATCAAATTGGTAGTTGGCAACAGTAGTAAGTGGATGTTGCCTCTCTGCTCAGTTATAGTGAGCATAAAAAGCAACAACTTTCTTGTCACGTGATCATGATTTGGTTGCTGGTTGCTGGTTGCTCGCTCATTTGGTTCCCTAATTTGCGCCCGGCCTTACTTGGCCGAAAATTTCTAGATGTAGATTATACAGTATTTTAAATTGGTGTCACAAATGCTTGAATTTTTTTTTTGTGGATATTATGTAGAGAAAAATAAGTATACCGGGTATGAATTAAGGTACATTTGTGTATTATATTCTATCTGGATCCAGTAATAGGTGTTACCTGTTGCGGATTCTCTTGCATTGCGAACAGTCGAAAAGTTCAATTATTTTCATTTAAATAAAGTTTTCGTAACAAAATACAAACTAATAATCTAAATAATAATAATTGTCATGATTGGAAGTTAAGATTTATTTTTTGCATAATATGTAAGCCTAATACAGCATTCAGGGTCACAATATTTGTTTCGATAATTGAAATCTTTGTTGTTACTTTGACGTTTTAGCCAAGTTGTCGTTATATTCGAGATCGCTATAAACTGCATTTGTTGCTTTTAGAGCAATACAAGTGTACCTTATTTTTCTTTTTGGAAACCCCTCCCTCGTGTATACTGTGTATATACAGTCATTGCACGTGTGTACCAACTGAACATTTGTATTGTAATTGACAAACAAGCAACATGCAAATTGGAGAGTCGATATTCATTTGGTTCACGTAGTGTTACTCTTTGTCACAGAAACACAAACAAAAAAATGCATACACACAAATGGACAAACGCGCAAATGCACAAGCACAAATGCCCGTGCATACACTCACACGAACATACAAATGCACTCTCGAATATAACAAAATTTCAATGTATATGCAAGAAAATATAGCTCACTATTATATATTTGACAAGATTCGCTTAGATTTCTAGAAGACATAGCTACGGCCTAATAGTGTGCACTCTGGTTCGGAGCCTGCAAGTTTGACCTCACTGGATTTCAGAGTCGGATCTTCATCTTTGTATCGGAAATGTTGGACTGGAGGAGGAGGAGGACCTAAGGGTGGTTGCTAAGTCAAAGGTAGAACTATAATCTCATCAACTTTCGGGTGAGGTCAAAAGAGGCTGTAAGCATTTACTAAACTCAAGGATCGAATCTCATGTTAGAAAATGCTAAATGATCGATGGAATAGCAGTGAGTTGAGCTTTATTATTAGAAGGAGCTATCATAGGGAGGCAATTCCTTATATTCTATTGGAAATATGCAATATGAGCTGATCCAAGCGGGCATGTCAGCTAAGCACTTTCCTGACTGAGTTATGCAAAAGCTCATGTCTAAGCACCCATTAAGAATAATACCACCCAAATTTCAATCTTTTAAAGGTAGCCTTAAAAGGTTTTTTTTTAAAGCTCGAACACAAATCTATTAAAGCTAAAGGTATTTTTCCTCTAGAAATCTAGCTGCATTCTCTAAAGAGAGCTGAGTTTTTTTCTATTAAGGATATACAAGATAGGCAGTGATATAATAAGAAAAGGTCTAGTTTGTGCAAAAATTGGAATTATGGACTAAAAAAAGAAAGTAAAAAAAGCCCTCTGGTAGAGACGTAAAATATATTTTTTTGTAGCTCATCGATCAGATTCTTATTTCTTCTTTGAAGGCAAAAAAAATTTTATCTTAAAAAATGAATTTTTTTAAAAAAAAAAATAACAAACAAGCGCAGTTCATACTTTGCTAACTTTTTTTTTCCAATGAAATTTGTTTCTAAAGCCTTAAGAGTTCTTTGAATACCTCTTCTTTAAATAAAATTAAGCTTCAAAACACCCAACAACCCCCCCCCCCCCCCCCCCCCCCCGCCACAGAATGTTGTGTTTTTTTATATTTAAGATAATATATTTCAAATTCAGCTATTGAAATTTTGTCCCTATGCCACAAGCCTTCTTGTCTTAGTTGCTTGTAGAGTAATTTTTTTTTTAAATTCATTCATCAAATTCAAATTTATTTCTTGTGGCTGTTTTAGAGCTTTAACTGACTCAGCTAATATAGCTATGTTTGAAGAGTTGTCATCTTTGTAATTTTTTAATGTCCAGCAGAGATCTAGATATTCAGAATAATTGTGGTGAAAGACGTAGAAAAATATCAACTTTTATTATTCTTTTGTTACTTTTTTCAGTTTTCTTTTTATTCTTTACTTTTAAACCAATATGAGATTCAATTGAAATATTAATAAATGATAATGGAAGAGTTTTTTTTTTCTTCTTTAAACATTCTGATGGTCGGTTTGTGTTTGTATTTGTTTGTTATTTTCGGTTGACCAGTTGTTTCTAGGATATGTTTGTTTGTGTCAAAATAAAATTCTAATGATTACATCTCTTTGTATTTCTGAATCTTTCAACCCTGTGTGAGTAGAGTAGTCAACCCAGGAAACCAATTTATTTTTCTATTCAACAAACACACATTTTCACACAAAAGTCATCCATTTCTTTCTTTTTTTTCTTCTTCCTGTTTGCTTTCTAAAGAAAAAGCTGCCATTCAAAGATGTGCTTGATTGCTTTTTCTTAATATTTTTTTTAACAAAAAATATGTCTTCAATATCTCATTTTTGGTCTGGAGCAACAACTCCTTTTTTTTGTCTTAAGCTAAGATCACACACGCAGAGAAAAAATTGAAACTGAAAAAGATAGTAATGGGATAACTAGTGTCATCTGTAAAGCTCGGATTCTTATGCAAAATAGCATACAAATGTTTCTCAATTTGTGGCCCACAAGTGCCCAATTGTGAAGTCCTCATTATTATCATTAGAATAACTGCAATTATGCTTTTTTTTCTAATCAAAAAGGTTGATTAGAGATTTAGATGTCTCTGGTTATTATCAGTAAGTTGTCATTGTTCTAGCCTCTAACCAGGTATTAAAATATAAAATTGTTACTTGATCTAAACGCGGGATTGTTACTTCACAATTTTGGCTTTTGAGTCACAGATTGAGAAACATTTGCTTTGATATTTTGCATAAAAATCCGAGCCACGGGTTCGGAGATGGAACTTCAGAAACGTGTAAGTTAGCTTGCCGCACACTATACATCGGAACAGAACGGAACGGATCAGAATATTTTGATAACAAGCATTTCAATGGAGCTCCACACACTAGCTTAGATTGGATCGGAACGGAACGAAACTTTGCCAGAGAGGGAATATTTTGACTGATTTCGAAACTATGCGCATCATCATCGTATGCGCTGGTTCAGCGTGCAAGCTCTCCTCATTATATATTGATTCATACATTCCGTCCGACTGTTCCGTTCTAATTGATTTAGTGTGCGGTAAGCTTTATCCGTTATATCCAAAAAAAAGATGGTGGCTATGTGTCGACAGTTCAATAGATAAATATGCTAAATCCTGAATAAATTGCCGTTCAGTTGCATTTTACAAGTGAAGTTAATAAGAACCGCAAACTGCACAAGGACTTTATGGACACTCTGTATTTTTAACAATACAATTAAAGGCGTTTGTGTTTTCTTCTTCTGTACTTGTGGTCAGACCATTTGGTTGAATCTTTGTCCGCAAAAAAAAACATTGTTATATTTTTATTATTTACATAATATGACAGACATGTTGACCTTCAGTCTGTCTAAGCGCCTATTATATTTCTCTGATTCGTCGCCATATTCAAAAATACAAACACAGCCATCTTTTTTTTGTGGTCATTAAAATCATGATCTCGGTCAAGTTTGAGCTGAAATATTGCAGAAAAAAACAAAAAAGCTATGTTCATGAATGGTTCGGCCACAAGTGCAGAAAAAAACACGTCTTGTAACTCATTTTATAAAAAAAATAAAAATAAAGAACCAATGGTGGTTCGATTTAATCATTGATTTAAATTGATTTTTTCATTAAAATCAGCATGATTTAAATCACTAATAATTTTTTTTATCAAAATGTATAATTTAAAAAAAATCAAAATTTATTTATCAATTTTATTAAGAAAAAAATTGTATCGCAATTTAAATCAATTGATTTCTTTTCATTAAAATCAGCGTGATTCAAATCATGATTTAAATTTTATATAAAAATTGGCAACGAAATAAAAATCCTGTGGTTTTCAATCACAATTTGAATCTTCTTTTATGAAATGTGTTTCTTATAAATATATAAACACTTTTGTCATGAATGGATTTTCAGGTTTTTTTTTTAAAAAAAAAGTGCAATTTTATGTTAAATAAATCCGATTGTATTTTGTTGAAATAATGATTTTTTTAAAAAATCCAGTCTGATCGAAACTACTATTATTTTCTGCTTTTATTAACGCATGTGAGATCCAGGATGTGTTTTTAGTACAAGAAAACGGATGAAAAGACTTAAAATTTAAAATGACGTTGATACTTTGGTCAACAAGTCCGACACTTTTTTTCTCTCTTATTAGAACTTGATATTGTGTGTGACACTTGAGGGATTTAAGATACTTTTTTTGTTGTTGTTCAATGATACAAATAAGAAAAAGAAGCTCGAAGAAATAATTATGTTGAAGCTTTGCTGTGAGCACACTTTGTAAGGGACAGCTATAGTTGTTTCTCAATTTCTGAACATAAAAAACAGAAGAGAAATTGGATTTTCTTTCTCAAAAGTTAAACAACCTGCTTGTTTTTTTTAAACAAACAAAAAAAAACATTTTAACTTTTAAGAAGAAAAAAAAAACATGGTAAATATATTCATTAGGCAACCTTTTTCGTGATATGAATCTGAATGTTAAAAAAAATACATTATAAAACGATGTTCGATTAATAATTATATTAATGTCTTTAGGTTTAGCCACGTACACTGTATATATGCAAAAGTGAAATTAAGTTACCTTTAAGCAATACATATGAATTATTAATGAGGTAATTTTTTTATTTCTGTAAAAATGAGAAACTTCTTTTCAAAATTCTAAGAATGTTTCAAGTAAGGTTTTTTTTTATATAAAACTTGTGTATATAAAATCAATTTTAACTTTTCTCATTTATTTTTCTGAATAACTTTTGAATAAGATGAAATCGTTTTATAAAAAAAAAGATTACTAAACGGACGAAATTATTTGACGGTTAATTTAATTGCATTTTGAGAATATATTTTCTTTCAATATAATAAACTTTTTGATGACAAGTTTTTGAATACAAAATTTGATGAAATATTTTAACATGTTTTCTTTTCAAGATTGTCATAACAATTCTTATTTTTTTAAAAAAGATATATCAGTTATGAAAATACTATTAACATATTCAACTAGTATTCTAGTTTCTAAAACACTTTTCTAGTTTCTTTTTTTTTTTCTTTCAATATTCTTTTTTTTGTTTAAAATTTTCGTTATGAAAATATTTGTCTGAATTGTGTGTGTTTATCAAATATAACATCTTAATGTACTTTAAATCATCGTTCTTTTAAGTTGGTTATACAAAATTCAAGATTTCAATGCTAGAAGAGTAAACAAAAATTAATAAATGATTATTTTTTTAATAAAAACAAATTTTGTCATCATTTGTAAGAAAGTTATTTTTTGAACGATTTTTTTCATAAAGTGATTTGAAAAAGTAAAACGACCTCCAAACACTTTTTTTTATTCTTTCAGAAGAGAAAGATTAAAGAGAAACTTTTGAAAGTGTTTTAGAAACTAGAAAGGTAACTCAATCACTTAAATTGTAGTTTCATGTTTTTGATATCTTTCAAAGTAAGCTTTTTTATATCAGTTTGAATTTTTGATCAATAAAAAGTTTATTTTGAAAAATATCAACATGAAAATAAGTGATTTGAGCTACCTGTTCTAGTTTGGAATACACTTTTTAATCTTACAAAATGAAGAAAAGCTTAAAAGTGTTTTAGAAACTAGAAGGGTAGCTCAATCACTTAAAAATATATTTTCATGATGATATATATATATATATATATATATATATATATATATATATATATATATATATATATATATATATATATATAATTAATCGTGTATATTAAAAGTTTATTTTAAAATATATCAACCTGAAAATGCTATTAAATGATTCAGCTATATCCCTTCTAGTTTCTAACAAACTTTCAATTTCTCTCTTCAAAAAATCACCTGTTTCATAAAACATTTTAAATAAACTCTTCTAGTCTCAAATAAAGTTTGCATTTTCTTTTAAAAAGTTTCTTTGAAACACTGTACGTACAATTGGTGATTTTGTCGGACATACTGACCGTTCAACACATGTTGCAACCAACGTGAGGACACTACAAAAGACAAAGACAGTCTGAAGATACATGGTGACAGTACAGAGGGCATCATTGAGGATTTGCCATTGGGCAGGTGCCGCCAATTCCAAAAGCTTAACGGGCATAACGAATGAACCAACCAAAAGGTCACACAATCCCAGATTAACAATGTAATAATTAATTGCTGTATGCATTTTCTTATTACGAAACACAGTGAGACACACGAGAGAATTACCAACAATAGACAATACGATGACCAATACATAAGTGAAAACAAAACAAAAGTGAACAACCGGTAATTGTGTAAAATCTGGATAAGGTGGTTCATATTGATCATAGAGTGGTGGTTCATATTTGGTGTCCACTGTTATTCGATGGTCGTCAACCGATTCCTCGCTCGAGTTTAAGAATGGAACTGCCGCATACATTTGCATGATTTTCACGAATGTTTTTTTTTAAAAAAAAAGAGATCAAAATAATCCAGGAATGTTTTCTTTGAGGTTGTTTTTTCAAACTTGTGTCAGAGCCACACTTTAATGTGACTGTCACTCTCCATGCCGCCACTACTACTACTACTACTACTACTACCGCTACAACTACTACTTCTCCTACTACTAGTAGTACTACTGAAAGAGAAAATTACATAGAGAAACGACGGATTGGATGATGAACATAACTTAGTAAAGAGAGAGGAAAGAAGAATGATTCCACTCGTTCAATATATAGAAAAGCACACTTTCTCAATTGAGTTTTATTATTCTCTCTCTCTCTCGTTTCTATCTCTCCCTCGCTATGTCTGTCTATAATATATACAATATATCTCTTTCTGTTTTTCTTTCACTTTGTTGCACTCTCTCTCTCTCTCTCCCTCTAGCTCTCTTTTTTTCTCTCTCTAGCTTTCTCTCTCTAGCTCTCTGTCTCCCTTTCTAACTCTTTGTAACTCTCTCTCTCTCTTTCTAACTCGATCTTTCTAACTCTTTCTAACTCTCTTTCTAGCTCTCTCTCTTTCTAACTCTTTCTCTCTTTCTAACTCTTTCTTTCTAGCTCTCTCTCTTTCTATCTCTTTCTCTTTCTAGCTCTCTCTCTCTTGCTAGCTCTCTCTCTCTTGCTAGCTCTCTCTCTCTCTCTTTCTAACTCTTTCTCTCTTTCTAACTCTTACTTTCTAGCTCTCTCTCTTTCTATCTCTTTCTCTTTCTAGCTCTCTCTCTTTCTATCTCTTTCTCTTTCTAGCTCTCTCTCTCTTTTGCTAGCTCTCTCTCTCTCTTTCTAACTCTCTTTCTAACTCTCTTTCTAACTCTCTTACTCTCTTTCTAACTCTCTCTTTCTATCTCTTTCTTTCTAGCTCTCTTTCTATCTCTTTCTCTTTCTAGCTCTCTTTCTCTCTTGCTAACTCTCTTTCTATCTCTTTCTAGCTCTCTTTCTATCTCTTTCTCTCTTTCTAGCTCTCTTTCTCTCTTGCTAACTCTGTTTCTATCTCTTTCTAGCTCTCTCTTTCTATCTCTATCTCTCTTTCTAGCTATCTCTTTCTAGCTCTCTCTTTCTAGCTATCTCTTTCTAGCTCTCTCTTTCTATCTCTATCTCTCTTTCTAGCTCTCTTTCTAGCTCTCTTTCTCTCTTGCTAACTCTTTCTATCTCTTTCTAGCTCTCTCTTTCTAGCTTTCTTTCTCTTTCTAGCTCTCTTTCTCTTTCTAGCTCTCTTTCTTTCTTGCTAACTCTTTCTATCTTTTTCTAGCTCTCTCTCTCTTTCTAGCTCTCTTTCTCTCTTTCTAGCTCTCTAGTTTTCTCTCTCTCTAGCTCTCTTTCACTGTAAACCTCTATCTCTAACTCTCATTTTAACTCTTTCTATGTTTATCTCTAAAACTATCTCTCAAATTATCTATCTTAACGCGCATCTCTAATAGCGCTATCTTGTAACGCGCAACACCACTGGCCACATGTATTCACATACAAGTCGCTGTGTCCCACGAACACGTTGTCAAGTCACTGAATACGTGTGTCTAGCGATTATCGCCATGTGTTGTACTCGGCTTAACTATCTCTCCAACTCAATCTCTCTCTCTCACTCTGTAACTCAATCCCTTTAACTTAATATCTAAGTCTCTCTCTCTATCTCTCTCTCTCTCTCTCTCTGTATTACTCTCTCTTTAACAGTCCCTCTCTGTGTTTCCCGAAAAATGTTTCATGTATTTCATGTAATTTTGTGTAGTAAGGTCTTTTTTTTCGAACAATTTTGAGCAATGTTTCTTTCTAAAGTAATTATGTGTTTGTCCTTTGGGAAATAACTAAAAATAGATAGATGGATTTATTTTATTTTACTATCCAATTGTAAGTAATTTGAAAATAATAAGTAATTTTAATTTTTAATATAAAGTTTACTTTATGCTTAAAGATGTTTTATGAAGAACATGATTTTCAATGCAATTTTAGAAGAGCAACACTAAGGAAAAATTGAAAAGTGTATTAGAAACTAGAAAAGGTGGCTGAATGTTGATATCTTTTAAAATAAGCTTTTTATGTGAGTTTCAAAATGAATCAACTTTTAAACATTTTGTTCCTAAAAGACAGCAGAACAAGGAGTTCAAGGGGCTATTTCATTTTACACTTTAAACCCATATTTAAAGTGGTTCATGAGTAAATTTGCTAACAAACACACAAAATAATAAATTTGAATTATGGACATAGGTTTTTTTAGAAGCAAATTTAAACTTGCTATAAAAAAGTAGAAAAGTGATGAATGTCTTAGAAATATGTTCATGACGATTTTAAAATCATTTATGAAATTTAATGTCTTTTAAAACGACTATAAAAAACGATTTGTAATAAGAGATTTTTATATAGAATTTTAATATATATTTTTATCACATAACGTTGACATTTTAATGAGCTTTTAAAAAGCACCATTAAAAGAACACCAGAAAGTAATTCCAAAATATAATTTCTCTAGAAAATAATATAGATTTAGAAAACTACTTTTATTGTTTTTTGAAATATACTTATAATAATAATGTTGCCCAATTTCAGGTTTATTTTGTAAAAGTAATGTAATTGGGTGAGGGAGTCAAGTGTGGGTGTGTGTGAATGTGAGGATGTCATGAAGTTTTTATTTTTTGCTGATATTACAGTTTCTAAAAGCAAAATGAAACTAATTTTGGACAAATTTTGAAAACAGGCAAGTACTTCCATAATTGTGAATGTCTCTCTAAACTTTTTCAGATTAGGGGCCACATAGAATGTTGGAAAGTGCTGGGCGGGCCAGATATATGTGACCCCCACGGGACATAGTTTGGGAACGCCTGAAGTAGAACAAAAGACCCAAATGCAGTTTTGAAGTGTAGTTGAGACAACTGTTGTTTGATGTTGTGATGATCACATGGTAGGCTAAAAATTGAAGTTACTGTCATAGTGAAACAAAAATCAGTCCTTTTGCAAAGTGACTAGGTCGTTATGAAAAGCCACCACTTTTGTTGTATAGGCCCTAAATTTTCTAGGATTTTAGACAATGTTCAGAATACCTACTACTAGTCACACCAATGTTATTTTATACCTAAGTACCTACTGTAGTTTCCATTATAAAAGTTATAAATAGTATATTATTTAATAGAAACAAACGTGGTTAAAACATGGTTCAGTGTAGCAACAATGGAGATATTTTATGGAGTCACCTGCATTGGTAAAACATGGTTAATCCACATTACTGCAATGTTACTAAGGTGTCAGAACATAGTTTAATCTGCATAGTGCCACGGTGTCGCATATAACAATTTTGAATATGCGACACCACAGCCACGACACTGTGACGGCATGGTACTAATAACTATTCCCACGATGACACTAGCGCGATATTTACTGTCATGACAGAAGTTTCGCGACATCAGTGTCACCATGAGAACTGGGCGTTATACAGATTAATCACCGAATTTAAGGCTTCTTTTTTTTTGTAATTAATAATAATAATAATGGATAAAAATTTTGGAGGTTTTTATGTTTATGATTTTGAATTGTAGTTTAGGATGAAAACTTGTTTATTTGCCCAAATGTCAATTAGACTTAGACTTAAATACACAATTTCACAAATAATAGAAAAGTAACAAAAAATGTAGCATATATATTGAACAAAAAGGACTTTTTTTGTTATAAAAGTTTCTACTAGTTTTATTCTCCACATGTACAGGCCTCCATACCTATATATTTATGGTTCGGATTATTATTGCAATATATAGCAAATGTGAAGTAATCATCATTAGAACAATTGCAATTATGCTTTTTTTCTTCTAATAAAGACTGGTTAGAGAGGCTAGATGTCTGATTACTATCAGTTGTCAACGAGGAAGTTCTAGCCTCTAACCTGTGTTTTTGGTTGAAAAAAACAACAACATAATTTTTGGTTGTTCTAATGATGATTACTTCCCAATTAACCCTTGGGCCATAAATCGAAATACATTTGTTTTTGATCATATATTGCATAACAATCCGAGCACTCAGTAATGAGTAATGAAAATCTTGAATTCTTTTATACTGTTGTAGTAGTAGATAATACTTGACATATTGGTATACTCCATATTTTGTGATCCCTAATTGTGTCATTCCATTAAAAGTTTCATGCAAATTAGAAACAAGTTTTTTTTATATATTTGTCTTGTCAGTTTGTGGAAGTTTAATATCGAAATCAATACTCTTTATTAGAAGATGGTGTCTCCTGTGTCGGTCTACATTAAATATTGCTTATCATAACAGAATTAAATTAACATTAAGTTATATGTACAATGTACATGTAAGTAGTTACTATACGTGAAGACGACACCCATTTTTCTGGGGGATACCTTAAAAATTTTGACAATAAAAAAGGTAATATGCATTGTTGCGTAGTTTGTTGTATTAGCTTAATAAGAATACAAATTGAAAGTGCTTTTAGCTGCAATTTTCTGATTAGAAATTCATCTAGACCCTGTTTCATCTTGATGAAAATTATGAAATCTCAACTGAGAGAAAAAATGAGCTAATATTCTATATGAGAGTACAAATGTGGCCTCCACCTACTCATTATAATGGTTTGGTTGATTGTTAGGTCAATTGCAGTGAGAAAGCCCCTATCGGCCTACCACATTATACCATAAATCGCCATTTCTTAACTACATTATATTTACATTAAAATGGTGTTTTTGAGGCAAAACTATAGTTAAAGTTTAACTTCCATTTAATTAAAATACATTACAGTAATTCCTCAACTTGCACGGTTAATTTGTTCCAGAGTTTTATGTGTTAAGCACTTCATATATTTGTATTGCTTTTACGGAGCCAATTTATAAGTGGCGTTGCTATTATTGTAAGAGCCGGCACTATAACCGCGTATTCATGTATCTGTATAGTTATAAGTCGAGGGATTCACTGTACTTTACCTGAAATGATAAAATAGAAACTGGCCATGCAGTAACCAAAACCTAAAAGAAATGTAAGAATGCATGCGACCAGAAATCGTTGAAAAGTTGAAATTATTCAGCTAGTTAGTTGAAAAGTTGAAATTATTCAGCTAGTTAGTTGAAAAGTTTTATTCAACTATTCAACTTGGACGTTTATTTCGCACATCGGCTGTAAGAGTGTCACAACTAAAAAAAAACACTTTTGGGGGGAATGAGTTTAAAGTTAAAGAGAGAAGATTCATGGCTTACTTTGCTGAGCTTTTCAAGTGAAATAACCGTTTTAACTATTCCCAATATTAGTTAATTTGGCTTCCCTACAATAGGTTGAGATAGAAAAAAATGCAACTTTAAACTCAATTTTTCCCAAAAAGTGTTTTTTTTTTAGTTGTGCCACTCTTCCAGCCGAGTTGCTAATTGTGCTTTTTCTGGTTTAAAACACATTTTCAACCTTATTTTCATGAAAGAAGAAGAGTCTAAAAATGTATTATGAATTTTCCATACAGTTGTCATGTGACTTACACTCATATTCAGTCTACTTTTATAATCAGAATAGAACACTTGACAACAAAAGATAGTTAAGAAATAAATTTCTTCCTTTAGTTTTAATTAAAATTATATACTGTGAGTGTGTGTGTGTGTTGTAAGTGGTTGTTTCTATTCAAAATGAATGTTTTTTTAAGAGACACAATATATAATAATATGATAATCAATATCATAAAAATAAGTTATATTTTTCTTTTAAGAATCCCTATGATTAAAAATGAAAATGGATCATAAAAAGGAGAAATTTGATATCGCGGTCTTTTAATAAACAAATTTATTTGAATTTTTATTGGCTTGTGGGCAATATTTGGTTGAAAACAAGTCTACTTTTACTTTATATGTGAACAGGTGACTTTTATTGAGTTTTTAGCAAACAATAGACCTTTATTTTAGTTTGTAAAACAAGTTAGTTAAAGAGGAAAGAAACATAATGAAAAAAAAGACAACAAAAAAAATCTTAATACATGAAAAGAACACTAAAAGTTATATAAACAAACCATTAAATAAATACAAAATGGCCAATCTTGGTGGATATTAGACGTTATTGTCGGTCGTTTCACGATTCTTAATCACCTGATTCTTTAGAAACTCGGTTGCGGCAATTAGAATTTTCTTGTCGGTAATTCTCAGGTTAATAGCCATTTTTTCTTTATTATTTAAGTTGTCCTTTTTTAAGATATTTTCATCCTGCTATTGAAACACAAAAAAACAGTTACAATATGTTTAGTACTAAAGGTGTTTATTCCTTAATGATTTTTAAGTCAAAGCATGTGCTAAACTCACCAACTTCTGCATGAAATCTTAGCAGTATTTTTGACTTAACAGGTGGTTTTTAAGTGTAAACGCAACTTGAACTCTTTGATTATTCTGTTTTTCAGGAGAAACTTGAAAGTGTTTTAAAAACTAGAAAAATATCTCATGAGAATTTTTTTTATAAAAAAAAGCTTTTTTATGTAAGAGTTTAAAAATGACTAAACTTTCAGCAGATGGTATTTTTTATTTTTTTTTAAAAAAAAAAGTTTATTTTGAAAGATTTTAGCATTATCATTATTTATCAATGATTAACTATTCTACAGTAGTTTCTAAAACACTTAGATTTTTTTTTCGTAATGTTTCTCCTGAAAAACGTTTGTTTGAAAAATATAAATTTTCGTAAAACCATTGGTGCGGAGAGTGATATCTCCAATAGATCAATAGCCACTGCAGTGGCGCCTTCCGGAGAGGGAAAAACAAAATAAAGATCTATTCAGCCATTTTCAGCATTTAATTAAATAAAAATTATGTATTCCAAAACAAGTGAATTAGAAACGTATTTTGTCCATCGATGTGTGTTTTGTGACAATTGAGTAAGAACAGGCAAATTAACACCAGCTTGGGTGTTGGATGATGATGATGATGTGTGGTTTTGACAAAAGGGATTCATTTACTAAATTACCCATGAAATTCAATGAATTGAAAAATCGTCATCTAGGTTCTAAGAACCTATTTTGGGTTTAGAAGAAGAAGAAGAAGAAAAAAGGTAGACCCAACACAAGGGCGGATTTACCAATGGGCAGAGTAGGCAGCTGCCTAGGGCGGAAAATTTTTGGGGGCGGCAAATTGTAAAATTTTTTTTTGGAAATTCGTTTTGGATACAAAAAAAAGTATTGTAAAACAATAAACTGCCTAATATAACTTGGTTGGCAAGAGTAATTGAGGTAACAAGAGCCAGAATGACCACTTCTGACAAAACAGTTGACATTACCATTGTTAAAAGCATACAAAAGTAACTTTATTACTTTAAGAAAAAAGTTGCTGCCTAGGGGCGGCAAAATGGTAAATCCGCCACTGACCCAACATAAGACTACATATACATATTATAATAGAACCGACAACGAGTTCCCAATAATAATTGAATCATATGAAATCCAAATACACATCATCATCATCATAATCAGTACTCAATGAACTATCAAAGATGCGAAGAAAGTTCAATAGCTTTAACACAGTGCCAAACACCACTCAAGATCAATAAAATTTTCTAATACATAAATTAGAGAGTGGCATGATTATTTTTAACAGTCAAGGCCCCTTCTAGTCACTGATCGATTTTCAGGGTCCCTAGTGACGACAATATTGTTTGTCTCTTTATAATAAAAAAAACATACTCGCTTTGGATTTTCTTAGCTAGTAAGGATTTGAACATACAGACCACTTTCGGTGGTTGATTTCGACTGCAAACTCGACCACTTTCAATTTTTACATAAAAATACATTGCAACCACAGTTCAACCATCTGCAAATTCATTTTGCAGTTGAAATCGACCACCAAAAGTGGTCTGTATGCCAAGACACTAAGGTGCCACTTGTCGTTTTACTAAATGAATTTTCAGGCTGCTTTTTTTTTTGGAACTTCTTAGGTCAATTGTGAGGCTTCCTTGAGGCCTTTTAGGGTGATTAGGATTTTTGCCGAATTTCAGTAGCGTGTTTGTACCTGTTAATGTTCCGCCAATGTTAATAAGTTATTTGAGGGCTATGTGTTCAAAATTTTCGGGAATTAAAAGCGGGGCTTTTTTGACTTTTGGAAATCCATTTAAAAAAAGTTGGACTGAATTTTGATTCAAAATTTGTTTCTTTGTTAAACTTTTTTACAGTTAGTAAATAGACTTGAGGTTGAGAATCACTCAGTTTTTCCCATTAATTTGTTTGGAATGTTTGAAATAACTTTGGACATATTTTCTTTACAACCTAAAAATGATAATTATCTTATGATGCATAATCAGAAATTAATTAATATTTACAATCTGAAAATATTTGTATACCAAAAAAAAGACATAGAATGTTCATGCATTAATTGAAAACATAAGTATTTTTTGGTCGTTTTTGACATATTTTCGATAAGAGACACTTTTGTAATTCTCTCTTTCTCTACATGTATCTCTCTCTAAATGAAATCTTCTTAAGTAATGTATTTTTTATGTAATGAGCAGGACACTGATTTTTATGCAAAATATCAATCAAATGTTTCTCAATTTGTGGCCCCAAAATGCCAATTATCAAATAACCATCATCATCATCATTAGTGCAACTGCAATTATGCTTTTTCTAATCAAAAAGACTGGTTAGAGGCTAGCTGTCTTGTTACTATCAGTTTTCAACTAGAAGGTTCTAGCCTCTAACCAGTCTTTTTGATTAGAAAAAATAATTGTTTGTTGATCTAAACATGGTTAGAGGACCGTCTAGTTGACAACTGATAGTAACAAGACAGCTAGCCTCTAACCAGTCTTTTTGATTAGAAAAAAAAACAATTGTTTGTTGATCTAAACATGGGATTCTTACTTCACAATTGCCTCCTGAGTCACAGATTGAGAAGCTTGATATTTTGCATACAAATCCGAGCTCTTAATTATTAATTATTATAATTGTTGACAATGTGGCTAGGGAAGAATTCCACACTCATAATAAAATCCCACGGAATTTGAACACTTTGTAAGGAATTTAACATGAAGCGCCATATTATCTTTCTTGCTGTGTTTCTCAGCATGCGTGATTCCTCCCTTATTGTAGTTTTTTTTTTAATTTTTACCTCAAGTGTAGTTGAATAAGCCCTTAAAAGTAAAGACAGACGAACTAATAAGAAATTTTGAACTCTTTTATCCAAATCTGGATTATATGTAATCATTTCGAGTTGAAAAAGATCTAAAAGATGAATGTCTTCTTCCATAGACATCCACATGTCCAGTTCCTCTGAAAATAAGAAAATATATTACAAATTAATATCATTAGATTATTAATATATTTCTTTTGTTTTGTTCTCCATCGTTATTCAGACTAACCCTTGGGGAGGAGGAAGAAACTTACATTCCAGCTTAATATTTGCTAAAATAACAGTTTTGTTTTCTAATTACTGTTCTTTCTTCGGGCATTTTACTTCTTTTAGAAAAAGGAGACGGGAGGTTAAAGGTCTAGCAAAACGAATGAAAGCCAAGTTTGTCATACAATTGAAAACGGGTTTAACACGAAATGAGGGAAATAAAACCGGGACTTGAAAATATATTTCGTTTTAAGAGGGCTGAATAGAAAAATACTTGTGCTAGGTAGATGGCGCCTGCAACAACCTCCATAGGTGGCCAAACTACACTCGTCACAAATTAGTTGAAATCGAATGCAGCCTCCTTTTAGCCTCTAAAAGCCACGTCCAAAACAACCTTAATTATCCTCAGCACGTGGACAAACTTACCCCTGAGAACGCAATATAAGTGAAGAGAGAGAGAGAAAGAGCACGTGTAGAGAAATAGCGATGACGCAATTAAGTTTGTCACGTGAAAAAAAAAAGGAAAAGTTGTCAAGAGTTTAAGGGGTGTCAGTACATTTCTATGGGAGGAAGGCTAGTGGCGCCATCTACATGCAATCTTAACGGATTTGTCTTGGTATTAATTTTCGTGTTAAATGGATTTTTCACTGTATGAAATAATTTCAAGATTTATTTAAAACTAGAAGAGTAAATAAACAAATGTGAAAAAGTATCTTTTAATGTAAACTTTTGAAGGTAGTTTGAATTTGATCAAGTTTTATAGTTGAAGGGGATTTAGAAGGTGGGGGTGGGCTTAGAAACCGTAAAAAACAGAGGACAGTATTTAAACATTTGAACCATTAAAAGAGTACATCAGACTGTTTTTAGATGGTTTAGGAACAGCGTGATTTTCGAACTATTGATTATTTGGTCTTTCAGGTGCAAAATGAAAAACAACTGAAAAAAACTAGAAGGGTAAATGAAGTTCAATCACTTATGAAGTATTTTCATGTTGATTTCTTTAAAAAAAACTGTTATTGACAAAAATTTTAAAAAAAATATATTATCTGCTTAAAATTGAACCATTTCCAGACTGAAATACTGAAATATTCATTTTGAAAAATATCAAACATTAAAATACCCCTTAAGATGGATTTAAAGTGTAAACGCCTCTCGAACTTTTCATAATTCTGTCTTTCAGGATGAAAGATAAGAAAAACTAGACAGTGTTTTAGAAACTAGAAGGGGAGCTCAAAAACATAATAATATTTTCAGGTTAATATCTTTCAAAATAAACATTTTATAGACAAAAATTAAAAAAATATTCATCGACAAAAAAGCTTATTTTACAAGATATCAACATGAAAAAAACCATTGAGTGATTGAATTACGTTCAACTACCTTTCTAGTTTCTAAAAACACATTCAAGTTTCTTTTCAGTCTGCATCTGAAAGATAGAATAATCAAGAGTTGGTTCAATTTAAAAGTAAAAAAAAACCGACCAACCGCAATAAAAAAGTTTATTTTGAAAGATATCATCATGAAAATACCATACTGTACTTTCGCTATTACTCTTCTAGTTTCTAAATCTTGTAACACAAATTTCTTTCAAAGTAGTTTTTTTTTTAAAAAAACAGAACATACGTGTTTTACTACAACACGTCTGGTAGCAGAGAAAATAAGCATAAAAATAAAACGATTTATGTCACTCAAAAAACAATGTAATCAGAACAACACAGGTAGAAGATAGATGTGTTTAGAAAGCATAAACAGCTAAGACAGCTAAAGCTGTTTTAAAATTGAGCTTGAAGATTTTTCTCTTCTTTTAAAGCTTTGAAAGCCGCCAAGGTTTTGATATTTCGTCTCTTTTTTTTTGGTATGAAATACATGGAAGTTAATGCAAATTATTTCTTAGCACGTAAACACATCGTGTATTCACTACGGGTAATAAATATATTGATGGATCAAAACCATCGGAATTGCAGTCAAACCGGGGGTGTTTTTTTTTTTTACTTTTTTCTCTGAAATACTCCGAAATATTGTTGAAACCCTATATTAGAACACAAATTCAATGTAATCTCTTGAGTCCACAAAGCTTTTAAACTTTTCTAAACTTAAAAAAAAGTTTGCGGAGGAAAATCTTTTTAAAAAGTCGAAAAGATATATAAACGAATTAAAATTAAATTAAATTCCTTTCAATCTAACGTTATTTTTATGCTTTAAAGTGGTTTTAAAAGTTTAACACTTCTCAAACTCTTTGATTATTTATGTCTTTCAGGCGCAAAAAACAACTGAAGAGAAACGTGAATGTGTTATAAAAACTAGAAGGGTAAAATCAATCACATAAAAGTATTTTCATGTTGATATCTTTTAAAATAAGCTTTTTTTTTCGTCTGTTTGAAAATGAACCAACTTTAAGAAGATATAATTTTTAAAATTTTATTTCTATAAAGTGTTTATTTTGAAATAAAACACAGACCTGCAATGGAAAAAAATGTCTGTAAACTTTTAACTGATTTTTTAAAATCAGTTAAAAGTTTTCAGACATTTTTTTTTTCTCCATCAAAACAACAAATCAAGAAAAAAACTTCCAGACATTCTCAATGATCATAATTTTGCAGACTTGTGTAAATAAATTACATGAAAATACTCTTTTTAAGTGATTGAGCTTTCTGAAAACATATTCAACTTTTTTTTTATTTTGCATCTGAAACACATAATAAACACGAGTTCGAGAGTTTGTTGACACTTTCAAGTCACCTTGAGGATATTTTCATGTTTGATATCTTTCAAAATAAACTTTTTATAGACTTCAAATTTTTTAAAAAATAAATTCAGCTTAAAGTTAGATTATTTTTTTTCAAACTGCCTTAAAAAAAGATTAGTTTGAAAAGATAGCTACCATTTCTAGTTTCTAAAACAATTTTTTAGTCTCTTAATTTTGCTCTTTTGAAAGACAGAATAGAATTAATGAGTTTTAGAAAACCAGCTGTTCGTAAACCATCATAAGAGAGAGAGAGAGAGAGAGAGAGAGAGAGACTGAGAGAGAGACTAATAATTAATTCTAATTAGGTTGTAATAATGAAAACAGAATGATGCAAACAGGTATTGCCCATGTACAGGGGAGGAGGAGGACTGAATACATGAAATTCAATCAATTGATGAAAGTACGTTTAAAAAAATTCTGAGTCTCAATACAAATTTGATCGATTCGATGATTCTTTTTGAGAAAAAAAAAGATGTAGAATGTGGTGATGTTAGAGGGTAACAAAAAGAGAAGAACAACCCAGAAAAATTAATAAAAAAGTAATAAGAAAAGAGATGAACCTTTTTTATTGAAAGGTTTTTAGTCATTTAATAAAACATATGTTGCCGTTCTTCCTTTTCAATGGAAACTAATTTGCATACAAAATTAATATTTAAATATGCAATGAATAAAAAGAGAGAGACAAACCCTGTGTCATTGAAAAGATGCGACTGAAAGCCCAAAGTTGATCACTGATTGGTTGAGAATTGCAGGTCACACAAAATGTAGCATTCCTGTAACGGTAATATGTTTACATTAAAAAAAACGTTGCCTTTTTTTGTATGTTTGATGTTAAAACAACAACAGAAATTGGACATTTTACAAATTGCAAAGCAACATATATTAAAGGCCTGTGGCTGAGGGACACAAAATCTAAATGCAGATTGTAAAAAAATGCATTGTTAGAAAATCATAAGCTGCATTTACCTTTTTTTTAAAAAAAAATATATCACACATTCCGTTATTCATCAATTTAGAAATAAATGTAGTGACATCCACACCGCTGAATAAATTGATGACTTAACAGAATGTGTGATATATTCATATTAGAGGTTGTGAACTAACGCGACTGTATTCTAAAACGTTACTTAAACCAAAGTTAAACTTTAAATCATGACTGATATCTCTCTCTTCATAGACTTAATTATATAGTAAGTGTATGGAGAGAGAGATGTGTCATGATTTAAGTTTAACTTTATTTTAATTAACGTTTTTAAATATGGAGGTTAGGCGTTGATTTATAAACTAAGTCATTACGCGTTTTATTTTGCACAATTTATTTAAAATTAAAATATTTTAATTGCACTTTTAATTTTTTAAAATTTTAATTTGAAATAAAAAAAATTGTGCAAAATAAAACGTAACGACTTAAGAACGTTTTAGACGAACAATAATATTGCACAATATTTTTGATATTGTACAATTATTATTATTGATCATTTTGGAGGATATATTGGACGTTATTATAACATATTGTCTAGAGGGAGCTCTGAGCATCAAAAAAATATTATTGAGCATCTAGGGGGGGGGGGGGGCACTTTTAGCTTACAACCCAATAAAAGATGATGTCCGTCAGTCAGTCTCTTACCATATACATTCTCAAACCTTTTGACCTATCGAGACCAAATTTTACAAAGTTACTTCTTGTGACCTTCCAAATAACATAGGTTACCTGGAGATAACCCCAAAACAAACTAGGCTGACGTACAGGGCCAGATATAAATAATAATAAAACAAGTGAGTCTTATTTATCTATCTTAATGTACAATTCATATTCAAGCTAGAATAACAAATAGCCTGGGGTGGGGGTACCTTTATATTTTGGCTCTGGGCAGAAAACAGACATTACTTTTTTTGCATTTATGGGCTTTTTGGGTCCTCAGGGGGTCTGTTGGGCCCTCCTAAGGTTGTTTTGGGTCGTTTAGGACGTCTAGAAGAGTTTTCATTTTTTCCATTGTTGCTTTGTGTTGCATTTTTTCCCCTTCTCCCTCTGCCACAGGTCTTCTTGGCTGCTTGTAGAGTAATTTATAAAATTGAAATTAACTGTCCTGAAATGATTGATATAATAAGAGGTTTAGGGGTCGTATTCGTAATGATGAACTCATGAATTTTTGATAGAAAGTTACATGGAAAAGATGATGAGTTTAGCACTAGCTTTGACTTACGATGGTTTATGTTTTTGTAAAAAAAAAAAGCAAAATTAAAAGAAACTAGAAAGTGCTTCGGAAACTAGAAATGGTAGCTCAATCAATTAAAGAGTACTTTTTATGTTGATATCTTTCAAAATAAACTTTTTATATCCACAAAAATTATAAAAATTAAAGACTGCTTAAAGTTGAATCATTTTCATACTGAACTAAAAAAAGCTTATTTTAAAAGATATTAAACATAAAAATGCCATTAAAAGAAAATACTCTTAAAGATATTCTTCTAGTTTCTAAAACACTTTGGAAGTTTCTCTTGAATTTTTTTCTCCATTTTGAACATTATTTCCACTAGGAGTCGCTAGCCTCCAAGCTGAGATTGTGAAGTTATTTATATAAAATCAAAGGTGTGTGAAAATAAGGCGAAATAGGTGTAGGAGCTCGTACATAGAGGCTAAAAAGCTATTAATAATGTGCATTTTTGTGCCATTTTGTTTTTCTTACATTTGTCCAATTTTCATTCTGTCCAATAAATGACACTTTTTAGCATAATTGACGTCATTTTTACTTATTCCTACATTTTATATAAAAAAAATGGAAAAGAAATTAAATACAAAAATTTTGTTTAAATCAGAATAATTATTTATTAAATAAATTGATTCACCTAATTTGATTTTGAGATCATTATTAGAGTTGTCAGGAACAAGAAATGCATTGTGTAAAAAGAAATCCGAATTGGATCTGGGTCCGTAAAAGATAAACACCTGTTGTTCCGGTTGAAACTCTTCTAGTGCGTAACATTCCAATGTGTCCTTTTCCAAATCAAAGTCGGTTGACAACTGAAATTCATTAAAACGCAAAAATTTAGTCGGATTTTTTGTTTGTTTAATTAAACAAATTTGTTTGAAACTAGAAGAGTAAAAACAAAAAGGTACATAAATAATTTTCATCATTATTATATCTTTGAAAATAAACATTTTACATTCATATCATTACATCAAACTGTCACAAAAAGTTTATTTTGAAAGATAACGTTAAGAAATTACCTGTTATTCTAGTTTCTTATAAACTTTTGAATTTTTTTTCTTAAGATGGTTTTAAAGCGCAAACGGCTAATCAAACTCTCAGGAACAAAATTAAGAAGCGCGTTTTTAGAAACTAGAGGTGTAACTCAAATCACTTAAAAGCTAATTTCATGTTGAGATTTTTTAAAAAAATAAGCTATTTATGTCAGTTTGTATTGTAAATGACATAACTTTCAACTGACTATATTTTTTTTAACTTTTGGTCTTATAAAATGTTTATTTTGAAAGATATCAATATAAAAATACTATTAAGCTACCCATTTTAGTTTCTAAAACACTTTCATTTTCTCTATAGTATTTGCTCTTGACCACCGTAAACCTTGAATAGCCCCTCGCTTTCTTCCACTGCCCCCAATCTCTTAATACTTTTTTTCGTACCGTTCCCATCCGATGGTTACACATGTCCCAGAATGGAATCAATGCACTTATCCGATGTTTCCCATCTGAATCTGGAATTTCATTCTGTCTTGTCATTACAGTGGACACTGCCCATCTGGTGGAAGAAAATAAATAAGACAAAACTTCATTATGCAAAAACAAAAAACTTCAGAATTGTATAAATCTTCTAACTTAGAATAGAAGACAATTAATTTGTACAATTTTTTTTTGTTTGACAGCTTTTAAAAAAAGAAATTGTCATAATTTAAATTTTAAATGTGTGGTCGTATATTTTGAACAAACAAGAATTTTCTCTAAAATGGTCACTGACTTTATCCCCCTTCAATCCACCCGTTTCTTTCATAGTAAAAACCCTCTCTCCCTTTCCCCCATTTAAAAAAAAACGTCCACAAAACCACATCCCAATTGAAGACTAGAACCAAAATGACAAGGTCGTGACTTTTTTTTTTGTTTTGAAATCCGCCAGATGGCTCTTAACAATTTATGACACATGGTTATACAAAAAAAGCAACTTCATAAATATATAACTATAAGATATTATATTTTAAAATATTTGTTGGGCAGTGGGAATTCTGGATTGTTTGTTTCAAATGAAGCTTAACAAGTTTGCAAGAAGACAAAGATGGAAATGAGGGTGACTGGGTGACTGGAGTAAAAAGTGAAGGGTCCTCCCGTCTTTTTTTTTTGCAGATTCTTATATCATGGGCACTTTATGATAACTTTTATAATCAGGATTTTTTTTCAAAACAAGGTTTTACTTTTTCTTCAAAGAACTTTCTTTTTGAAATTTCAACTGAAGAGTAGTAAATTTATGTTTTTTTTTTTCTAGTTAAAAAGGACCCCTATTTGTTGTTAGCATGGTTGTGTTTTTTTTAAAACTGAGGGAAAGTTACAAATTTATGGGGCACTTAATATCCTTGTAATGAGTTAGGTTGGGTTTGTTTTGGGGTTTGTTTCAGGTTTGGTTTTAAGAGTAACTTATACCTTGTTTTTAGTTTTTATTTAAAAGTTAATTATAGTTAAAGTGATAAAAAAACGGTTAAATTTTTCAGTGGAAACAAATGTGGTTAAATTAACCAGAGTTAAATTTGTCAAAATCCTGAGTTCATTTCAGTGCTTTTCAGGGCATCTAGAAGACTTTCATTTTTTGAAAATATTCATGGAATTCATCATTCATTGAAAATATTTATAAAACTTCGAAAATTCATTGCAAGTGAACCAAACGAGCTGGAATGAAACTGTTGGAATCGATGCCATTCCCAGAGAAGTCAGGAATGCAGGGATGTCTTCAATTCTATACTATATTTGGTTATCATGGTTAACCACATTATTGAAAGATTACAGTAAAAAATATAATAAGAAAGGTTTACACTTGTTTTAAACACCACATTTGGTCTAAAAACAATATGGCGGTTATTCACGTCTGTCAAAAAGAGTGGAAACATAACAGGATGTAGGCTTGTCTAACAGGAAGTCACGTCAAATCATTTAAATACAGGTGCAGTACCGTCTTTACTATAAGGGCACACGGGGCCCGTGCCCAGGGCCGATATATTCGCTTACACTAAAAAAGGAGCTCAAATTTTTTTCTATTTTTAGGTAAATACCTACTAAGAATTACCGTCAACATTTCTAAATTGAAATGTTAATAGGACACCAGATCAGATTTTTAAATTTTTTCTAATTTTTACTATCCAATGGGGCCCCCAATTTTTGTGTGCCCAAGGGCCCTGACATGCCCTAAGACGGCCCTGTACAGATGTGTGTTTCAAAAAATGCAAACACTGAAGTACACTTTCTAACTGAACATGTTGTAAATTACTTAAAGAAATTCATCTAATAATCGTCTAAAAATAATTTTATGATCTTTGAATTATTTTCAAAACTGACAAAATAAAGAGGTTATTTTAAAATAACATCAAAAGACTGAAAACACAAAAGTACCTTTCTAGTCTTAAGATGGTTTATAAGTAGCTAATTTTCGAACTTTGATAAACTGATTATTCTACCTTTCAAGGGAGCAAAATGAAGAAAATAGCTTGAAAATGTTTTAAAAACTAGAAATGTACCTCAATCAATTAAGATTATTTTCATGTTTGTTATATTTCAAAATAAACTTTTTATAAATAAAAATGAAAAACTTTGCAAATTTTCAAATTGATATAAACAAGTTTATTTTAAAATATATCAAAACACACAAAAATACCCAAGTTATAAGGGATTGAGCTACCTTTCTAGTTTCTAGTACACTTTGAAATTTTGCTCGTCTCTGAAAGACCAGAATAACCCAGACTTCGATTTAGATCCATTCTTTTTAGGTTGTAATTATTATGATTTTTTTAAAAGCATTATTAAAATAGAAATCCTTCCGAGTGAGTGATAATTGTGATCACTGATTAGCATTTTATATTCTCTATTTAGCAGAAATACAAAACAAAAATGATGGAGGTATTAAAATTATGAATTCTGCGGAAGTCGGCTTTATTCACTCGAGTTAATAAGGTTGTATTTGAGTGGCTCACTGAAGCATCATCAGCCACCTGAGGCTGATTTTATGTTAGCCAATGAAACGACGTGTAAACTTAAATCAAGTTAGCCTAACTTTTTTTTTTAATCCATGCGAGGCTTAATAAGAGTTAGGACAACTAAAACAAAAGATTGATCCAGTTGTTATGACAATATGGCTTTATATTTTATTGTTAGAAACATTATAATATTATATGTATATTATTGTACATAATTATAAAACTGCTTGGGGAACGTAATAATTCTTGTTTACATTTCATTTTAAAGTGTAAACATGCCTTTTGGAGTTATTATATTTTTCAGATTCACAATGAAGAGAAACTTGAATGTGTTTTTTTTTAGAAACTAGAAGGGTAACTCAATCACTTAAAGAGTATTTTCATGTTTGATATATTTTTTTTTTTCAAAATAAACTTTTTATATCAAGTTTGAAAATGACCCAATAAGTTTTAAGTTTATTTTCAAAGATATCAACATGAAAATACCTTTTAAAAGTGAATGAATGAGCTACCCTTCTACTTTTCTAAAAAAAAAAAACTTTCTAGACAGGCAATTAGAAAACGGGATAAACATAAGTTGGCTCCGCCCTTTTTATTTTTTTTTTCAAAATAAACTTTTTATATCAAGTTTGAAAATGACCCAATAAGTTTTAAGTTTATTTTCAAAGATATCAACATGAAAATACCTTTTAAAAGTGAATGAATGAGCTACCCTTCTACTTTTCTAAAAAAAAAAAACTTTCTAGACAGGCAATTAGAAAACGGGATAAACAGAAGTTGGCTCCGCCCTTTTTATGACGACCAGCAACTTCTAATTGGTTTGTTGTGTAGTCTGATGTCACATATTCCGCTCTTTTCAACGTCGAACCACACAACAAACCAATTAGAAGTTGCCGTTCGTCATAAAGAAGGGCGGAGCCAACTTGTGTTTATCCCGTTTTCTAATTGCCTGTCTTTCTAATTTCTTTCCATTTTGCTCTTCTAAAAAAACTAGAATAATCAGAGTTCGAATATCAGCTGTTCATAAAATGAAGACTAAAATCCATTTGTCCATCAGTTAGGGTGAAATGTTGACGTCATTAATGGAAACCGTCTCTTGATTAAACCCATGTGATAATATTCACCATAAGGGGCTAATCTAGTTTTTTTAAAAAACAAAAAACTTTTCAGTTAAGTTAAGATGAAGAAAAAAGGGAGACAGATGTGTTCACACTTGAGTCTGTTTCATTCTTCATAAAGGTTATCTAATGTAGTGTTTGTTGTTTGTTGTTGTAACATTACATTTTTTGTTATCATATTTAAGACAAAAAAAAATTAAGTGGTTCAAAAAGTTGATAAAACAAAAGAAGCTGCTTTGTTAACCACTTAAAAAAATTCCATATCTCAATTCTTGAAATAACATAAGATTGACTTGTGTAACAAATCGTTTGACGACAATCAAGTCTTTTGATAAAAACACACATAAGTTATTCAAGAAAACAAACAAAAAAATGTCAAAAAGGGTTTGTTTGGGAGCAACTTTTTTTTTCATATTTCATTTGAAAAAAACAAAGCAGAACAAAAACGAGTTCCTTTTTTTTTTGCATTATGTAAATGCATTATGTAAATGAAAAAAAGAAGTCATGCTTGATATAGTGGCTGTGTTCGGAAACTGTTAACACAATCGAGAAAAAGGCTTTTTCTAGACCAGCGTTTAACCTAATGGGGTTCCATAAAGGGATAGTAATACCTTGTACACACAGGGAGTTAAATGAATTCAAATTAAATGTGTTTAGGTGTGAATTATACGGAATCCAGTTAAGGACACATGAACACAAATAAAAATTGACTTTAATATTAATATTTTAAATTGAAAAATACTAAATCAATATTTTGTGAATAGTTTCTATATTATATTTAAGTATTAACTCAATATTTTCAGATTATTAACTGAATAAATTGAATTCGACGACATATTGTTTGTTTGCCCTTCACACAGGGGCTCTGTAGAACACGATTTCAATTTTAATTTACATGTAAGTAGTCCATCATCAGACATTCCAACACAACTCAAAAATTAAATGACACATAAAATGTGTTGTCATTTTTATTTGATTTTGTTTAAATATTTATTTAGGGATGGGCCATTCGAATCCTCGAATCTTTAAAAAAAATATTCGAGATTCGAAAACTCGAATCTAAGAAGCTTTCGAATCCTAACCTAAAAATCTGTTAAAAACTTTGGTAAAATTAGTTTTAACTCCAATTGACGTCCAATAGAAGCAGCGTTCACTAACAAAAAAAACCCGGCGATTGTTGTAATTTCGGTTGCAATTCCGGATCACCAATATCATCACCTTGTGGCCTTACCCTGAATGCTACACTTGTTTTTTTATTATTAATAATTTAATAATTTAATATTATTTCATTTATTTGTATCTTTTTAATCAATAATATAGGATTCTTATATGAGAGATTCGAGGAACTTTTAGTATTCGTTCCCCACCTCTTAATTCTCACTATCCGCCATGTTGCTTGTAGAGAAATTTAACCAATGGTTAAATGTAATTACAATTTGTTTCCACTAGATAATTGAACTGTGGTTAACAGTTTATTTTTGTAGTGGAAACGAAGCATAGAGAAAATTAGAAAAAAATTACATTAGGCCTTGTGGTAAAGAGGGGAGGGAGAGGTGAGGATGTTTCCATTAATGAAGTCAATAGTTCAGGGATTAATATCATCCTAATAGATGGACAAGATGGATTTCAGTTAAAACTGTCTCCAATAACATTCTCTCCTCCATCCATCCGTTTGAAATTTGATTTGTTCTTCACAAATCAATAAATTGCATTTGAAATGAAAGGAAAAGTATTAATTGCATTAGATGACCTGAATTATAAAAACAAAATTAATATAAAGCTTGAATGGACTTTTAGCTTTGAAACTAATAAAATATATAATATATTGAATCATTTGAGATCGGATTTTATGAAAAATATCAAGCAAATGTTTCTCAATCTGTGGCCCAAGTGCCAAAAAAAATTTTTTTTTAAATCAAAAACACTGGTTAGAGGCTAGAACATTCTACTTGACAACTAATAGTAACCAGACATCTAGCCTCTAACCAGCCTTTTTTGATTAGAAAAAACAATAATTGTTGGTTGATCTAATGTTGATGATTACTTCACAATTGGCACTTTTGGGCTACAAATTGAGAAACATTTGCTTTTAATATTTTTGCATAAAAATCCGAGCTCCATTGATCTTGATCATGTTTTTTTTTGCAGAAATTTAATTATTTTATTTTCTAAGTTACATCAGATGAGAATTTGGGACTCAATCTAAAATAAGGACAATAAAACGGTTTTTAGAACCATAAAATGGTTGCTCATTAAAAGGTCATTAATGAAATGAGTCTGACATTTATCCTAACAACGCCTACACTTGACATTTATATGTGAATTCGTTTTTTTAAAACCAGATTAAAGACACAAACAACTTAAATACTTCTAGCTAATTAAAAACTTACTACTAGATGGCGTTCCAACCAAATTGCAACCAATCAAAAAACATTCTCGGTTAATTAAATTAGGTTGAACTCCACTTCTATTTGGTCTTTCTTAACCCCAAACAAACTTTATTCTCACCGGAGAAGATAAATGAAGGTTAAGTGACATTTTTAAAAATTATTTTAAATCGTTTTTAATTTTTTTTAAATAATACCTAGTACACACCTGATAATTTAAATGCATTTAAATAATAAACATGTTCTACAGAGTCCCGTGAAGGGCAAACAAACAATATGTCGTTGAATTCAGTTTATTCACAGTTAATAATCTGAAAATATTGAGTTAATACTTAAATAATGATAATAATATATAAAACTATTGACAAAATATTGATTTAGTATTTCAATTTTAAAATATTAATAATAAAGTGAATTTTATGTGACTTTAGTTAGTGACTTTATTATTAATATTTTAAATTACAAAATTTACAAATTTTAAATACTAAATCAATATTTTGTCAATAGTTTATATATTTAAGTATTAACTCAATATTTTCAGATTATTAACTGAATAAATTAAATTCGACCTATTGTTTGTTTGTTCTTCACAGAGGGCTCTGTAGAACGTGTTTAATATTTAAATGTATTTAACTTTTTAGGTGTGCATTAAGTATTACAAAGTTATCATACTTAAAAGCCTTTCAATGTCAAGTGTTCAATTCACAGATGTGTGATGGGAAGGGATGGGGGTGTCCACCAAAAAATACTATTCTAGTCAAAAATGGTCAGTAATAAATATTATAAAACTTAATCAAGTACATAACTGGGTCACAAATTATGGACTCCACCTATTTACTCTTGAAAACTGAAATTTTTAAAGCCTTTCTATTACCAACAAAAAAATGTAAATTGAATTTTATTCTCATATTTTGAAGGTGGGTTCAATTTTAGACCTACTTTTTTTTCTCCTACATGATTCTTAAATTAAACTTTTTTTAAAAAAAAAAAGAAGTTTAAAAAGTAGCTTGAACAGTTGAATTTCAAACACTTGAACATTCTGTCTTTCAGAAGCAAAATTGAGAGAAACAAGAAAGTGTTTTAGAAACTAGAAGGGGAACTGAATCACTTGTGAGACTATTTTCATGCTTATGTCAATTTGAAAGTTATCTTAGTGAGACTTTTAGTTCATTTTTCACTTTAAGTTGGGCCAAAGCATGATGATAACGAATTTTTAATTTGAATAATTACTCTGCAAGGCAACCCAAGAGGGCCTGTGGCAGAGGGACCATTTAGTCCAAAAGCAGCATGGAAATGCATTGTTAAAATAAACATGTATTATTCCCTGTGATACCAATCCCCCCCATTTGAATATAATAAGGATCATTATATATGCTTTGTTTAAATATACTTTTACCCCTGAAAATTTCCCAAATCATAACATTCCCCATGATGCACAGCAACAGGCAATTAGAAATCGGGATAAACAGACGTTGGCTCCGCCCTTGTTATGACGACCGGCAACTTCTAATTGGTTTGTTGTGTGGTTCGACGTTGAAAAGGGCGGAGCATGTGACGTCAGACTACATAACCAACCAATTAGAAGTTGCGTTCGTCATAAAAAGGGCGGAGCCAACTTCTGCTCTTCCCGATTTCTAATTCCCCATGATGCACAGCAGCATCCTCTGGAAGCAAATTCCATTGTCAAATGGCATAGAATGGCAATTTATGGATTAGACGGAAATAGATTTTGAATTACTATATTTTCTAAATGATTTTAGTTTTACTTAAAAAGAGCCTTTTTTCTAGTTTTGAAGGTTATTTTTAAAAAGGTGGAGTATTAATTAAAATAACTGTGTGGAGGTTTTTTGTTATTGTTATTCCTTTTATATAATCTTTAAAATATTTCTTCACTAAAGTTGACATTAAAACCTTGAGTTTAGCTCTTTTTTTAGCTTCTTATTTTTTTTTTTTTAGATCTTCTTTTGTTATTTTTTTGCGACTAATCGGATTTCATTTCGTTTTTTTTTTCTCTAATTATTTTTTAGAATTGCTTTTTTTGCTGCAAATTAATTGGATTCCAAAAAAAAAAGATTAAAAGCTTACAGAAGAAATGTAAATTAGGAGGAACCCATATAACGGTAATTTAGTAACATTACTAGTTTATTTGGTGGTGCTTGAGAAATTGTTGGACTTATATAATTTCCAAATGCATACTTTAGAGGGCGCCACCTAAGATTGCATGATTTAAACTTATTTAAGAAGAAAATTTAGAGCAAAAATCTCTACAGTTTATTAGAAACTACAGGATTGTCACACAAGCTGAAAACCTATAAATGTCAGAAAATTAGACAATTTTCAAAATAAAAGTCAGAGAATTTAGACAAAAAAGTCTAAAACCTTGGAAAAGTTAGGGAATTTAGCAAAAAAAAATAGTCTAAAACCTGGAAACGTCAAGGAATTTAGCAAAAATAGTCTAAAACCTGGAAAAGTCAAGGAATTTAGCAAAAAAAGTCTAAAACCTGGAAAAGTCAAGGAATTTAGCAAAAAAAAGTCTAAAACCTAAAAAAGTCAAGGAATTTAGCAAAAAAAGTCTAAAACCTAAAAAAGTCAAGGAATTTAGCTAAAAAAAAAATAGTCTAAAACCTGAAAAAGTCAGGGAATTCAGCAAAAAAGTAAAACCGGGAAAAGTTTATAACCTGGAAAAACTAAGGAACCAATTTTCTGAAATTCCAGTTCCAATGATTAAAAAAAAATTGAAAAAGACATTTAAATGCTTCCTAAAAGGGGCTCAGAGATTCAGAAGTGCTGAACCAGGGCCCAGACAGAAGTCTCAAAAAGCTTAAAAAAGTGCAAATTCCAGATTTTTTTAAAATTCGACAATAAGTGTGGAAAGAACCAAGTCCCTTTTATCTATTTTTCTCTCTCAATTTCTCATATAACCAAATTATGATAATTCTCTACCGTTTTGTTAACTCAAGACTATTGGTTAGATTATTTAAATGAGTTGCGTCACTCACTATCTTCCCTATGAATGGAAACAACTTTTTTTTTATAAAAAAAAGACAAAATGCTCCTCATTTAAATAATCCAACCAGCACTTTTGAGTTGACAATTAAGTTTGAGTGGATACATTTGAGGCTAAGGCTAAAAGTTAGTATCTTTGATGATGATGATGATGGAACAAATGGTGGATAATTGTGGTTATAAAACTATAAAAAGTGAATGTGAAATTTCATTAGGAATATGCTAATGTGACATCACACACACTGCTCAACTTGTTGCATTGACCCTGTTATGTGTGTTTTGTTATAATTGCATTTTGTTGTTATGATGATAGATAGATAGATAGAGAGAGAGAGAGACAATTATCACTTTGGCCCACTGACTGACTTTTCTAGAAAGTCATTCGAGTGGAAACTTTGTTTGGTTTCATCTTTTACGAAGAAAAACCTACCTTCCACCCTTTAGAAGAAGAAGAAAAACCCGATTATTTTGTTAACAATATTGGTTAAATTTGTTTGTTTTTTGTGATTTGTTGTTGACACTTCCAAAGTGTCAATGACACTTTGTTAAATAACTTTTTTTATTTTGTGGATTTTGTGGGTTTGCATTCAGTTTTATTATTATTTTTCACACTCGACCGTGAAATGATTTCTTGCAAATATTACAAGTTACAAAAGAATGAAAATTTCATCATAATGATGTGTTTTGTGTTTCTGAAATCTGTCTCATTAGTCATTTTAGAGAAAAATGAGAAACCTTTTTTTTTTTTCAAAAAACCTCAAACAAAATGTCAACACATTTCTTTTAAAGAGAGTGAGAAATTGAAATACATGAATATAAGTTACAATAGAAAATGGTTAACACGAAATATACAGGGATCAAAAAAAATTTTTTTTTCGTGTTACAGTGACTTTATAGATATTCATTTTACCTCCTTTATACCTAGTGCACACACCTGATAATTTAAATGCATTTAAATAATAAACGTGTTCTACAGAGCCCTGTGAAGGACAAACAAATAATATGTCGTCGAATTCAATTTATTCAGTTAATAATCTGAAAATATTGAGTTAATACTTAAATATATAAACTATTGACAAAATATTGATTTAGTATTTCAATTTAAAATATTAATAATAAAGTCAATTTTTATTTGGTTCATGTGTCCTTAACTGGATTCCGTATAACATTTAATGTGTATACAATGTATTACGGCTGCACCGCAGTGGCTAATACTAAGCTCCAGAGACGTTTTTTTTTTTGTAAAATTTGGACGCAAAAACGTCAAGCGAACGTTTTTTTTTTAGATACAACATTCTGAAAAAAAAAATTCAAGTTGTTTTCAAAACTAGAATGGTAAAGGATTAAACTAAAAGTTTTTTTTTTCATGACAATTTCGTAAATAATAAACAATTTTATAGCTCAGTTTGAATATGACCCCGGTTTCTTTCTAGTTTCTAAAACATTTTTGAATACTTCTAAGGTTTTTTAGAAGTACATTAAAAGACAAACTTGAAAGTGTTTTTAGAAACTAGAAGGGTTGCTCAGTTATTTAAGTGTAGTTTCATATTTGTTTGAAAACGATCCAATTTTATGCAGACGATATTTTTTTTTCAAAAAAGATTTTATACTGTATAAAAAGTTTATTTTGAAAGATATCAACGTGAAAATATTCTTAAGTAATTGAGCTGCTACTCTTCTAGTTTCTAAAAATACATTTTTAAGTTTTCTCTTCCTGTTACATCTGAAAGACAATAAATAATCCAAGAAGAGTTGAAAAGGAGGCCGTTTACACTTTTATAAATAAAAAAAACACCTTAATGATTTTTCATTGAAGAAAAAAATCCATCTTATTTTTGTTGAAAAGACAGAAGAATTTGTCGAAAAAGAAAAGACAATTAGAATTTTGTGAAAGAAGAAAGAAAAGAGAAAAAGTTGGGTATTCTTCTTCTTCTTTTCTATTATAAATATATAATGACATTTCTGTCCCCCCAGCTTTTCTGTTCTTTTGTGACACATTAGAAGATGTGACATCTGTTTTGTATCATAAACATCTGGAAGAAAGAGAAAGACAACCAAAGTGGCGACAACATCAATTTCAATATAAACACAAGTGGACCCTTCATATCAAAAACAGGACTCTCTCTCTCTCTCTCTTAGTGTGTGTGTCCACAAAGTGTAGCATTTTTAAATAAAAGGTTCCAAAAACAACAACTAAAAACACCAAAAACCAAAAGAAAAACTTAATTTCCAAGATTTTTAACCACCCCTCCTCCCCCCCCCCCCCTTCTCAAATGTTTCTCTCCTTTTGTTGTTGTGATGAAGATAGAAAAAAGTCATAACTTGTGAACAGATTTATGAAGATAAGACATCATATCTCAATTGGGCAAACTCTTTTTCACACCATCTCTCTTTTTATTAAAGATTTATTTGAATATCAAATTCTCTCTCTCTCCCTCCCTCCCTCTCTCGTTCTCTCTCTCTCTCTCTCTCTCTCTCTCTCTCTCTCTCTCTCTCTCTCTCTCTCTGAGGTGGTCCAAAAATTTATAAAAAAAAGCTTAATTAAATAAGCCTATCATCATTAATTGAAGAAGAGAAATCAACTTTAGAATGAAATTTTAAAAAAAACCATTGACCACAAGAAATTTATAAACATTTTTAAGATGACTCACATTTGAATAAAGTTAAATGTCAACTTATAGAACTTTTAAAAACTTTTAAAGGAAATTCTCAAAAGTTTATTAGAAACTAGAACAGTAAAAAGGTATTTTCATGAATATTGGTATTTTGTGATAAGAAACGTTTTTATGGCAGTTTGAAGATGAAACAACTTTTATTTTGAAAGATATCAAAATGAAAATTACTTTTAAGTCATTAAACTACCCTTCTAGTTTATAAAACACTTTTATAGTTTCTCTTAATTTTGCTCATCTGAAAGACAGGAATAATTAGAAATTTCAAATTAGCTGTTTATAAATAATCTTTAAACGGTTTTTTTTATGAATGTAAGATCCTTTATTTTGTCGGTGTAGCGTTAGATGGCGCCACTAGCCCTCCCATAGAAAAATGTACTGATGGCACTCTTCAACTCTGACTCACCTTCTTTCCTTTTTTTTTGCACGTGACAAACTTTTAATTGCGTCATCGCTATTTCTCTACACGTGCTTTCTCTTCACTTATAATTGCGTTCTGGGTGTAAGTTTGTCCACGTGCTGATAATTAAGGTTGTTTTGGACGCGCTTTTAGAGGCTAAAAGGAGGCTGCATTCGATTTCAACTAATTGGCGACGAGTGTAGTTGGCGCCATCTATGGAGATAGCAAGCGCCATCTACCTTGCAATTTACACAAGTATTTTTCTATCGAGCCCTCTTAATTTAAAAATGTTTATTTTGATTTTTCACTTTTTTTTTCACGTTAAAATGCATAAAAATAAATACAAAAAGTTTGAATAAAAAAATAGCTAAACAAATGTCAAGAGTTTATTTAGTTTGTGTCTTTTGTAAATAAAATGAAATCTCTTATTTTTATTTACTCATCAGGCCGCGTTTCCATTGGGTGAAAAATGAAACAACAGAAAAGAAATTTTATTTTAAACATTTAGGCCTTGTTTCCATTGGGTTCAAAATTTGAACTTTTTGACAATTTCAACTGGTGAAAAATGAAACAAACGTGGCCCCCCCTCTGCCTATTCACTATCATAGGCTTGAACCGCGTTTGTTCAATTTTTCACCAGTTGAAATTTTTAAAAAGTTCATATTTTCACCCCAATGGAAACAAGGCCTTACAGGTGGAATCACTTAAGAAGAATATATGTTTCAATTGAAGAACAAATAAACATTTTTTTTGTTCTCTGTATTTTTCAACTTTTTTGTTGAAAACATTTTGTTATATATTTTATTTTCAACTTGAAAATTTCAAGTGGAAATGGAAATATTTATGGACTGAAGTTAAGATTTCCTTTTGACACCACAAATCATTGTCAAGTGGGTCTCAAAGTGGTCTCCAATTTGTCACAAACACCTCAGGGAGAATGTGACTCTTTTTTTTATTACATATAAAATTGATTAGATTTATATATTTTTTTTTTAAAAAAAATAATTTATAATAATTGAAGGCTGTATTTTTCTTCATCTTCTTCTATACAATGAAATCTCTTATATATATTTATCTAAAGAAAAGAAAACCCCCTTTGAGTTCAAAATGAACTGTTAGCTTTAATAATATGACGTAATCGAGCGGTTCATTTGGAACTTTGGAAGACTTTTCACTTGTTGAAACACCGAACAACAAAACTTTTCTTTTCCCCCTCTCTCTCCCTGCAAGTTTTCACAGGAGAAAAGAACAACACACGGTTGTGGTTATTGTGTGGGTCCTCCTGACTGAGGCCACTTTTCCCCCCTCCTTTCCCTCTTTCCGTTGTTCTCATACGGACGGATTCATCATTATTGCCTGAGATTGTTAACAGAAGGAGAGAAGCTGCTGCTTCAACGGTGTTCCAACTCTTTAACTAGGAATTTATTGGATAATTTGAGATAATGATGATGTTTTATATTAATTTCATTTCTTCTTCATCCTTCATTGCCATCCTTATTAATAATAACATCAAGAACATCTTTAAAAGTTAAAAAAAATATAAAATCTGGACAAGTTGGGTAAACTTAGTGAGTATATTTAAAATTAAGTTAATCTAGATAAAGTTGATGGATAACAAAACTTTTTAACTGTTGAAAATAATTATTTTCCAAATGCATTTTATTCTATAATTTCTATAAATTTGCAGTAAACATGTTTGTCTTGATTATCCGGGACTAGATTGGACTGAAGCTGGTCCGGGTTATTGAAAATCTGGATAATCCGGAAAAATCACCGGTTTTTTTACTTTTAATATTCTCCTTTATTATCTGGAAATTAAAACTCAAAAACCACTGCTAAACTAAAAAATAACATTATTATAAAAGCTGGTCCGAATTACGGAAAGTATGGATTATCCGGAAAATCACCAGGTTTTTTTTTACTTTAATATTCTCCTTTATTATTGGGAAGTTAAAAGTAAAAAAAAAACAATAGTAAACTAAAAAAAAACATTACGGTATGTTAAAAGCCGGTCTGGATTACCCGAAATTCCGGATTATCTAAAATCCGGATAATCCAGATTCTACTATATTAATAAAAAAATAGATAAAAAAAATGTAATTTTGTACAAATTACAAGTAATTGTTTTTTTTTTGTTTCTAATTGGTTTGTTAAATTATGTGGTTATTTTTCTCATTGAATTTGCATTTGGATATAAATTACTGAACAGTTAGAATCTGTTGTTGAAAGACACCGGTGACCACCACCAAACAAAGAGACACATTTTTAACGGTCAAGACGTTTATTTCAAGTGATTTCAATTTTTGAGCTTTCTTTATGTGTGGAATCCCTAGAGATCCATAGTGGGCCGCGCCTGGGCTGGTTGTACTTTTTGTATAAAGTTCATAGACCTCTTGGGTCCAGTGGGAATATCATAGGCTTGGTGAGCTGGGCTAGTGAAACCGGGCTCATTATTTGTTTCACAAATTGTAGATCTTTTATTCATTTTAGAAGCATCGCATAAGAAAAAAATTCAGAAATTTGTTAGAAACTAGAATAAGTAAACGATTATGCCAACAAAAAAAACGCATCTTCAGAATTGTAAACTGTTTAGAATTTATTGAAAACGATTGAAAAGCATTGTACCATGAAAACGAAAAAGAAATTGTAAAATTCTTTTCAAAGTTGCCTTAAAAAGTTTATTTTGAAATATCGCACTGCATTTTTTGACAGGCAGTTAGAAATAGATGAAAACTTCAGTTGGCTCCGCCCTTGTTATGACGACTGGCACCTTCTAATTGGCTGGGTATGAAGTCTGACGTCACATGCTCCGCCGTTTTTAACGTCAGACTTCATAACCAGCCAATTAGAAGTTGACAGTCGTCATAACAAGGGCGGTGCCAACTGAAGTTTTGACCTATTTCTAACTGCCTGTCATTTTATGTCACTTGTTTGATAACTGTGATAAAGGTTTAACTGAATATTTCTTAAAGAAGGAGAGAGAGGGTTGAAAAAATGTTATGAGATTGATTTTTGTAGTATTTGGAACAAGAGTGAATTTTCATTGATTGATGACTGATTACTGGAAATTGAAGTTCAATGAATTGTTATTTGTTCTTTTTTATGAAAGATAAAATAGGAAAAGGATGAGAAATATTTTTTCTTTTCTTAAAATATTTCCTTGAGAGATAAAAACCACAAACATATATTTCTTGACCAGAAGATATTTTCAAAGCATTTGATAAGTAGGGTTCGGATTTTTATGCAAAATATCAAAAGCAACTGTTTCTCAATCTGTGGCTCAAGTGCCAAATATGAAGTAACAATCCCACTTAAGATCAGCCAACAACTTATGGTTTGTTTTTTTTCAAAGCGAAAACACACAGGCAGTTAGAAATCGGTCAGAACCCTTGTTATGATGACCGACAACTTCTAATTGGTTGGTTATGTAGTCTGACATTGAAAAGGGCGGAGCGTGTGACGTCAGACTACATAACCAGCCAATTAGAAGTTGCCGGTCGTTATAACAAGGGCGGAGCCAACTGAAGTTCTGACCGATTTCTAACTGCCTGTGAAAACACTGGTTAGAGGCTAGAACGCTTGTTGATAACTAATTGTAACCAGAAAAAAGTCATAAAATTGTAACAATCGATGCCAATTTCTTGTACGTTTTTATTTTATGACTTGTCATATTATTCTGTGTCATAATAATGTTTTGTAATTTTCTTTTGTGACTATTACAAGGTTATAAGCTAGACATAACAATTAACTGTCATATGACAAGTATTTTTTTTCTGTCTGTAATTACAGCTCAAACATATCTAAACCTCTATTTTTGAATTTAACTTGTAATTTTCTAGTTTCTAAACTTTTTTTCTTGATTGCAAAATGTGAACTATTGAAAAGTGCGGGGGAGGATTAAGGAGGAAAGTTACTAAGGTGGAATGGAATGATGATGATTGTGTGGAGGTGGTGGTAGTGAATTTTAAAAGAGGGGCCACACACTCACTGTACTAGAGAAGAGAAGAAAAAAACTAGTGAAAAGGAAAAGTTAAGTTGTCAGTCAGTCAGTCAAGTCTTGAATCACTTTTGAAAAAAAAAAGTGTATGAAATAATGATGATGATTTAAAGCAGGAAAAACTTGGGTTTATATTTTGGCATTTTTATTTTAAAGGTCAACAGCAGTTAAGGGTTTTACTATACACAAAACCAACTTTTCATTAGTAAAAGAAATCCAATGTTTACTAAAATTATTATGGATGGGGACACAAGTTACTAGGAAAAAGCTTCTCTCCGAAATAAAACAGCCTTAATACCTTGTACTCACACATGAGTTAAATGAATTCAAATTAAATGTGTTTAAGTGAATTGTACGGAATCCAGTTAAGGACCCATGAACCAAATAAAAATTGACTTTATTATTAATATTTTATAAATAGTTTCTGTATTATATTTAAGTATTAACTTAACTGAATTAATTGAATTCGATATATTGTTTTGTTTATTTATGAAGTGTGTACTAGGTATTATACCTAGTACACACCTGATAATTTAAATGCATTTAAATAATAAACGTGTTCAACAGAGCCCCCTGTGAAGGGCAAACAATATGTCGTCGAATTCAATTTATTCAGTTAATTAATCTGAAAATATTGAGTTAATACTTAAATATAATTTATAGAAACTATTGACAAAATATTGATTTAGTATTTTTCAATTTAAAATATTAATAATAAAGTCAATTTTTATTTGTGGTTCATGTGTCCTTAACTGGATTCCTTATAATTCACCTATAAACACATTCAATTTGAATTCATTTAACTCATGTGTGAGTACAAGGTATTAAAGCCAGTCTTTTAACATTTTTGTGTGTAAAAGTAATAATTACTTTGTGTGTGGATCTTGATGAACTTGCTTTGTTTGTTTCGTTGCTCATTGATTACTTTATTTGTTCTTTTTTCGCCCACTCAATTATATTTTTTTCTGGTCAAAAAGATAAGCGGAAATTGGTCAATCTCTTTATATTTACCTTGACCATCTTTTCACATTATTGTTGTGTACTTGTCTTGTGTGTTAACAAACACTATACACGGTGTTTCAAAGCAACAACAACAAACAAACAAAAAAACCTTTAGAGTGATGTTTTGATGGTCTTCTACACTTATCCTAGTACACACACCTGATAATTTCAATGCATTTAAATAATAAACGTGTTCTACAGAGCCCCGTGAAGGACAAACAAACAATATGTAGTCGAATTCAATTTATTCAGTTAATAATCTCAAAATATTGAGTTAATACTTAAATATAAAATATATAAACTATTTGACAAAATATTGATTTAGTAATTCAATTTAAAATATTAATAATAAAATCAATTTTTATTTGTGGTTCATGTGTCCTTAACTGGATTCCGTATAATTCACCTAAACACATTTAATTTGAATTCCTTTAACTCATGTGTGTGTGTACAAGGTATAAGTGATTAAGCTACCTTTCTAGTTTTTTTTTCGAAACAAAAAATCAGCTCTGTTCATAAACAATGTTTAAATCACACCCTGTAAAATTAGAAGAAGAATCGTGAATTTGCGAATTCGTTGAATTTTTTTTTTTTTCTTCTTCAAAAAAAGAACATTGTTGTCTATGAAGTATTATTATTTCCTGTGCAATCAACGTTTTAATTAACAGATTTTTATCATAAAACCCATTCATTCATTTATTCTTCTTCAGCTTTCTTTTGATTGAACATTGCAATACAACACACGTAATATAAATAACAAAAGAAAATGGCTGAATTGTTTGTGTTATTTGTAAAGAAGACTAGAAAAAAAAAACCAGGTTTTTTTTTCTTCCTTTTGTTGTGTTATTTACCGTTTTAGAAATTAGAATGTAATGGTAATGGAGAAATGAATGTTTGTGTTATTTTAAAACGTCCTTTTATTTACGGTAACATATAACTTAAGAAAGAATAAACAGTAAATATTGGGTACAGACGATCAATTCTGGCTTGTTCATCTTGGCTTTTAAATTCAACAATATATAAATTAATGGTAGATTTTATTATTTTATTGCTTTTTCTATCTTAGCTCGAACAATCAGTGGATTGTGATAAGTAGGGCTCGGATTTTGATGCAATATCAACCGGAATGTTTCTCAATATGTGGCCCAAGTGCCAATTGTGAAGTAACAATCTCGTTTAGTTAATGAAAACAAACAATTGTTCTTTCTAATTAAAAAAAATAGTTAGAGGCTAGAACTCTAGTTGACAACTGATAGTAACCAGACATCTAGCCTCTCTAACCAGCCTTTTCTGATTAGAAAAAAAAAGTATAATTGCAGTTTGCTCTAATAATGATGACGATTGATTCCTTCACCATTGGCACTTGGGCCACAAATTGAGAAACATTCCGGTTGATATTGCATCAAAATCTGAGCCCTAGTGATAAGCCTTGAAAAGTTGGGGATCAGGTTTGTTCAAATTATATAATGAGAAAAATAAGACAGAAATTGGGTTTGAATGTGTTTGTTGCGAGTTTGAGAGATAATTCTGGATTAACAAGCCAAGGATTGATAAGCCAGAATTGATCGTCTGTACCTAGCTTAAAGAAAAGAAAAAAAGAGGCGTCAATTTGCAATTTTGCATAATTAAAAAATTCAGAGAGTTTTTCTCTCTCAATTTTTTTAAAAAAGGAAACACAGTCTTTGAAACTTAGTGAAATTGTAGGTGAAACAAATTTCAGGTAAATCTTTGGAAAAAATGGCTTAAAAGTGGAAAAAATGGGGGGGAGGGGGTAAAAAAATCCACATAATGTCCATTTAATTTTTTATTTTTTACTCAAGACTGATTCAAAAGAAAGAACTTTTGAGGGTCGTCTTCCGGTGTGTCACACTTTTTCTCAAGGTGGACTAACATAAAAGAGAAAGGGAAGAGAGGAAGGAGGAGGAGGGTACAATCGAAAGCCAAGGTTGAAGTCAAGGCCTTTAACCCTCTCTACCAAGTCTCTCTCTCTCTCTACCTATAAAGACCATATATTCAAGGTTTTAAAAAAAGTGCCCTTAGCAAAAGAGAGACTGGAGTTTTGACTTGAACTTTTAATAAAAAGTGAAGGAATTTTTCAAGAAATCTTTTTAACTGGCGGCTATTATAAATTACTCTTATAGATAGACAGGGAGGGTTCTACTGTTTATCAAAATGAAAGTTTTTAAGAAAATAATTCAAAGTTTAAAATACTTGAAATGGTAAAGGAATTACTAAAAGTGATTTTATGACAATATTTTTCAAAATAAACGTTTTGAAAAAGACCAAATTTCATCTTTTTTTTTAATTATAAGTTTCACTAAATAAGTTAGGCAAAAAGAATTAAGCTTTTTGCAATCAAAGAGGCTAGTTAGAGGCTAGAGTTAACTTAAACCTCTAATTCAGCTTTTATAATAAGCTTATATAGCCTCTAGAACAAATCATTTTTATTGCAAAAAGCATAATTGTTTTTGCCTAAGTAATAAGTTTGAAGTTTTCAATAAAGTAGAATTAATAATTGAGAGCAAACAATTTCACTTAAACTTCAATAAAATGTTTATTTTGAAAGATATTATAATGAAAATCTTCTTCAGGACATTCACCTGTATTTACTAATTTACTATTCTAGTTTTTAACAAACTTCGAATTTCTCCTTTAGACATTCAAAGTAAACTTTAAGCTTGTGGCAACAGATGGGGTTTATCAAAAGGTTTCGCAAAAGAATTCAAGAATTTTTGTTTAAAAAATGAGAGAACTTTTGCCATCAGTTCTTTTTCTCTCAGACAAACATTTTAAAGGCATCTGTAGACAGCTTCAGAATTTTTTTGGCTCCGCCCTTTTATGAGCGTCATCAATTCCTAATTGGTTTTTGTTACTGAGTCTGATGTCACATGCCCCGCCCTTTTTATTTCTAATTGGTTGATATTTGGTCTGACGCTCATAAAAGGGTGGAGCCAAAGAAATTCTGAAGCTGTCTACAGATGCCTGTAACATTTTGGGCAACCCCCCTTTGTGACGTCATAAACTTCAAGTTAAAAGTGCGTCGACTGTAAGATTTAATTTAAATTTGAAACCAAAATGAAATGTAACCCAGACACATCAAGTAATTTTTTTTTTCAAAATCAAATGGGTGTGAAAATAGTTAACATTTTTAGTTCTATTTTATGCATCGTTAACTTTTATACTTAAATAAGTAAATTGTGAGAGGGTGTGTTTGAAAAGTGGAGTTTTTAACCTAAAAAAATGACGAAAACAGCTGAAGCCCACCCTCCCCCCAAAAAAAGATTTAAAACCCAATGAAAGATGTTTTATGGAAAAATAAAAACAGGTGATTTTCAAAATCTGGTTATTCTGTCTTTCAGAAGAGCAACGCAAAGGAGAAATTGAAAGTTTGTTAGAAACTAGAAGAGTAGCTGAATCACTTAGTAGTAATTAGACAATTTGTTAATAGTTAATAGACAATATTTGAGGAAGTGGTGAATGGGGACAATTTTGTTTTGTGGGATTGACAATTGTATATTCATTTTGTTGTTTTTTATATATGTGCTTTACAATGCTTAATGCTGCATCTGGACTTTTATGTTCCTCTGCCATAGGCCTATTTGGCTGCTAGCATAGTACTTATTGTAATTTCCATGTTGATATCTTTCAAAATAAACCTTTTATAATCAAAGCCAATAAAAAGTCTGATTAAAGTCGGGTTATTTTCAAACTCACAGAAAAAGCTTATTTTGAAAAATTAACAACATGAAAACATCTTCAAATGATTGAGCTATAATCATTCTAGTTTTTAAAATACTTTCAATTTTCTCTTCATTTTGCACCGAAAGAAACAGAATTATCAAGAGTTCGAGAGGCTCCGTTTACACTTTAAAACTTATTTAAGTTGGTTGAGAACTTCTGAACTAATACCTAGTACACACACCTGTTAAATTTAAATGCATTTAAATAATAAACGTGTTCTACAGAGCCTTGTGAAGGACAAACAAACAATATGTCGTCGAATTCTATTTATTCAGTTAATAATCTGAAAATGTTGAGTTAATACTTAAATATAATCATATAAACTATTGACAAAATATTGATTTAGTATTTCAATTTAAAATATTAATAATAAAGTCAATTTTTATTTGTTGTTCATGTCTGGATTCCGTATAATTCATCTAAACACATTGAATTTGAATTCATTTAACTCATGTGTGTACAGAGTATAACTTTCTAGTTTTTAAAACACGTTCAAGTTATTTTTTTACTTCTGAAAGAGCAAAATAACTAGATTACGAGGGTAGAGAGACGTTTTCACACTATTAAAACTACCTTAAATACATTATAACTATACCTTGTAATAAGATGTAATTTATAATTAAGTGTAAAACTCAAAGCTTAGTTATTTTTTTCTCTCCTTTTGTTATATATTCTTAATAGTTTCTTGTTTAATGATTGGTTTTAAAACATGTTTCTATTTAAATTACATTGCTTACATATAAATTAGCATTGATTTATGCAAAAATTTAAAACCTCTTTTGAATTATTTTTTTGAGCATATTTTAAGGTGGTGGTTTTTGAGGGAGGGGGAGGAAGGGGATTATGGTTTATTAAATTGAAAAACAGGAGGAGATTTAAAACAATTTGTACCTGAAAAAAAATATTGAAACCTGTTTTGAGCAACAACAACAACAATGAATTTTTCAATATTCTTACTAAGATTTTTTTTTACTAAGAATATATATGGAATGATGTTATGTTTAAAAAATGTACATTGACTCACCTATTATTGACCGTGAAAATCAGAAGAAGAAAAAACAATGTTTATTCGTATTCATCACCCATCATCATTACATTTTTTTTTTAAGTCTCTTCTTTTTTTTTTCACGAAAAAAATATCTTGTTATATTTTAAAATTTCTATCACATATATTTCTCTATCATATAAGATGATGATGATGATGATGATGATGAGAGTAATAAATATGTAATTTTTCGTGATACTAACGGTCAAGGTTGTAAGAAGAACAACAACAACAACAACAAAAAATACATAATGAAGAAAAAGTGAAAGGAACAAAATTATATTTGATGTAATAATAATGGATTGTTGTTGTTGTTTTGTTGAATAACTTTTTGTTGTTGTTGATAATCATGAGTGAGATATGAACACAACGAAATTGGAATACTAATGATGACTAAGTGTTATTTTATTATTAACAATACATTATATGAGTCTTCTTCATGTTTCATTTTAAAACATTATAAAAAAAGGACCATAAAAAAATGTTATTGCTAAAGTGGAGGATGAAAAAAAAAAATGTCTGGAAGAAATGGAAAAACAGTGAATTGTTGTTATAATCATTATAAATGTTATGTGATCCCGGATTTTCTAAAATGTAAGCTTTTAATCCGCCAATGAGATAAACTGATTTCAATGCTAAGCTTCCAATTTTTTGTAGCACTTTTATCATTTATATTAAGAGGGGGCTCCATAGAAAAATCCTTGTATAAATGAAAGGTAGATGTCACCTGCAACCTCCATAGTTGGCCAACTACACTCGTCGTCAATTAGCTGAAATAGAATGCAGCCTCTTTTAGCGCTAAAAGCGTCCAAAACGACCTTAATTATCAGCACGTGGACAAACTTATACCCAGAACGCAATATAAGTTAAGAAAGAGCACGTGTATAGAAATAGCGATGACGCAATTAAAAGTTTGCCACGTGAAAAAAAAAAAGTGAAAACGTGAGTTTAGAGTTGAAGTGTCGTCAGTATATTTCTATGGAAGGAGGAGGGCTAGTGGCGCCATCTAACGCTACACGCACAAAATAAAAGATCTACTTGCATTCTTATAAGTGAATACAAATTTCATTTTTGTTATAAAAAAACTGCTTTGCCGATACCTTGCATTTAGTACTCATTAAGAATGTAAATTTGAATTTTGATGGAGAAAAAAATTACACTGCAATTGCAGCAGCCAAGAAAAAGAAAAAAGTCTGTGACAGAGAGACAAAAGTTCAATTGTAGTAGCATACGAAATGCATTGTTAAAACACAATTTGTTTTGGTTTAACTGAAATACAGTAATACCTAGTAACACACCTGACAATTGAAATGCATTTAAATAATAAATGTGTTTTACAGCGCCCTGTGATATGTCGTCGAATTCAATTTATTCAGTTAATAATCTGAAAATATTGAGTTATTACTTAAATATAATTTATATAAACTATTGACAAAATATTGATTTCAATTTAAAATATTAATAATAAAGTGAATTTTTATTTAGTCCCTGAATTTATTTTGTCCTTAACTGGATTCCGTATAATTCCTAAACACATTTAATTTGAATTCATTTAACTTGTGTGTCTACAAGGTCTCCTACCTATACGGGATTCGACTTACTCGGTTTCGTAGATACGACCATTATTCAACTTCATTGAGTGCTAATACAGAGTGTTTCAAAAACACAGTAAAAGTACATGTGATTTAAAATGGCCGTTGATTAAAAAAAATGGTGGTTGAAAATTGAATGGCGCCAACAAAACATGTTTAAATGATGTTTCTGTTTGTGAAAACTATAAAACAATAATAAAATTAATAATTTTGTTTGAACGAAAAAGATTAAAAAGGGTAAAAGGATGGGGAGTTTTTTTATCGTGTATTTTGAAGTTGTCGAACTTAGTTAATTTTGTACATCCCTTCCCTGAAGGGATTTTTAATTTTAAGAGGAAGGGGGGGAGGAAAAACTCAGGTTTTTAACTCTTGGCTGGCTGGCTGACTGGATCATCGTTTTCAACGATTTTTTTTTTCAACAGGTGAAATTTCTTTTTACTGATTTTGAAACATGAATTTTTTTTTATTGTTTTCGGTCTGATGTTTGAAAACTTTTTTTATGTTTAACCCCCTCCCCCCTTTTTTTGACTTTTATCTGAATCATCGTAATTTGCCACTTAAAAGTATTTTGGGGTTTTGCTATAAAAATTGCATAGAAACAAGAGAAGGAGAAGGTTTTTTTTTTATAATGTCTACTATTGGTGTAGCCTACATGTGAGTCCGAACCATGAAGACAGGACTCGAGGCAGAATTCCTTTACTCGAATGTCATCATCATTGCATGTTACTATGCTATAATAGTTATGAAGATTGTCCAGTAAGATATAAAAATGGTAATGTCACGAAATTCTCCAAATGCTACAATTTGGGAGGGTTTGTGTGATCATGGTGTAGTGATATACAATATTCACTACAAGAATGGGAGACTTACCCTGGTACATAAGAGAGAGAGTAACCTCTTATATGTCATTGTTATATTGGGTTAAAATGTGTGTTGAATGTTTAAAATCCATCTTTTGTCTTTGGTTCTCTGAGTCTCTGACATAATACACTTCAACAATGGGTAATTAAACTTATTTCAACTGTTTACAGGGATGAGGCAACTGAATAAGTGCCAAGTGGAATAAATGCCAAAATATTTGTGGTTATTCAGTTTGGCATTTAATCATCCTTCCGCTTATTCAAGTTTTCTGTATTGAGACGTTTAACTATGGTTGAAAAGATATTTGAATCATTTTTGCTTTTCTGCTACAGCCTTTTGGCGAAGGCGGGGTTCAATTAAGCTTAGAAGCTAAATGATTAGACATTTGTTCTTATTTGTAAAGCCATAAAAGACTGAGAAAATTCAAAGAGAATAACAACAGTCAGAAATTAAACTTCAAGTATGAAATATGAGGCCCCTTGACACACAAGAGTCAAGACTACTCTTTTTTGACCACTTTTTCTACTGCAAAATCAAGTCAGGGTGTTGCCAAATCTGACCACTTTTTTGAGTCTTTCCATTGAAAATACACTGCAACCACAGCCCAACCAATGACTTTCGATTTCATTTTGCAGTCATAAAAGTGGTCTGTGTATTGCCAATCCTAGAAGTTCTCATATATTGGACAAAATTTCTATAACAAATAAGACCATACAAAAGTAACTTGTATTAGGCCTATTCTTTGGCACATACTACATGCACATCAATAGGATAGAGGCTATCTGTACCGGTTTCACCACTGCCAAGTGGATCTTCAGTAGGCTTTTTTGCCTCTCAATTTGGTGCCAAACATAATATTTTTCAATGGTATTTTCGGCGCATGTAGTTTTTGATTGGCGTTTGTACAATCTGGCGCTAGATTAGCGCGCCATCATATCTCATTCCTTGAGTACATATTTTCTTGAACATTTTAGAAATTTACATAAATGGATGTAAAATCCTTGTTTTATAAAACAATTTTAAAGAAGTAATTCAAATATTTGTTAGAACCTAGAATAGTTAATGATGTGAAAAAGTTTAATTTCAAAATATTAATTAATTTTATAAAGTTTCGAACAAACCTTTATGAATAATACAGTACCATTTGTAAATTTTTAAAATAAAAGCAACAATTAATAGGAGCAACCCTTTCTTTGCTTTTAAAATGCAAGACTACTTTTACCTTCTTCCCATTGTATAACATAATCACGATTCATTACTATCATAAACTAATAATTAATTTGCAAATAATTAATGAATTAATGCGTGTTTACACTTCTAATTAATTTCCGTTTACTTGTAAATTATAAACTCTGTATTAGCACAAATTCAAATAAAAAAAAATAATCACTTTTCTTAAATAAACATTTACTAATTAATACAATTTTGATTTGAATTTAATTTTCTGTTCAGAATAAACCCCCTCCCCCCACACAAAAAAAGCATTAATCTATCAAATTTAATTTATTATAATTGCATTTGAGATGAATTTTTCTTAGCAATGTTCACACATTGATCTTTCTTGATAATTATTATTTTTGTTCTCATTAAAATAAAAACGTTAAATAAGATATAAAAAGAGCATTTATTTGATTAAAAAAAAGAGATTCTTCATTTTCTATGAAACTTAGCTGTTTGTAATAATATTTTTCTACATTTGAAAATCGTGATTTAGTTTTAAGAGCCACCACCAGCCTCAGAAAAATATTCAATTATTTTTCTGTTTTGGTTTCATTTCTTAGTATAGAGTAGGCCAAAGCTATGTCCACACGGATGCAACAAGTGGAAACATTTTTTTGTTGACGTTCGACAGAATTCTGTCTTTCAGGTGCAAAATGAAGAGAAGCATGAATGTGTTTTAGAAACTAGAAAGGGAATCACAATCACTTTAAGGCTATTTTAATATTGATATCTTTCAAAATAAGCTATTATGTCAGTTTGTGAAAATGACACAATTTCATAAGTAGATAATATTTTTTATAATTTTTGTCTATAAAATGTTCATTTTGAAAGATATCTAAACATGAAAATACCATTAAATAATTGAGCTACCCTTCTAGTTTCGGAAACGGATTCAAGTTTTACTTCATTTTGCTTCCAAAAGACAGAATAAATCAGAATTCGAAAATTAGCTGTTCATAAACTATCTTAACACGAAAAAGCATTCTTGTAACTTCCATTTCGTGTTAAACAGTTTCCACTGTAATTGATCCATGTCTCTCAAACTGTAGTGTCCTTACGTGGGACATCTTATGGATATTTGTTGCCCCTATATGGACAACAAATATTCATAAGATGAGACTGGACTGGTACAAACCGTCCACACTAAGGAATAATTCGGGGATAGTCTTCAAATAATGCCATTTTCTCCCTTTGAAATTTAAATGAAACAACCAACAAAAAGAGGGCATTTATAGACTAGCACAACAGAAACATCGAAAGACATGTGTCCACAAATGGAGACTTTGTTTCAGAAACCTGTTGAAGCTCTGAGAGTCTTGACACACGGGACCGTTTTTAGTGGGTTGAGTTGGACAGTAAAATGAAGTCTGTGTGTGGCTCGAGAACAAAGGTCCGGCGTCTTTCCATAGCAATTCATTGCAACCACAGCTTAGCCACCTGCGACAACATTTTGCAGTCGAACTCGTCCACTCAAAAGTGGTTCGTGTGCTTTTTGTGTCTAAATGTTTACACTTGTTGTATCTGTGTGGACCGGTCTTAAGAAAGAATTCAACAGAAGAAAGAAAAAAAAAACTCGATTGTGTGTTTATAATAACAATCACCAATTACTGTTTTGTGTGTTTGGTTAAAAAAAAATTTCCCCCTGTAACCATTTTTATTTCGGAACCGTTAGTGAAAAATCCGAAGATTGAGGTCGACAAACTCTTTAAAATAAGATGCAAATGATATTCTTGCCAATAAATCCACTTCTTATAATAATGAAATATGTCTCAAAAATTGAACACAGTTTACTATTATACAATTAATTGCTTTTTTGCAACTAATTGTTGCGCATGTTATTATTTTTTTGTGAACGAAACAAACGTTCCATTGTAATAAACATTTTTAAGGCTTATTTTTCAAATGGTTAACTTTTAATAATGTGTCTCTTGTTTGGATTGTCCTAATGACATTTGTCTGGATGTTTTTTAACTGAAAGATATAAACGAAATTTCATTTTAAGTAAATACTTTATTCTCATATATAGAAGAAACATTTTGAGAAATGATGGCAGTGAGGATGTTTCTCTTCACCATCTTACTGATGACATCACTCGGCACTTTAGGTGATTGTCACGGAATTTTCAGGCGACTTTTACAAGTCGCTTCAACATCTGCGGTTCCATCTGTTGGACAGGCTCTGCCTCCTGTGGAGAGTGGCATCATCGAAGGCGAGACCGATGAAACGAGATGGCGTCGATGGCATCTTCGTCAGTTGGATATGTTCACGAATAAAAGTACGGTGGAACCGTTTCTGGAAAACCAGACTTCGAGCACGAGTCCTCGAAAACAGACTTCGACACCCCTTTCGAAACTAGAACCTGAATCTGCAAGTCACAAGCGATTTCTGCCTTTCGAAGCATCGGTCATCGCACCGAGAATGCTCCATACTCCACCACGATTTGCAATTCCACCACTTGCTTCCGATTTCATTCGAGAAGGTGACTCGGGAATGTCGAGAGGGCGTTACGCTGCTCATCGGAGTTTAGATAACTTTCCACCATTGCTCAATCAGCCTGGTGAGGAATACTTTGATGCTATTAATCGGAGGACGGTTTGGCCCGGATTTACAACTACAACCACCACCACCACAACACACAGTCCAGTTACGATTATACCAATAACTGTTAGTTCTACTTCGTCCACATTGGCTACAACCACAAAACCTGTTCTCACTGCCACAACTGACGACTATAAATGGTTGAGTGTTACAACTCAGCCATCTTCTACCAAGAAATATGAGGAACCGAGTCCTCCACTTGTTCTGACAACTAAATACAATGATACGACAATCGGTACTGCCTTTAGCCTAAGTGAGGATCTAACGGATGCTCATCTGTCAATGGAGATGTTTACATCGCCGAAAGGTAACGTAACCATTCATCCGACAACAGAGGCAATGTCCACAAATGTGTCCACAACTACGACAGCCGCAACGACCACCACAGTCACCGCTAATTTGCCATCAGTAATCAGTGTAACTGTGGCATCCACTTCAACCGTGGCCATCACACAACAAACAACAACTAAAGCGACAACTATCAAACCTATAACATGGATAGCTGAATCCACTAGCAACATTACGACTAAACTGGAAGAAATATTACAAGTCGAACCAACTGTAAATAAGACAACGGTTGAAATAACCAAAGTTCCATTACAGCAATCGGTTATTCGTGAAATAAATTCCACCAACATCACCGCTAAACATGATTTGCCAGGTTTATCAACAGAACTGAACGATAAAATAGAGACTTTGATAACATTTCTTAACACAACGAATGAAACAACTACAATTCCTAGCACAACTACTGTCCACACTACATCTATTCCCATTACGACAACTGTCACAACAACTACAAGTACCAAGGAAACCGCCGTGAACAACAAATCGACAACAAAATCACCATTATCATCTACAACAGTCACGATACCACCGCTTCTTAGACGTCGAATACCAAGTTTTCGCTCAAATCCACGTCAGACTCTAAGGCAACGGTTATCGAGCCCTTCTAAAGTTGCAACAACGACACTGCCCATCGTTCTAATGGAAGAAGACGAAGAGGACTACTATGTGCCAACACTGCCACCGATGGAACCGACATCTACAAAACGACAGTACGTCATAACCGTACCACCTATCAACGATCCTTTCGATGCCGTCTTCAACGAAGATCATATGGATGAGTCTTTGATGACCGAAGACGAAGAAGACGAAGATTCACTGGAGCCAACGTCCTTGTCGGAAGACGAAAAGCGTCTTATTCCAGAAGGCGCCAAAGATGCCATAGTAATAAGTATTGTGATTGGCGGCTGTGCCGTTGTCTTCTTTGCCGGAGTCATGATAGTTTGTATGTTAAGGAATAGGAGGACTGTTTACAGGGCACCCGATTCCTCGGCATCCAGTTCCAATTCAAACAGTCCGTTCTCGACTAAACTTGGTTGAGAGTTCCAAATAACAATTCATAATAATATTTGTGGAATCAAATCTTTTCTTCATGTAAATATTTCATGTGTTTTTTTAAAGTTTCATATAAAAAGTGTTCAATGAGTTGCTTTTTTGTGTGTGTTAGTGTTAAGTATTTCAGTGCAAATGAAACTGAAATCTGAGTCATAGTGAAAATTGGAAAGTGAAAAAAATAATGATTGAAAGTCACTTGTTTTTTTTTTTAGAACTTATGATTATTCTTTAAAGTCAAAACTTTGTATTCTTTTAATTTTTATTGGTGTTACATACAGAATCATATTTTTTTTCCTTTGAAAAATGTGTTCTACTAGACCCCTTTACAGTACGGTTTACTGGACCAATGGGCCAAGCAACATAATATGGATTATGTTATGAAATTCTAAGTGAATCGCCAACTTTTTACAATTGTTTTGGGTAGAAACTGAGTTGTTTGTGTGGGGGGAGGGGAATCAAAGTCATTTTGGACCACTTTTAACTTGTGGGGGTCCTCCCTAGCCCCTAGCCCCCTACATATAAATCCAAACCAGGTTTTATAATCGTCGTTTTTTGTGTGTTTTTTTTGTACTCTTTTAAGATGGTTTAATGAACAGCTCTCTCATTTTGGAACTCTCATTATTCAGTTTTTTTCTCAGGAGCAAAATTATGAAACCTTTTAGAAACTAGAAGGAGTAGCTCAATCACTTAAAAGGTTCAAAATGAACTTTTTACATAGACAAATTAAAAAAAAAAAATATCGTCTGCTTACAGTTGAGTCATTTTCAAACTGCCATAAAAAGCTTATTTTGAAATATATCAACATGAAAATCCTCTTTAAGTGATTATGCTACCCTTCTAGTTTCTAAAACACATTCAAGTTTCTTATGATTTTGCACCTGAAAGGCAGACTAATTAAGAGTTCAAGCGTTTACAGCTTTCAAACTACCTTAATATATTTTTTGTTATGTTTTATTGGCTGTATTTGGAAATTAAAGCCTATTAAGAGTGATTGCGCTGCCTTTTTCCGGATGTGCTTGATTTTGTCATTTTCTTCTCATTTATAAAGTCATAGAAAACCTCATAGGAGGAGGCCATTGATGAAAACATAACGTCTAAACATTCACATTCTTTATATTCTGACCTTCACACTGAAGGTCACCCTATTCAGTTTAACTTTTCTCAAGAAAGATTGTGGATTAGATGATTGCTTTCTTGAGAAAAAGGGTACGTGGAGCTAGATAAGTTTCCGGACACTTTATCTGTACAGATACCCAGTCAACATGCAACTTTTCTGGTTTCCTTATCTTTCGATTACAACCTATTATTTATCATTTTTGAACTTTCAAAGTCAGTTATTTTGTTTTTATGCAAATTTCACATTTTTTCCATCAGTATAAAACCTCTCCCTCTTCCCCATCACTTTGATCATAAAAAAGTAGAAAGAGATTAAGTCTTTTTTTTTCTTACCTGTAGTTGTCATAGGTGAACCCCTTTTTAAGGCGATCCGTTTTGGGTGGTTTATTTTCATTAAGAACCTTCCAAAAGTGTGCATATTGTCGCGCAATCGAACAATAATGTTTCAAACTTGATTCTTTTATAAAAAAGTAAAATAATTCAAAAGAAGAAAGATGAATTAAAATGTGTTTTTTTATATAAACTAATGGAATTTGATTCTGTTTTTTCGTAGATGACTTTTTTTTTTGTTTCGTATTTCTTACCAAATGACGGAGATCCTTTGAGAAGAAGTAATTCATCCGGAGTGAAGTAAAGAACGGTCTCGTATTCACAAGGTAATGCATCTGTTTTTATTATTATTAGAAATATTATTTTGCGTAAAAGTTAAGTTGATTCTTGGTTATTTTTATTTATGGATGGTTTCTTGAGTAATTTACTTAATTTTAAACCTTAGAAAAAATGTACCCAATTTAAGTTGCAGCCGCGATTTGAAAAGTATTTCAGAAGCAATATTACGCTTAGTTTAAAGATGTTTTAGAAACTAGATGAGTAACTGAATCACTTTAAGGTAGTTTCAAACTGTAACAGTCCTGGAACTCTTGTCTAATTTCTGTCTTTCAGAAGAGCAAAATTAAGAGAAACTTGAATTTGTTTTAGAAACTAGAATGGTAATCGCTGGGGATGGGACATTCGAATCACTCGAATCTTGATTTGAAAACTCGAAACTTTGCGCTTTTTTCGTCTTTCGAATCTTTCGAAAATCCTAACCTAAAAAAAACTGTTAAAAACTTTGGTAAAATTAGTTTTAACTCCATTGACATCCAATAGAAGCGTTCACTAACAAAATAAAACCGGCGATTGTTGCAATTTCGGTGGTCGGCCCCGGATCACCTTGTGGTGACCCTGAATGCCACACTTGTTTTTTTATTATTAATAATTTAATATTTATTATAATTTCATTTGTTTGTATCTTTTTAATGAATAATATAGGAGAGGAGATTCGAGAATCCTTTAGAATTCGGATTCGAGAAAATTTAGGATTCGTCCCACCTCTAGTAATCACATAAGGGTATTTTAGTGGCTGAGCTGCCGTTCTAGTTTCTAAAAGACTCTCAATTTTGCTCCTCTGAATTCGAAATTCAGAGGAGAGAGAATACCTTATTGGTATTTTCATATTGATATTTTTTTTCAAAATAAGCTTTTTAATGTCATTTTCAAAAATGATCCAATATTCAACAGAAGATCATTTTTTTAATTTCATCCATAAAAAGTTTTATTTTGAAAGATTCTATCCAACATGAAAATACTATTAAATGATTCAACTACCGTTCTAGTTTCTAACTCGTGTATAATTTCTCTTTAGTGTTGCTCTTCTGTAACACAGAATAACCGAAGAGTTCGATTAAACAGCTGATCGAAACCAGTCTTTTGAACCCCACAAATGGGTTTCCTCAAGGTTTTTAAACTTTTAGCTTTTATCCAAATTACCGACTGAAATTTCTGAAGAAGAAAAAAAAGGATACTTAAATATGGCTTCCAAAACGAATCCGGATCTAATCTTTGATCCAACAGATGCAAAGAAAGCGCCACTTGCGACATACAACTTGATCTTCTATCATTTACGAGGAAATCGCCTAAATTAGAATGTAAAAACAACAACATGTGTTAACATTTAACATAAAAGACTCATAACACGGAAGAATCATTAACCAATAGGCGATTGTCTTCCTGTGTCCAATGTCATCATGATGTTACGAGGAATAGAAAGCCACAGTTCCGATTCCTAAGGAAACAAAAACCAATCTCGTTCAAATCCTTTACACGTGTCTACGATTTTGTACGTGTAATAATACTTTTATCGGTTGTAGTGCCTTGATACCATAGCTTCCGGTTTCGAAATGTCCAATAGTTATTTTCTCCAGATTAACTCCGTTTTCTCGTAACCAGTCCATAAATGCCGGAAAATTCTCTTCTCGATTTTTCGTTCTCGTCTCTGCAGTTGCCATGTCATTTTCTAGAGAACGAATTTCGGAAACCGTTTTGTCGATCTCCAAGTGGTCCTCCCATAATTTAGGACCACTTTGAACGTCTGTTTTGCTCGAAACTTAAATTAGACAAATAAAAATAATTTTAAATAACCAAAAAAAAAATATTAATTTCGAATTTAATGTTTTATGAGAAACTGATTTTGGAAGTCTAGAAATTATGTGTTAGAAACTAGAAAGGTAGCTCAAGTATTTCAAAATAAATTTCTTAATGAGATACAACTTTTAAAAAAAATATCTTCTTAAAATTGGATTATTTTAAAACCAACGTAAAAAGTTTTATTTTAAAAGATATATCAACATGAAATTATTTTCTAGTTTCTAAAAAAAACACTTTAAAGTTTCCCTTAAAATGTTTTAATGAACAGCTTGATTTTGAAACTTGTTAATTCTGCGTTTCAGAAGAGCAACGTCACTATAGAACGAAATTGAAAGTGTTAGAAACTAGAAGGGTAGCTAAATCACTTATTATTTTCATGTTGATATCTTTCAAAGTAAACTTTTTATAGAACTTTTATAGAGAAAAAAACAATATCATCTGCTTGAAGTTGGGTTATTTTTAAACTGACATAAAAAGTTTATTTTATAAAAAATATCAACATGAAATTACTTTATAAATTATTGGACCCTTCTAGTTTTTAAAACACATTCAAGTTTCTATTAATTATGCTCTTCTGAAAGACAGAATAATTGGAATTCAAGAAAGAGGAAAAGGCATTTACACTTTTAAAGTTTAAACGACTTTAATTTTTATTACTTTTTAATAAATGATCCACTTTTTGGATCATCAGCTTCATAGATGGACTCAATTTGGATCCGGATTGTTTTCCTTTATTTTTCCGCCCCATTTTCAAACGATTTCTGTCAAATCAAAATTAAATATGTATCAATATCAGGAGCACGGTCTAAACATACTTCAATGTACTTTTGAAGCATATCAATTCAATACTATTAGTGTGAACTAATATGGCGTACCTGCACCCTACAATTTTTTACATCATGTAATAGAAATATACACCATGCTTTGTTTCATAAACGTGACGTCATGTCACGATACTAGATAGCTAAAAAGCATACCTCTCAATAGCTCCTGAATCGCCAATTGATGACCAAAAATGGAGTTTTACCAGGCGTAATCAATTGATATATCTCCCTCCTAACCATATATACAAGTTATTAGTTAAGTTTTAACTATTAAATTAGTTATACTAGAGTATGAAAACGAGGAGACTGAATGAGCACAATAGATTAAAAGCATGAAAGTACTTTAATAAAATACCGACAAGAGTAGTATCAATTTGTTCACTAGATGGCGTTATTGAGGCCATGAGTGTATTTTTAGACCTACCCATTGGACTAATGTATAAGGGAATGGTAGCCATTTTGGGTTTAGTCTTTCTAAGTAACAAGCAATTAGAAATCGGGATGAACTTCAGTTGGCTCCGCCCTTTGTGTGACGACCGGCAACGTCTAATTGGTTTGTTGTGTGGTTCTACGTTGAAAAGGGCGGAGCACGTGACGTCAGACTACATAACCAACCAATTAGAGGTTGCGTTCGTCATAAAAAGGCCGGAGCCAACTGAAGTTCGTCCCGATTTCTAATTGCCTGTTTCTAATTATGCCTGCCTCATTGTAATAAGACGTAGCGTGTGACGTCACAGGGGTTGATGTGAAATATTAGATTGTATCATTTAGACTGATTTAGTCTAATAGAAAAGGGTTAATAGCAAATACTTTAAATAATTTAAACAAAAGGGTTGTTGAATTTTTTGTTAGTACCCCTTTATACCAAATAAAAATGATACAATGCGAAATTTCGTATCAACCCCTTTGATGTCACAAACTTCCTCTTACGATGAGGACAGGGACAATTTTTATTTGTAAAAAATGGACATCAAATAACTTATTTTGTCAATGAAATGATAAATAATTTGGTGGACAAGTTGAATAAATAAGCTGCTCGATCATCAAAACGTAGAAACTAAACCATTTATATTTAGATATTTCTGTACTTTGAATTCATTTACTTTACTGAGAACATGTTTATACCTCATACCGTTGAACAAACAGTCCTCAATTTCGAAAATTTAATGTTTTTTTTTAAGTCTGAAGAATCAAGAAATGCCCTAAATAAAACCTACAAATTTTAAAAATAATTAAAATTGAAAAATGGTTAATTTGAGAGTTTGCTAAAATATTTTTTCAATAAAAAAGGTCCAAAAAATATTTAAAAATCCTGCAAAATGAGAAGTTTTCTTCAGCAGTCTTAACTTTTTAAAAATACCTGTAAAGCCTAAACTAAAAAAACTAACAAGTGCACAAATTTCAAGTTATTCAATATTTATGTCACTTGTTATGACAGTCCACTGCTACTTTAAGGGTCGTGTGTTTGCTAAGTCAAAGAAATTGCTAAACTCATGAACTTTTTTGATAGGAAGTTTCATGTAAACGTTGATTAAGTTTAGACTTAAAAATCATTACAAATAAAACACCTAAACTTCAATGAAAAATAAAAAATGTTGAGACATTTACAAGTTTTCTGAATGAATATATTTTACAAATATGAAATACAAACAATTTTTCCCCATTTTTTTCAATCTTGAATATTAAGTTTTTTTTTCTCTTTTCAATTTGGAGAAAAAAGTGTAAAAAGATAACATATTTACACAAGTAGAAAATTGATGACAGTGAAAGTTATTTTCTCATTTTTTATCATTTGTTTTGCTCCTTTTACTCATATTAAACACAACCCCCCCCCTCAACATTTTAATTAATGAACAAACTTAAGAGGTTTTTTTTCCATTTGAAGAAAAAGTTTGAAAGTATTTTTGTGTGTGCTGAAAATCAATAAAAATGAATGCAATAAACTAATTAATAATATTGATCGTTATTCATGAATATGTTGCAGACAAAAATTGCCAAAAAAAGTGTATGAAAAATGAACAGAGAAATAAAGTGGGGAGGGTGGGGTATGTGTGTGAATTCTCAGTGACCACTGTCCAAAAAAATAGCCAATTACAAATCACAACTAAAATGCACGCAAGCAACAAAAAAATGACTTCACAGTTACTAAGATTTACGTTTGCAAAATCCTTACCTGATGCAACAAACGTATAAGTAGATGCATAATTAAAATTCATCAAAGTTAAGATTTAATTTTTATTGCTCATCAATTGTGTGTTCACACAACAACAGATGTGAAGAAGAACAATAAAAATCTCTTGTTACAATGGAAAACGTTTAACACGAAATGAAAGAGACCACAATACATTTTACGTGTTAAAAGAATTTGTATGCTATTTTATGGGAAAAGACTGAAAATATATTTAGTGTATCTTAATTTTTTTTTTCGTGTTAAACGGTTTTCATTGTATATTTTTTTTCTCTCTCTTCTTAACTTTGTGTTTATAGTTAGGTACAGGGTGTTACAGATTTTTTTTTTTTGATAAAAAATATTCTTAAGTGAGCATATGAGTTATGAGTTTTATGTTAAAAAGGGAAAAGGCACATTTGCCACTGAAAAATGAAATGTTTTCTGCATATTAAAAGTCGGGAAGTTTTAAGCTCCACTCTTGAGTTGGTTTTTTTTTCTTTTCTTCTTCAAAAAAGATGAAATAAAGGAGTTGTCGGATGTCCTAAGTTTGAATATGAAAGCCATTTATTTAAAACATAAAATAAGAATGGAAACACTGTCCTAATCAAATAAAGGGACACCTGACAACTCCAAAAGAGATGACGTCATGATTAATAATAAACACGAATGAAATGTCTTTCCTTTGTAAAGAGGAAGAAATATTGTTTCCGAAATCCACGAGAGTTCGGACCACGTTTTCAAAAAAAAAAAAATACGGCCAATTCACCCCTTAATAAAGAAATAAAACTTAACGACCATATTATTAAAACATTACTTAAACCAAAGTGAAACTTAAAAACTTTTCCATAGACTTACTTATTACAGAGTTTTGTCTTGCATCATGTTTTAAGGTTAACTTTATTTTAAGCAACGTTTTTTTTAATGTGGGGAGTAAAATATGACTTAAATAGCCAATAGAATTTTCAAACATACGAGGAGCCACAAGCAAAAACATGCACACGCGTCAAAAACAGAAACCAAACCGCACACAAAACCAAATTTCATTTTCATTCGCAAACAAAACTAGCTGAATGCGAAGAACAACTGTAATATATAATCAATAAATATATATATGTCGAAGTTTCCATCACTGATCAATGCAAAAAAACAAAACTATTAAATTACAAAAAAAAGCATTAATAACAAAATTGCTATCCAAAATTACAAAATTCTGTGATTCTTCGTCCGTATTTCAAAGTCCATAATAATTCATTAGGTAAAAAACAACAAAATTTTCTCATAATTTACAAAAAAAAAAAAAAAACGAAGAAGAAACAAAAAACCAAATTTACACAAAAATAATTTACTAATTTACAAAAAAAAAAAACTGATATAAAGTGGAAGATTTTAAGTGAAAAATTTGAACTGAAAAACAAAGAAAACCGTTTTCAAATAATCCTCAATTGAAGCTATCTTTCATATTTTTTTGTATAAAAAAGTCATTCAATGAAATTACGAAAAAATGTCTTTAAGATCGAAGAGATAGAAAGAGAGAGAGTAAGATGATGAATCTGTAGGAATCGGATAGAATGAATGATGGTAGGAAAAGGGGAGAGAGATAGGGAAGAGGTGAAAGGGCCAATAGGGGGCCGATCCCACTATGTTATAGATACATTGGTCCAGTGGAACTACTGTGGTTCGTTCCATCGCCCAGATCCAATTCCATTTCGCCTTCGTGAAGGTGGAGTTGGTTGAAGGAGGCTGTGGCTAATGCAATGTCCGGCATTATGTCACTCAGATGACCTTCACTACACGAACTGTTCTCGTTCTTTAGGAAAGGAGAAAGAAACATCAGTAACACATTCCGATTAAGAATCACTTATTTTGTTAAGTTGGTTTTAAAGTATAAAACGCCCCCTTCTCGACACTCATAATTATTCTGTCTTTTGAGAACAAAATTGAGAACTTGGAAGTGTTTTAGAAACTAGAAGGGTAGCTCAATCACTTATGGAGTATATTTTCACGTTTAATATTTTTAAAAAATAAGCGGGTTTTTTGAAAATGACTCCAACTTTAAGCAGACGATATTTTTTTAAAAATGTTTGTCAATAAAAAGTTTATTTTGAAAGATATCAACCTGAAAATACACTCTTCAGTGATTAAGCTATCTTTCTAGTTTCTTTTAATGTTGGTTTTGAAAAACAGAATAAACCTCGTAAGTGTAAACGTCTCTCGAAATCTTATTCTGTGTTTCGGGTTTTTGCAAAATGAAGAAAATCTTGAAATTTTTTTAGAAACTAGAATGGGTACTTAATCACTTAAAAGAGTATTTTCACATTGATATATTTTAAAATAAGCTTTTTCATGACAAGTTTGAAAAAGGATCCAAACTTTAAGCACACAATATTTTAATTTCTGTCTATACAAAGTTTATTTTGAAAAATAGCCAAGTTGATTCAAATGCCCATTCTAGTTTATAACACACTTTGAATTTTTGTCTTAAAGACTCAATAGTTGAATATGCTAAAAGTAATTTCATGACGATATCTTTTAAAATAAACTTTTTTTAATGAAAAAAAAAATAATCCGTTATACAAATACTCTCAAGTACATTTCGCCTACTATTCTAGTTTTTAAACAAATTGATTTCTTTTTCTTCTGAAAAAGATAGTGAAGTTTAGATACTGAAGTTACTTTTGATCATAAACTGGAAAGAACTAAGTTGCTTACTTCTGCCGTTCTGTACGTATCAACGTCGGGAATAAACGGAAGCGGTTCCCTACAGTAAGGAGACAAAACCCTAGGCCTCGAATACATTCCCGTAGATTTCCGACCGGATGCGGCTGCATCTCTGCGTCCGACGACGTTAGCACCACCTTCGACCAACTCGTCAACAACAACCGATTCGTCGTCGTCACCGTAAGCACAGTAATGACTTGCACTGTGGAGCACTTCGGCAACTGCATCCGGAAGATTGAACTCTCGAACGACCCTTAACTGTATCTGTCGAGTTATGTCCCAACGGCTCGAAAGAGCCAGAGAATAAGCCCTTTGTACCGATGCCGATTGCCTCAACTCTTGTTCCCTCTTTAACATTGCCTGCATAGTTTCCACATCTGGAACTGAGGATAAACGAGAGAAGTTGTTACAGTTACGATGAATCGAGGAATTAAATAGGTTTTAAAGCGTAAAACGCCCCCTCAAACTCTCGTTATTTTGTATTTCGGGTGCAAAATCAAGAGAAACTAGGAAAGTGTTTTAGAAACTAGAACAGTAACTCGATCCCCTAAAGGTATTTTCATGTTTGATATCTTTCAAAATAAGCTTTTTATGTCAAGTTTGAAAATGACCCAACTTTAAACAGACGATATTTTTTAATTTTCGTTTATATAAAAGTTTATTTTGAAAGATAATAACCAAAGTGATCGAGCTACCCTTTCTAGTTTGTAAAACACGTTTGAAGATTTTCATAATTTTGTTCCTGAAAGATAGAATAATCAACAGTTTGAAAATCAGCTGCTCATAAAACATGTTGAATAAACCCGACGTACTTGGGACGGCTCCAGCTACGATGTCGAGACCCGAACTACTGTATGGACTCGTGGCCGGACGATGACGACTGTGGGACGGTCTCGGAGCCGGCGATTTACCGTCCACCATGTAAAGAGTATCTGGAATGTGTGACATGCGGACGGTACGAGACCTCGTTAGCTCCATCTCTTGCAAGGCATGGTCGTCCAAAAATGCCTGCAAATAAATAGGATAAACAAATTAAGAATCATTCCGATCGTAATTATTGTCGTCGTTACGTTCGTACCTTGACTTCTTCTGCATACGGAGTGAACAACCTTGGCTTTACATAAAGACCGTTGTTCTTTCCTCTAACCCACGCACTAATTCGATAACTGACTGCGTTGTTACTGTCGTCACCGATCATGTGAGATGGCGGAGTGCTGACCAGTCCCCTTTTGATGGCACTGCTCAACACTTCGTTATTGGGCGGTATGATGTGGTCCACTCTGACCAATGGGAGTAATTCGGACAAGATGTCTCTTAGCTCGACGTCGTTCAGGTCCCTTTTCTTAACTCCCTTTTTGGTCACGCTGTGAGCCGTATGACTCAAAATGTTCGGCTCTGTTTTTCGAACAGATGGTTTATGAATTAGCCAATCATATTGCTTTGACATATTTCTTTCAATGGCTACAACTCCATCTTTTTGAAGGCGCCCTCTAGAGGAAGGTTCAGATTACACTCTTAATCTGGTGTTTTTGCCCTGATCTGAACCTTCTACAAGAGGGCGCTGCAAACGATGGAAGGAAAACTCTTTGATTTCACATAAGACTTCAGCTTAAAAGGGGGTCGAGAAAGATTTTTTGAATAGGAATAATTTACTCTGCTAGCAGACCAAACGGCCTATGGCAGTGGGACAAATTTAGTCCAGAAACTGCATAAGAAATGTATTTTCAAAATAATCTATTAACACATGCCATAAAAATTTCCCAATGCAAATGTAAAATGAAGTTGAAACGCAAGAAGAAAAAAACTCACCTCTTTCTTCCATCCGCCTCATCAGTTGATGTTCGCCCCATTTAAGAACCGCCTGTAAAACGTCCAGTTCACACGACTGTAAGAAGTCCGACTGAAGCGCATCGATCATGTGAGACTTCTCCAAGTCGTGAACGACCACGGACCTAACGATAGACTGAAATTCCTCCCGTAAGAAATGCAGTGCTTGACGATGGACCCATGCAGATCCGTGAGGCTGTTCGCTCCAACGTAGAATCGGAACCAAATTATCTAACGTTAGACTCTCCACTATTATGTCTTCACTTCCTGCGGTTAAAAAAAAGTTATCGCCATTAATAACTCAAAAAGTTCGTTTGTATCAACGCTTGAAAAGACCCAACTGTGACACAAACCTTGCACTAGAATGTCCAGTTCGAGAAATCGTCCGATCTGATAGATCTCCATGGCTTCCTCGACTAGCGATGGATGACCTCTTCCGGCCACCATTGCTTGCACTTCACTTAAACTACTGGAGGACGTGGAACCTCTCAAAATACATCCCATGTCCACAGAGTCCAGATAAACAGCTTGCAATAAAACTCGAGCATATTGCCACGGGATGACGGAATCATCGAGAACAATCTGCGTCGGTGCTCTGAGTGCCCTTTCGGTCATCTCTTCGCCCGCTCTCGCCCTCCTCTGTATCAGGTTACGAAAGAATGGAGAACGAGCCGAAAGGATGGCTTTGTGGCAGTGAAGTTCTAATTTACGCGAAGTGAATCCGTATTCGCTTCCGACACCGTTGTTAATCGTAATACCGGACGATACCGAACTACCCTTTTCAACACCATCTCCGGTACCACCATTATTCCCACTACCACCACCACCACCACCTAAAGTCACAAAATCCTGGCTCGTAGAGAAGACCAAGACACAATCGGCATATTCTCCAGTCTCCAAGAGATACCTCAGATCGTGTTCGAGCGGATTCGGAGTTCCGAATTGCTCGCCCAACCTAATGAGAACGTCCAAATTATCTAAACGCGTGTCCATCAAGTGGAAGTCTCCGGTATAAAGATACCGTAAGAGTGCCGAGAACGTGGGAATGTCCACACCCAAGGGGAAGTTCGTCGGCCGTAAATCGACCGACACTTGAGCACCGTATCCAGGCACTTTGGCCAGAAGGTCTCGAAAAAAGGGACACCTGGCCGAAAGGAGGGCACGGTGGACCGGAAAACAGGCACCACGGAATACAAGATCCACATCCGTACAGTACTTATAATTGTACAATTCTGCAAGGTCTTGTTTGTACGTCGTGGCCGGAGGACGAGCCAAATTCGCTTGAACTACAAGATCCTTTAAAGCGATGGCCGCTTCGTATTCCTCTGCCAATGCATTCAATTCCCAAGCACCCCAACCGGAAACGAATTCTCTCATAACTTTAGCGTGATCTAGAGACCGGCTCGTACGACGACGCCGTATTAACTTCTTACGAAGTGTTGCAAAACTTGAGATTTTTCGTTTCTTTTCACGTCCAAGGACACAGAGATGATCACCGGTACTACTCGAACTGGGCATGGATTTCTTGATCGGATATCGGATCGGACCGGAATTATGATGAAGATGATGATGAAGAAGATGATGATGATGATGGTGAGACGATGAAGAAGAAGAAGTGGCCGACGAGGTTTCCCCCTTGACCACCGCAGTAGATGCATTTGCTCCCATTCCTCTTCCTCCTCCTTTCTTCTGAATCCCTAATCCTCAGAAATGAATCCCAAGGAATGTCATCGTTAATATTTAAATTTCTGCTAACTCATTTCTCGTTTTTTTTTTAATGTTCAGTGTGAAATCCTATATTCAAAAAAAATATAAAAGAAAAAAAAAACGTAAATTCAGGTAACAATTTTTTGATCAAAATAACACGAAGAAGAAGGTCCGTTATAATTTTATATTTTAAAAAGGTGCAATGAACTCTGGCGCGTCTTGAGAAGCTAATTAGTAGTGTAGTGAAGAAATTACATACTGCAGCATATATGGTAGTTAGTTAGTCCTCAAGGAGTAATAACATTCTTCTAACTGGAAATGGCTTTTTCTCTTTTTCTTATCAACACTTGCTGTTATTTTCTTCTTCTTCTGTTTTGTTTCTACTTGAAATTGACAGAAATGTCCTCCCCCCAACCTCAACACCAAATACAATACAAAATTTGTAATAATTCTACATTTAAGTCTTCAAAAAAGAACGCACCAGTTTTAACCCGAGATTCACATCAAGCTGACAAAACAAGAGGAAACTCCAAGTGTTTTGAGACAAATTGGTGTCAATTCTATAACATTTCTGCGCCTTTCGGTGTTTTGTTTTGTTACAAACTATTCCATGTTTCCGGCTGCAAGTCGGTAAAAATCATAATGTTTGTGTTTTGTCGAGCTGTATTATGTAACATTTTGTCAACTCTTTGTCTGTGGCACAGGCAGTTAGAAATCGGAGAGAACTTCAGTTGGCTCCGCCCTTTTTATGACGACCGGCAACTTCTAATTGATTGGTTATGTAGTCTGACGTCACATGCTCCACCCTTTTCAACGTCGAACCACACAACAAACCAATTAGAAGTTGCCGGTCGTCATAAAAAAGGCGGAGCCAACTTGTGTTCGTCCCGATTTCTAAACGCCTGTGTCTGTGTGGCAGTGTCGACAGTTAGTATTCAAACAAAACAAAAAACCTAAATTAGTTTGTGTTGTGTCACACATTTATTGTGGTTTTGTCTTGAGTACTGCTGACAGTTGTTTCAGTTTTTTTTGTTTTGTTTTCAAAATCTGACGTTTTTGTTGTATTTTTGTCTCGAACTCATGTTGCACTTTTGTCACCTTGATGTGGACTCGGGCCTTAAGACTGTATTCTCAAACTTTATCGAAAGTAAAACTTATAACAAAGCTAAACTTAAGAACTCTCTCTCCATACACTCACTATATTATATTGTAGATAATTTCGTCTGTTGCCATGTAAAGCCGGTATCACACTAGCAACCTCCAAATGCAATTCAACTTGCAATGCAACCTGTGATGTGACTTGCAACTAGAACTTTGTAATAAACTTCTATATATCACACTATGCAACCTAGTTCCCCCAATCAAGTTTACAAAACTTCGTTTAGGGTCAAGGGGCCGACACATTCGGGTAAATCTCGTACGGTGGTATCGGAAGCCATTTTACTTTTAATCCGCGTTTTACTGAATTTTAAAATTTCAATTCTAATTCTGGATTATCCAGTAAAATTTCAGCTAAAAAGTAAAATGACTTTTCCATCCACACGAGGATCTGCTGCGAATCTTAGAGAAAATCGTACATGATTTTCTTCAATGTCTGCCCCCTTGGTTTGTGTCCATGTTGTGATCAACTAACAGGAAGTTCATAAACCGGAAGTCATGAAACCGGGAATTCGTTCAATGTTACCATATGTCATTTCTGGCAAACGGCCTGATTGGTTGTTTGTCGGAAAGTTGACTTGAAAAAGTTGAAAACCAGTTGAAAGGAAAGTTTTATCAAGTTGCATGTCATATCACACTGTAAACATTGAAGTTGCATGTCACATAGGGGCTTAACACAATTCCTGCAAGGAAAACGGACTTTCTTCTAAAAAGTACTTCTTGGTTTTAGCTCCAAAGAGGCTATTTAGAGGCTTCTTCAGAGGCGGCGTGTTGGGAAAAATAACTTGGCCCTGGCATTTTATACATTGGATTGACAATATTTTTTTGAAAAAAAGAACAACCGGCCCAATTGAACACTGGCCCTTCTGACATTTGCCCGAGTTGCCCCTTTGGCCAGTCCGCCTCTGAGCTTCTTAAATTTCTTATTGATTGATTTACAAAGGAACCACACAACATAAAAAAAAAGTTGAAGAAAAGCAGAAACGCGTTTTTATGATCATAAAGATCATAAAATAAAAACATTAATTTCAGTCAAATCCACTCATTTTCAGTGTTTTATTTTCTCACTGAACTGAAATGAACCTGTTTTTATCAAATATCTTAAGAATTATTTATGAAACTTTGTAAAAGAAACAGACTTGAAGACAAGTTAGTTGTTTATAGGATGAGGATGAGGGGTCAGTGGGGTTGTCCTGTCATCGTCGTCGCCTCACTTTTAACCCCCTTAATCACTTCATAACCCCCACCTCCTCCTCCTTCTCTTCTTCTACTTTGTTAAGAAAATTGTTAGAAACTAGAAATAGGAGCTCAATTACTTAATTAATAGTATTTTCTGTTTATCATTGTGAAGATCCCATTTAAGTGAGTCAGTTACTCTTCTAGTTTCTAATTTAAAGGTGTTTTAAATTGTAAACGTCTCTTGAACTCTTAGTCTGTCTGTCTTTCAGAAGTAAAATTTAGATAAACTCGAGAAATGTTTTAGGGTAGGAGCCTCAATCACTTAAAAGGTATTTTTATGTTGATATCTTTCAAAATAAACTTTTTATGAGAGTTGTAACTAATTTTTGTTCTATAAAAAGTTTTATTTTGAAAGATATCAACATGAAAAAATACCTTTTAAGTCATTGAGGCTACCCTTCTAGTTTCTAAAACACTTTCAAAAGATTCTCTTAATTTTGCTCTTCTCTTATACCTTGTAGACACATGAGTTAAATGAATTCAAATTAAATGTGTTTAGGTGAATTATACAGAACCCAGTTAAGGACACACGAACACCAAATAAAAATTGACTTTATTATTAATATTTTAAATTGAAAAATACTAAATCAATATTTTAATGTCAATAATTTATATAAATTATATTTAAGTATTAACTCAATATTTTCAGATTAATTAACTGAATATAAATTGAATTCGACATATTGTTTGTTTGTCCTTCACAGGGCTCTGTAGAACACGTTTATTATTTAAATACATTTAAATTATCAGGTGTGTGTACTAGGTATTAGACCATTACTCTCAAGTTTCTCGTAATATATATAGTGTAAACGTATAGTGTACATCAAATCTTATACCTAGTACACACCCTGATAATTTAAATGCATTTATATAATAAACAGTGTTCTACAGAGCCCCGTGAAGGACAAACAAACAATATGTCGAATTCGATTTATTCAGTTAATTAATCTGAAAATATTGAGTTAATACTTAAATATAATATATAAACTATTGATTTAGTATTTCAATTTAAAATATTAATAATAAAGTCAATTTTTATTTGGGTTCATATGTCCTTAACTGGATTCCGTATAATTCACATAAACACATTTAATTTGAATTCATTTAACTCATGTGTGTACACTATAAAACCACCTGTCGAACATTTTGTTTAGCTATTCTGACGTCATGATATATTGTTATAAAAAGATTTAAAACTAGAAATTTGAAATATATTCATACCTTTTTCAAAGTATTTTTAATGTTATTTATCTCTCTTTTTGTCTTTCAGGAAATAATTGATGATTAAAGATGAATGAAGTCACAAAATAAACAACATAATAATAAAACACAGGTAAATAAAAAACCCTCCATTTTCACCTGGTTTAAAATTCACTTTTTTCACATAAGAGACTAGAATGAACAAAATTGACGAACGCTGTTTCTTCTCTCCTTTTAATTTATTTATTTTTGTGAAAGATATTATAAATAAATAAATAAAAGGATCCATTTTTAGTACCACAAAAAAAAAGTTTCCCCCCTTTTGAGGGCCCACATCATAAACAATGGCCGCCGCCGCTGACCAGTCAAATATAACAACAACAAAAGTGATGAGTGCTGATGGACGACGGCGGCGGACTGGACTCTCACTGTGTTTCTATCTCAAAAAATTTCCCCCCCCCCCCTCCCCTTATTCCTCTTCAATCCCCCCCCCCCCTTAAAAACAAACTCACCCCTAAAAAACTCGTTTTCTAACTTCTTTTCGGTCCACCAACCCAGAAAAAAAAACTAGAAAAGTAAAATTGATGTATCTTGTCTTTTCTCTCTCTTTCTCTCCACCTCCCCTAAAATCTTCTCCCCTAAACCATCTAAACGTGTCCCCCAAATAAACTTCTCCTCCCCCTTAACCTCAACCACTCCATCTTTAACTACCCAAGTAAAAAAATGGCTGACAAAAGCCATTTTTACCTGGCTGGTTGGTCATTCAAAAAAAATCCCCTAAAGGTGTAATTATCATCATTCTTTTAAGCTTCCAATGAGATGAGGAGGAGAACAAAAAAAACCCTTAAAAACCTTCTTTATTTCAGTAAAAACTCCTTTCTTTTCCCCTTCTTCTTTTATCTTAATATTGTCTTAAAACAAACTTTTCCCTTCTTTATTTTTTCCAATGAAGTTTTAAAACAAAAAAAAAAGTGGGTTTAGGGGGGGTTTTTTTTGTTAGAAAGGGGAAGACTGGCTTTCCTACCATACAAAGCGTATATATTTTAAAACAAACACCACTTGTGAATTATACATGAAAGGAATTAAAATTTATGTGTAAATAGAAAGAGAGAAATCTGTTTTAAGGGTAGCCATTTTTAATTGAAACTTTTTTTTCTTTATATAAAGGGGGAGTAAAAAGAATCACGATTTGTTTTTTTTTTTAAAGGCATTCGCCATCTTGATTTAATTAGAAAGCACTTAAAGTTTAGCCGCCAATTTTCTGTTTGTTTTTCCCTCCTCCTCCTCCTCCTCTTAAAACTCATTAAAATGGCAGCTGTTTTAGAACTTAATAAGCTTCGACTTTTATTCAGTATTTCAGTGTTAATTAAAATATTTTAATATTCATATACTTCCTAACTGTTGAGGAGGAGAAAAAATGAGGACACACTACAATTTACTTTAATTTTTGGGCGAATGTTCGCCACTTTTCGGGCGAATGGGGCGAACCTTTGAATCCGTATTGCAACTGATTAAATAATTTAGCTCTAATTAGAGGTGGCGCCATCTATTAGCTACACTCGGTTATGGCACAGATTATATTCTTCATAAGTAAAGCAACTCTTAATATTTTACTGTCGAAAAAGCGTCGGCCGATCCCGGTCGGTTAGGACCCGGCATGGAGATGGGCAACCCCGGGCCCACTTGTGACCTACCGTAGGCAAAACTGACCGAACTTGGTCAAAAGTGACTACGGGTGCCATAGGTTGGGTAACGGTAAAAAGAGTTACGCCTCAGGGGAGTAAACCCCCCCCCCCCACAAAAGTATGACTTGGTTGAGTTACTAACTAGTATGAATTATTTTATATCTTGATTTAGAAGTTTGTTGAGTTAATGGCGCTCCAAAAAATCCAAACATAACTTGAAAAAGTTAAGTGTGATTTTTGTTTTAAATTCAGTCTCAACTCTTCTCAACAAATGTATTTAGAAAGTCTTTTTGTAGTGAATTTGAGTTTAAAAACCAGAGAAAAACAAACACAAAAATCACTTGGAATTGAAGGAAATCAGAGAGAGAGAGAGAGAGAGAGAGAGAGAGAGATAATATGTAGGCACTTAACTAGTTAAGTGAGTTTTAGTTTAAAGAGAAATTCTGAGAAAAGAAGAGCAGTTTATACAAATGGATTGTATGTTAAGAGAGGGGGGGGAGATGGTTCATATATATATATATATATATATATATATATATATATATATATATATATATTCATTCTTTTCTATCTTTTATTTTGAAGTATGTTAAATGGGTTGCTAAAAGCTGTTTTAAAATAAAATTGGAGTTCCTATCATTCCTTTTATTTTCTCTTGTTTAACTTATCAAAGAGACAAAAGAGACATTTTAAAAATGTTGTGTCAAAAGTTCTCTTAAAAAACGCAAAGAGAATTACGGAGACTTGTAAAGGACACACCAGATTTTTTGTCTGTAAAAAAAAAATTTCGACATTCCGACTTTTTCGCGAAGGAAATGCCGAGATTAAAGTTGAAATTGTCGAGATTCTGAAAAAAAGTCGAAATTGTCGAGATTCTGAAAAAGTCGAAATTTCGAGATTCTGAAAAATGTCGAAGTTTCGAGATTCTGAAAAAGTCGAAATTGTCGAGATTCTGAAAAAGTCGAAATTGTCGAGATTCTGAAAAAAAGTCGAAATTGTCGAGATTCTGAAAAAAAAAGTCGAAATTGTCGAGATTCTGAAAAAAAAAGTCGAAATTTCGAGATTCTGAAAAAAAAAGTCGAAATTTCGAGATTCTGAAAAAAAAAGTCGAAATTTCGAGATTCTGAAAAAAAAAAGTCGAAATTTCGAGATTCTGAAAAAAATGGAAATGTCCAGATTAAAGTCGAAATGTAAAGATTTTTTAAAAAAATCTCGCCTGTCCTTTACAGGGCTCCGTAGAGAATAGAAGAAAAAAACCCCAAAAAAAGTTTCTTGAGAAGGACAACTTTTTTTTTGTGTTTTCTCTTCATTTCTATTGTTTCTTGACCACTTAAGATAAGAAGAAGAAAAAAATGACAATTTACTATTCCTTTATTTATTCGATGTTGTAACCCACTTGTCAAGTATACACAGACAACTTTTTACGGCTTACAGAAGACTAAATGGTGACACGTTAAAAGGCCTTGTGGCACACGAACAACTTTCAAGACAAAAGTTAAGAGTGATCGTCGGTCGAGTTCCACTGCAAAATCTTGTCGCAGGTGGCATAGTTGACAGGCAAGTGTAGCCAGCACTAGCTTTTCGTTTGCTCCGCCCCTTTTATGAGTGCCATTCCAAATATCAACCAGTTAAAAATTGATAAGGGCGGGGCATGTGACATCAGTCCAAATAACAAACCAATTTGAAATTGATGACGCTCATAACAAGGGCGGAGCCAAATAAATTCTGAAGCTGTCTACAGAACAGGCAGTTAGAAATAGGTGAAAACTTCAGTTGGCTCCGCCCATGTTATGACGACTGGCAACTTCTAATTGGCTGGTTATGAAGTCTGACGTTAAAAAGGGCGGAGCATGTGACGTTAGACTTCATAACCAACCAATTAGAAGTTGCCGGTCGTCATAACAAGGGTGGAGCCAACTGAAGTTTTCACCTATTTCTAACTGCCTGTGTCTACAGATGCCTGTTACAAATTATAAGAACTTGAACTTTGAACTTCCATCTGTTGACCATACATAATTTTTTGACCAAAAACACAACCCTTTCATACACTTTCATATATAATTTTAGTGTTTGGTCAGTTTGTTTGTCCACTTGTGTATAAATAAATACAAGAGAGGAAATGAAAGTGTGTCAATGACAATTGTTCTTACTGACCACTAGAGAGCATGTCTCTCTCTCTCTCTCTCAATGTAATTGTAATTGACCATGTTTGACCACTCTGACCCAATCTCTCTTTTTGTTTGTTTGCAATCGCAATCTAGTGTAAATAAGCTTAAAGTCAACAAGAAATAATTAACTGCTAACTTTTTCTCCATTTTCTATCATCTCTCACAAAATACTCTTCTTGTGAAAGGCATTTTTTTTTATCCCCTAATACCTTTGTACACAACACATGAGTTAAATGAATTCAAATTAAATGTGTTTAGGTGAATTATACGGAATCCAGTCAAGGACATGAACCCACAAATAAAAATTGATTTTAATTATTAATATTTTAAATTGAAATACTAAATCAATATTTTAATGTCAATAGTTTATATTTAAGTATTAACTCAATATTTTCAGATTATTAACTGAATAAATTGAATTCGACATATTGTTTGTTTGTCCTTCACGGGGCTCTGTAGAACACGTTTATTATTTAAATGCATTTAAATTATCAGGTGTATATTTCGGTATTAGGTCCACTTTGAAGAAAGTTTATGGACTTCATTGAATCATAAATAAAAAGTAGCCATAATAATGACCACCAATTGCATAATATGCAAATGAACTACAATAGTAAACCAAAAAAACTAGAACGGGTAACTGAATTCACACACACATTTTCATGTTGATGTAGTTCAAAATAAACCTTTTTTTTAATGACGATTTATGGTTTTTCACTTCAAAATAAAAAGAACATCTGATAAACGTTTAAACTTAATAATTTAGAGATTTTCTAATGACCCCAGTATAATAGTTTAATTTTAAATATATCTTACCCGAAAATCCCTTTAATCAAACAGTTACTCTTCTAGTTTCTAAAAGAGTAAACTCCTTTATCGAATTTTCCATTTATTCTGTCTTTCAGTTGCAAAATAAAGAGAAACTTTAAAGACGTTTAGAAACTAGAAGAGTAACTCGAACACATTACTAATGGTAATATTTCAAGTTGATATCTTTGAAAATAAGCTTTTTATGTCAGTTTGAAAATGACTCAAATTTAAAGCAGACGCCATTTTTTTTAAATTTTTGTCTCTAAATAGTTTATTTTGACAGATTGATCAACATGAAATTAACTATAGAAGTTATTGAGTTATACCTCTTCTAGTTTCTAAAACACTTTCAAGTTTCGTTTAATGTTTGCACATGAAAGACAGAACAACCAGAGTTTGAAAGGTGTATCAACTTTAAAACCACCTTAAATTTGTTTCTATTTGGTTCTGAATATCATTAAAATTAATTTTCGTTTAACAAGAAAAACAAATATTCAGATCCTTCGAATTTCGTATTAAACGATTTCAACTGTATTTAAAAATACAGCAGTGGATTTCTACAGGAAATTTTTAGCTTTTTTTCTTTGTTTGTTGTTTTCTTTCTAAAAAAGGGTGTCAATGTTTTAAATTTGATGCTGACATTTGTGGTGTTTTTTTATTCTCAGTTGATCCACAAGGAACCGGTTAACTGAACCGGAGAATACGAATAAAAAAAAAGTGGCAAATTTTCGCTCTGTTAACCAAATTCTTTCTGTTTTTTCGTTCTTTCCTTTTTCACGGACTTGCGATTTCCAACAAAAGACAACTTAAGTCGGGCTATTAACAAAAACAGCAACTGATTTTTCTTTTAATGATGGCAGAGCCTGAAAATTTAACCAAAAAAAAAACATAAAAAAGAAATCTAAACCGGAAACAACTTTTTATTAGTAGTTTTCTACCTCTTCTAGTCTTTTTTTTTTGTAAAAATAAACGTCATAATGAATCCTGTGACGTCACAATAGATATATGCAAAATAATAATCAAAAGCCCAACATTCGACTCATCAACGGGACGAACTTCAGTTGGCTCCGCCCTTTTTATGACGACCTGCAACTTCTAATTGGTTTGTTGTGTGGTTCGACGTTGAAAAGGGCGGAACATGCGACGTCAGACTACATAACCAACCAATTAGAAGTTGCGTTCGTCATAAAAAGGGCGGAGCCAACTTGTGTTCATCCCGTTTTCTAATTGCCTGTCAACGATGTATCAACATAATGCCAACCGTTGACGTTTACGAAACAATGTTGGCCTCGTTGGTCTCACTATTAGCTGTACTTGTTAACTAAAATGATAGCTGAACTCAAGAGGCCGACTGGCCAAAGGGGCAACTCGGGCAAATGCCAGAAGGACCTTTAAATAAAAGTTGAATCAATTTCAACTTTTGTTTAAACTTTCTTTTTGGTGAATATTTGTACTTTTTGCCGTTTTTAAGTCTTTTCATCGATTTCTCTTCAAATTTCTCATCATTTAGGGTAAATTAATGTGTTTTAACTAGTTGTAGGATATATTTAACTATAGTTTGACAGAAAAGTAATGCCGTTTTAATACAAATATTGATGAGAAACGGCAAATTTATGGGTTTACTTAAAGCGGTACAGCGAATGTGGTTTTCGCACTTCAATTGACCTAACCTAATGAACCAAACCATAATAGTAATAAGGCGGGGGCCACGTTTGTTCTGTTATTAGTCGCCATATCGAATTTCTTTTCTAATTTACTAAATTAGAAATGGATTAACACATTTTCTCCATAGGAGAAACACTTGTTATTTTTCACAAGTTGAAATTTTCACCACAGTGGAAACAAGGCCTTAAGAGGCAAGTAAAAGTCATGTTTGCTCTCTCTGTCTCTCTCTCTCTCTCCATCTCCTTTTTCTATCAATTGAGGTGTTTTTAAGGCGCAAAGATCCCAATGGGAGGATTTTTTTTTATGTGTTTTAAGAAAAGAGGAGAAAACAAAACTGAAAAAGAGCTGACACAATGCAAATTCTAATTCCATATATATTCTTAAAGTCAGCAGCAATGTCTTCTTCTTCTATTTTGCATATATTGATCTTCTTTCTTGAGCTGATGCATTCATTTGTACACACAAATGATAAAAAAAGCACAAAACTTTTTGGCTCTTTTTTGTTTCTTAAAAAAAAAGCAGCTTTTTTTTGTTCATTGACCAATAAAGGATTTCTAATTTAAGACATAACAGTCAATTCTCATAACAATCTATTGCGATAATGTGTTACACTTTGAGAGAGAAACAACCAAAAGTGCAGCTTATCATCAATAGGGGTTTTTTTTCTCGCAATATATTCAAAGTTTGCTTAGAAACTAGAAGAGTAAATGAATCGCTTAAAAGTAAATTCGTAACATCATCATTTCCTGCGCCATTTTCAGCAGTATGCAGGTTCGGTCCCCTTACGGGTTCTATCTACAGGCATTTAGAAATCGGGACGAACACAAGTTGGCTCCGCCCTTTTTATGATGACCAGCAACTTCTAATTGGTTGGTTATGTAGTCTGACGTCAGATGCTCCGCCGTTTTCAACGTCGAACCACACAACAAACCAATTAGAAGTTGCCGGTCGTCATAAAAAGGGGCGGAGCCAACTTGTGTTCCTCCCGATTTCTAAAATGCCTGTGTTCTATGAACTTCTATCTCTCCACTCCTTTTCGATTTTGTGCTAAACTCCCAGAGACCCCACAACACATATCCCGTTTTTACCACCACATTCCAAGCTTGTTTGGACCCTTCCTCTACCTCTTTTTATAACATATATTTCAAAATAAATGTTTTTCTTCTTCAAATAGCGTTTTATTTTGAAAGATAATTTTGAATAACTTTATTTTTAAATGCTGCTATTCCTGATTTACTTTTGGTTAAAATTTCTTTTGAAATATTTTTAAAAAAAAAAAAAATTTAACTAAGAAAGGTTTCAGCATAAAAATAAACTAAATGGGGTTGAAATGGCCCTTTTGCAAAAAAAGGGCCTGTTAGATAAGACTATAGCATTTCAATACCAAACCCCCAAAATGAAATAGTCCTCTCCTGGATAAAACGGAATCCTGTGGTTCCAATGTTTTCCGTTTTATATAGTTAGAGGTACATAAAAACCCAAACATTAACTTCCGTTTAGTCAGGTTTCCGTTTTATAAAGGGTCCGTTTTATCCAGGTTTTACTGTATATATAAAAAAAACTCCTCCATAGCTTTTTCCTCCATTGTTGTTTCTCAAACTAGAATATATATTTCTATATTAAAATCCAATCATGTGTAGTACCGCTTTTAGTACCATAAAAATGGAACCCAGGTTTCATTCTCTCTTTCAAGCCCCACCCCCCCCCCCCCCACTCCCAATATCTTCTTTTCTAAATTGAACATAAGTTCGATAATTTGTTTGTGCCTGAAAAAAAGTAAGTTCTATCTGCAATTTTATGTTAAAAGATGAGTATTTAGGCCTACTACCCACAAAACAATCCATTTTGTGCCCCGAGTTGAGGAGAAATAGACCCACTCCACCCCCCTCCCTCCCTCCCACCCTCATAAAAAGCAATCCATAGATAAATATTCACTTTAATAATATGTTTTTATGTGTTGTGTCCAAATCGGAGAACAACTACAAATAAAGAATGGAACATATTTTTTTTTTTTTGGAGGGAGATCTTCAAATGAGGGTTTTTTTTTATAACTTTTTAAGACCAAAGGGGAGATCGGCCCCTTTCCCCATCCCCTCCCCTTTTAGTCTTCAAGTAGAGGCTAATACATCGTTTCAAACAATACAAAAAAAATTAACTGCAGTTAAAAAGTTAACCACAGTTAATTTTCTTGTGGAAACAAACGTGGTTTACATTAATTCTTCTAAACAATGAAATTAACCTGCATTGACACAGTGTTGTTAACCACCATTATTTTAATTGCTTAAATTACGTCATTTCCTGTATTATCAAATAAATTTAGACTACAAAGAAAGATGGCAGACAGTGAGAGACAGGCATTTAGAAATCGGGAAGAACTTCAGTTGGCTCCGCCCTTTTTATGACGACCGGCAACTTCTAATTGCTTTGTTGTGTGGTTGGACGTTGAAAAGGGCGGAGCATGTGACGTCATACTACATAACCAACCAATTAGAAGTTGCCGGTCGTCATAAAAAGAGCGGAGCCAACTGAAGTTCTTCCCGATTTCTAACTGGCTGTCAATGAGAGTAAGTACTCAATTTTTGATTGAAAATGAGGAATTGAAAATGTTACAAAATGTACAACTGTGGAAGTGACACACAAACAGGAAGTGTGACAAAAAATCATTTAACCACAGGTTCAAAAGTGTCTTTTAAACATGGAAACACACAGAAGTCCCATTTCTAGCTTGTCTGCAGTTAACTATTATCATTGATTAACATAACTACAGTTAATTTTTGTAATAGTAACGAAGGTGGTGGGGCCCAGTGGCCATCTCCTTTCTTCCCCCCCCCCCCCCCCCCCCGCCCTTCTTATTACTAACATACCAACACAGGCAATTAGAAATCGGCACAAACAGAAGTTAGCTCCGGCCATTTTATGACGACCGGCAACTTCTAATTGGTTGGTTATGTAGACTGACGTCACATGCTCCGCCCTTTTGAACGTCGAACCACACAACAAACCAATTAGAAGTTGCCGGTCGTCATAAAAAGGGTGGAGCCAACTTCTTTTTGTCCCGATTTCTAATTGCTTGTCATACACACACATATTTACAGGCAAGTGTGTGTGCCCAGCAGCACTAAAATTTTGTTTGCCCCGCCTTTTTATGAGCGCCATCAATTTCTAATTGGTTTATTACTTGGTCTTATTTCATAAAAGGGCGGGGGGGGGGGGGGCAAACAAAATTTTAGTGCTGCTGGGCACACTTGCCCTGTCACATATTTCCTTACTCTTAAATATGGTGTTGACAGAATGCCCCTGAGGAGGAGGAGGAGGAGGCTTTTTTTTAAAGAGTTTTTATGTTTATTAGTTAACTTTACAAAAAAACTTCATAGAAAGTCGGTTTTTCTTGTTTCTTCTTCTGGTAATAATGACGATGACGATGATCCATATGGGCCATGTGTCTGAATGTCTGTTTTTTTTTGGTGGGGAATAATATTTTTGACCCATTTTTGTGTTTGTATGACAGATGAATTCTTATATTAAGAGGGTATTTTTTTTCTTTCTCCTTTTCATCTTTCCATATTCTTTTTCCCTTTTTTAATTGAGGATAAAATGAAATTCAAGAAGCCGAAATAAGTTGTTTTTTCTTCTTCTTCTTCTTCGGTTCTTTTGTTTCTTATTTCCTGTCCAGTTGTTTTCAGAATATTCTTCATCAAAAATGTTTGTTTTGTAATTGAATACAAATTGGTCACGATAGACAGACAGACAGACAGACAGACACGTGCGTGTGAGTGCGAACGGTGTATGCCTGGTTCACACACATAACACACGTTTAACTATTTACATTTGCAACTGAGCATGCGTAATAGAGAGCTCAGATGAGATTTTTCGAATTCTGATTAAAGCCTGGAACACACACGCGGAATTTCGCTCAGAAAATCACAACAGAATATTTAAATTAGAAAATTTTCCATAAAAAGTGAACGGAAAATTCATTAAAAAAAAAAGCTAAACTTTTTTCCGTTCTCAAAATATTCCGTTCAAATTCCAACCAATCATGCACCACCAGCATGTGACATCACAAAAAGGAAAATTGAAATCCATTTTGGCAATAAATGTTTCTTTTATTGCTCAATAGAGGGCGCACACAACTTTCCTCGTTACTTTTTCTATTTCTGTGTGTGAACAACAGAGATACAGAAAAAGAAAATGACTTTTTTTTTTCTTTTTTTTTCTTTTTCCTTGGCGGAATTCCGCGTGTGTGTTCCAGGCTTAAGAGGGCTCGATAGAAAAATACTTGTGTAAACTGCTACTTCCATTAGGTGGCCAACTACACTTGTCGTCAATTAGTTGAAATAGAATGCAGCCTCCTTTTAGCTTTAAAAGCCACGTCCAAAACAACCTTAATTATCAGAGCACGTGGACAAATTTACACCCAGAACATAATATACGTGTGAAGAGAGAGCACGTGTAGAGAAATAGCGATGACGCAATTTTAAAGTTTGCCACGTGCAAAAAAAAAAAGGAAGGTGAATGTCAGTACATTTCTATGGGAGGAGGGCTAGTGGCGCCATCTAACGCTACGCACACAAAATAAATGATCTACTTGCATTCTTAAAAGTGGTTTTAAAGGTGTAAACGGGCTTCTCGAACACTGAAATTGTTTTTCAGGTTCAAATTTAAGAGAAACTAATTATGAGTGTGTTTTAGAAACTAGAAGTGTAAGTTATTTATACGAATTTGAAAATGAGTAAACTTTGAGCGGACAATATTTTTAAAATTTCTGTTCTAAAAAAAAGTTTATTTTAAAAGTTTTATCTCCTCCTTTCATACATATCAAACTTTATAAAAATTTCAAAATAAACTTTTTTTACATTAATATTAAAATACTAGTGGGGTAACCCGTCATAAATGACGGGAGCAAAATTCACAGGCAATTGTGCGCATGCGCGTCGTTTTTTCCTTTTTTTACTCCTTTCATTTCAATTTAAGTCACCCCCTCCCACTTTTCTCTCTCTCTCTCCCCTACTACACTTTCCAACCTTTCCCCCTCCCACTTCCCCCCTTCTACACTTTCCAAAGGAAGAGTTCAACATATAGTTGACCTTGAGAAAAAAAACGGTTCATTTATTTAAATTTATATAAATTCCGACGTGCTTCAATGGTTTTGTTACTCCACACACACATACACAGACCTGGGATATTATATATATAATTCTTAAATGATTAAACTACTATTCTAGTTTTTAAAACACTTTTCTTTTGTTCTTCTGAAAGACAGAATTGGGCGTTGTTTCCATTGAGGTGAAAATTTCAACTGATGAAAAATTGAACAAACATTGCCCCCCCCCCCTTTCCGCCTATGATAGTGAAAAGGTGAGGGGGGGGGGGGGCCCATGTTTTATTTTATTTTTCAACAGTTGAAATTTTCAAAAAAGGTTCAAATTTTCACCTCAATGTAAACAAGGCATAGTTCAAAAATCAGCTTCTTCCAGATATGAATCCCATATTAATATTTTTTTTTTTAAATTGTAATGTAGGTTTTTGTTTTGCAAACAGAAAAATAAAGACTTGAAATGTAAACAGAGAGAGAGAGAGAGAGAGAGAGAGACGAACTAATTAATTATGCACACAGTTAATTAGAAAATAAAATGTGAACTTCTTTTTCAGACTCACAAATTTTGCATTTAAGAAAAGCGAAAGAATTCATTAAATTCAAAATTCGTGATAAAATTGAACAATTCAAATCCTATTTTTAATGTAAGAAAAAGAAGAAAAAAAAACCTCATAAAAGAATAATAATTTGAAATAATTGAAATTTCATTTATTTTTATCACAAAACAACAATAGAATTTTCAAAGAACAATAATAATTTAATTATTGAAAATTCAATTAAAAAAAAAAGATGTCGAGACATAAAAAAAATGTTCTAAATAATAAAATCGCAAACAATTTTCAAAGAACCTCCTTCCACCCCCCTCAAAAAAATTGTTTTTATTATTTTTAGAGACAAATGTTTTATTATTATTATTATTATTATCAGGAAGAAGAGAAACCGAAAAATAAGGAAAATCAAAATGAAACAAAAGATAAAACTGGAAAAGCCAAAATATAAAAACTAAAATAGGAAGTTTTATTTTTTTTTTCTATTTATTTATATCTTTTTAAAAAAAAATAGTTAAATTAGGAAGAAGGAAATTGTTTTTCATTCTTTTTTTTTTCTTCTCTTATCAATTTCTTGCCTAAATCGTATAACTATGTGTGCGGTTTTTTTCTTTCTTTCTGTGCGTGTGCGCGTACGTTTTTTTTTCTCTGTGCATGTGTGTGTTTATTCTCTTATAATTAAGTGCGTATTTTTGTTTTGTTTTTGTGAACGTTTTTTTTTTCAGCGCTCATAGGCATTTTTTTTTAGTGTTTCACTATGAGTGGAATTTTATTTCTGTTGAACCAACAGAAATAAAAAAAAACCAACATTCTAATTAGTAATTAGTAATTACAGTATGTTTTTCTTTGTGCGTTTCTCAGTGTGTATGTGTGCTTTTCTGTGTGTTTGTACGTTTCTCTGCGTTTTTCAGTGTGTTTGTACGTTTCTCTGCGTTTTTCAGTGTGTTTTCTGAAAGTTTGTGCGTTTTTTCAGTGTGTTTTCTGAAAGTTTGTGCGTTTTTTTCAGTGTGTTTTCTAAAAGTTTGTGCGTTTTTTTCAGTGTGTTTTCTAAAAGTTTGTGCGTTTTTTTCAGTGTGTTTTCTAAAAGTTTGTGCGTTTTTTTCAGTGTGTTTTCTGAAAGTTTGTGCGTTTTTTTCAGTGTGTTTTCTGAAAGTTTGTGCGTTTTTTTCAGTGTGTTTTCTAAAAGTTTGTGCGGTTTTTCCAGTGTGTTTTCTGAAAGTTTGTGCGTTTTTTCCAGTGTGTTTCTGAAAGTTTGTGCGTTTTTTCCAGTGTGTTTTCTGAAAGTTTGTGCGTTTTTTCCAGTGTGTTTTCTGAAAGTTTGTGCGTTTTTTCCAGTGTGTTTTCTGAAAGTTTGTGCGTTTTTTCCAGTGTGTTTTCTGAAAGTTTGTGCGTTTTTTCCAGTGTGTTTTCTGAAAGTTTGTGCGTTTTCCTGTGTTTTTCAGCGTGTTGTCTTGTGTTCTTTTGCGTTTTAAGTGTTGTCCTGTGTTTTTGTGTTGTATATGTTTTGTCTATGTGTTAGTGCGTTTTTATTCGTTTTTTCAGTTTTTTTTCCTGCGTTCGGTATCTGCTGTTGAGTGCATTTTCTTGCCTTTTTCACTGTTTGTGTGTGTCTGTATATTATGTATATGTTGCGTTATGTTTCTATATGTTGTTTGTGCGTTTTTCTACATTTCTTTTTGAAGTGTGTGTGTAGTGACTTTTTTCTTGTACTTTCTATCTCTGACACTCTCTTCCTCTATTAATTTGCTTTCTCATTAACACATCTTTCAAGAGTCACACATTTGCATAATAGGATATTTTCTACAATTGTTGAGTTTTTTTTTTCTTCCTCCTCTTCTTCTTTGAAAATCGAAAAGTACCGAATGTAATAAACTAATACTTAATAGTAAAAGAAGCAGCAAAACTAACAAGAGTTTGGTTTTTGGCCAAAAAAGCTCTCGTCTTGGCCCCCCTCCCCCTTTTTTCTAGTAAATTCTGACTCTTTTCCAAGTCATAAAGTGACATTCAGCCATAATGGGTGTAATTCTCTGTTCTTTAGCCAAGTACTTAAGACGACACCCCCTCCCAACCCTATCCCATTTCTAACCTCCCTTTTTTGTTACTCATTTTGTATTATATTCACTCTCGATTTATTTCTATTCCACCCCCACCCCTCCCCCTCACCTCCCTCTCTTCATTCAGTTTTATATCAATAATAAAAATGTTTCACATTTCAATTTATCACATTTTATTATTTAATCTACTTTATATATATATAAATGCAAAAAAATGAAAATATGGATTGTTATAACAGTTCAACTGCTTAAGAGAAAGAGAAAGGACACTTTTTAAGACACTAATCGTATCACTTTTTTTTTCTACTTGTAATATTTAGACATCGGACTTTTATGCAATATCAAATGGTTCTCAATGTGTGGCCCAAAGAGCCAATTTTGAAGTTACAATCCCATTTAGATCAACCAACAATTATGTTTTTAAGCAAAAAAAAAAACACTGGTTAGAGGCTAGAAATTCTAATTGATAACTGATAGTAACCAAACATCTCTAGCCTCTAACCAGTGTTTTTTTATATATAAGAAAAAAACATAATTGCAAGTTGAGCTAATTAACGATGATAATGATTACTTCACAATTGGCACTTGTGAGCCACAAATTGAGAAACACTTGAATTTGATATATTTTTTGCATAAAAATCCGAGCTCTTAATAATGTTTCAGTTAATTAACTGTTATAGCAGTCAAAAGTGCTGCGCGTGCGAACTTTACGTGTCGCACGCGTGTTCAATGCGCGCTATTCATTGATAAATATGCCATTGGGGCTAAAAAAAATAAAAAGCAAAAATCGAAAACAGTGTGACCAGATTGAATTAAAATCCATCATTTAATTCTTTATGTCGTGTTTATTTATCCCTATTTGAAACCTGAACGTCAGAAAAATGTATCTCTGAATCAGTTAAATTTCGTTCTTTAATTAAATATCGTTTACATTATTAATGAACTAGAAGTGAAAATTTAATCTGATTTTAAATTATATTTAATTTAAAACATGTTTTTCATTTTTATTGACACATAAGAAATATTTTCAAAATTAAGACGATTTAATTAAGTTTAAAAATGAGATCTTTTTAAATACACTGTATAAATTATGTTTACACATTTTTTAAGATGTGATTTTTCTTTTCTCTCAGTAATAATAATAATAATGACTTAGTTCTATTATTATGGAGTGTAATTCGCGTTCTCTTCCGCCTTCTTTCCACCCCTTTTTTTTATCCATACTCAATGTTAGTCTATGTAGGACAAATGCAATCAACGCTTAAATGGAGTGAAAATAGGTTCAAATGAATAATGTTAAATAACAAGAGCATATTGACACTTACGTAACTTCAATGTCAGAACAAATTCACAAACAAATAGACACGTTGTTAGAACAATAACATGAGCACAACACAAACATCCTTCTCTCGTTCCCTCCTTAGTACTAATCCGCCATCTTGATTTATCCTCTCTTTTTAACTCTGCGATGTCATCAAATCTAAAATAATATAGAATTTACTCTTCTTAAGTAACTCCCTTCAGTCAAATGCACTTTTTAAAATTCTTATTATAATTTATTATTCATTTTATTTTATTGTGTAAATTCTTTTAATTCTAATTTTAAATTATACTATTATTGTATTTTTAACCAATGAAAACAAAAGTTAATCGATAAATCCGTGAATTTAGAAACTAAAAATCCAAAAAATGACATGACGTCACATTTAGTAAAGCAAGTTGGTAGTACAAAAATGGCGCGTTGTATTAGAGTGAATGTTAGTTAAACGCCATATTGGAACAATCTTCTCGTTATTCTTGATAGTTTGTAAATCATTTTTCTCATCTTCAGAACACTTGCGAATCAGTATTACTAATGACTTTTTTCTTGTTTCTTATAAGTTATAACTGCTTTGTTGATAGCCGCCGCTAATTGAATTTTCTAGGTTTTAGTCGGCCGTCGTCACACTAAATGAAGCCAATTGCTCAAAAGAGGGCAGCACAGACTTAACAAAAGGTCGTTCACCTGTAGTAACTAATACGGGAGTGTCTACATCTCTGCCAGTTTTTATATGTATAATTAATGGGGGAGAAATAAGTGCGGTAACATGTCGTCATTTACTTGAAGCAAACTACTAGCGTCTTAAGGTTCACATTCAAGAAAGAAACCTTGCATTAAAAATCCAATTTCAATACTGAGATCAGAGTTTTAACATTGAAAACCGCTTTCTAAGAGTATTTAATAAACCGGGTTTTTTTTTGTGTTGGTACTCTTCTTAGACAGCTCAAGCTGAAGTTAGAAGCACCAAGTTTCATACTTGAACTTGAGCCTAAGTTTCTTGAGGGGTGTAGGAGGTAAGTTCCTTGGTGACCGCGTGCAGTTTGGCCCCGTTCAGCAACGCGTGAATGCAGGACGTTTTAGCCCATATTCTGGCCTATATTCGGCTAAATGTCATTCTTTATTGGTTATTGACGACCGTTTTGACAGCTTTTTACATATGGATAGTGAAGGGAACACCGTGTGCGGTTGCAATCGTTTCTTGTCTTGTTTTGGCTTTGACGTTTGTCGGTAGCCTTTACGTATGGAAAGCCACAGAACACAGGTGATGATTTTTTTTTTTGAGTGATTCATAAACACTTTTAACTAATGCAAACATTCATCGCCGTTTCTTTCCAACGTAGAGATCATCCGTCTACGATCAAAAGGCGTTGTTTGAGTGTGACTTTCACTACGTTGTGGTCGCCCCTTTTCGTTTATTTCTGCCTAGATCATGATATTATTGGTGGTAATATCACTTTCTGGCAACTTCTTGGGTTCAGAACGGAAGGGTTTTTAGCCGCTGTCACTCTACCTCTTATGCTAACTATGGTATGGAGCGATTTTTTTTTAGGTTTCATTAAGCTTTTTGTTAATTGTGGTCTCGTTTCTTTCAAGGTTCTTTTTGCCGGACCTCTTGTTATGAGAATTCTGGATGGTGTCTACTCGGGTCTGTTTTGTGTTTGTGACACATGACTATAGCGCGCTAAGCTCTCTTATCGTTGCTTTTCTTGCAGATCGTACTTATTGGTCGTCAAATTGCTGTAATCTTGTCTGGTGGCGTAACCACTTAGTCGTAAGTAACGTAATTACAAAAATATGCAGATCTGTTTAGTTTTTTTGTATATTTATCTCTGTGTGTGATTTGTCTTCTGTTTTGCTTATGTCAGTATGTATTGTCGTTTTCTGTTTTTAGGCACCATTTTCAGAAGAATTTTCGTTTCGTACTTGTATGCTTCCACTTTTGGTTCAGTGTCTAAGCCATAGAGCTTCGATTATCATCTGTCCGCTCTTTTTTGGCGTCGGTACGATCACTTGTCTGTTCTTCCCGTCTTGTTGTACTTAATAAATGTTTCGTTTCAACGTTCTAGCACATGTTCATCATTTGATCGATAAGTTTCGTGTAGGATGCAACGTAAAGAGAGCGATATTGGAAACGAGTAAGTGATATTCATAACAAAGTATTAAGTTCTTTATAAACTTGTGAGCCACCATAACCGTGTTTTAAATGGCAGCGTTTCAGTTTGCGTATACGACTGTGTTTGGCGTTTATTCGGCCTTTCTATTTCTTCGCACTGGTTCGTATTTTTTTTTTTCTTTCTAAGTTTCGTGAGATATTAAAGCGTTTAACATTTTATCTCAATGCTATATCCACTAAAAAGGTCACTTCGTGGCTCCCTTTGTGGTCCATTCGTTTTGTAACCACATGGGATTTCCCGATTTTGGCGAGGTATTTTCTTACGCACAACCTAAAAGAAGCCTTATCACGCTTGTCTTCGTACTGGGGCTTTTTGCTTGGAGCGTTTTGCTTTTTCCCGTCACAGATCCACATCTTTATCGTAATTTTGTCTATGGAAGTTGAGGAATTCTACTTCGTTTTAAAACGTTTTAAGTTTTTTAACATTTTTCAGTTCGCTTTAATTAGGTTCGGTCTAATGAAATGTTTGTTTTCAGGTCACTTAAAAGTACAATTTTAAGTTTTGAAGGTTAGTATCGATATTAAGAGGCACACATTTTAATGTAAATTATTTATTTTTATATTTATAACAGTTTGTTTTTTGTAACAAATAAATCAGGTTGTGTATTTATGTTTTATTTTTATGTCATTCATTAATGAACGTGAAAATGTGTATAATTATAGTTTTATTTTAAATCTTTTTTTGGTTTCATTTCACTTGTTTTTAATAGGCAAAAATTGGGTGACGTGATGTAAATATTCTGAAGCTAGGTTTTTAGCTACTGGTGAGTACGTTAATATCATTTTGACAAAGAATTTCAATAAGCGAATACGCCATATTGGTTCATCCCTCACATTAAACCCTATGAGAATTAATTATCTTAACAACGATTCGACATGGTTATAGTGCCAGTGCTCTCATGATCGCATCTATGGCATATGTTGCATTTTTTTAAAATTGCACGTTTTTAAGATCGTCTTCGTTATAAAATTAAATTTAAAAAAAAATCGATAAGTTTGTTCTAAAAAGCACAATCTTATCGATCCTTCAAAAGATTGAATCGATATTGGCTTCCTATTGCGCATTGACATTTATTAGCCAAGTGTTTTGCGGAGAAGTGACTGTTTACAAGTAGGCGCTTTTTTGAGGTAATTTTTGTTGTATTTTATACGTAAAAACGTGTGTATCATTCGAAATGCCAATACTTTGCGTATTTTAGTGTATTTATTGTATTCAAGTCGTGTAATTTACACGTATTATCTAATAATTCTCAATTTAGTTATAAATTAGTCATTGCAGTGGTGAATCTGTATAAATATTCAAGGGGTTGTGCTCTCCGGTTACGTCATCGCTCTCGTTGAATAACAGCGAGAAGAGATTTGTAAACGAGATTATCTACCAGGAATAAACAAGTGATGAGAGATTCCTTGAAGAAGATGGCGGAGCTGAAGATCGAAGCTCCTTTGGCACAGTTCGAAACCGAGGAATGGGTTGATTTTCATGATTTTCAGAGTTCAGAAGACCTGGAGAACTCAAATAAAGACACAAAGAAGGCAATTGGTTGTGAATCGAATGACAATGCGTTTGTGGACAATTTTGGTGAGACATTTGGTGGATCATTGGAAGATCTTGTCAACACTTTCGATGACAAAATCACCAAATGTTTCTTTAATTACGATGAACAAGTGGAAAAATTCGCTCCGGTTCAAGTTAGAACACAAGAGGAAATTATGAATGAGTGCCAGTAAGTATAAAATATCTGAAAATAATCCATTTTATATTTTAATTTTAAAAAAATCCAGCGTAAAAGTGATCGTATTCGGTGATTTCAGTATTTACAAATTGAAAAGTGACATGTTGAATTTCTTTGATGATTCAGTTTTGACGTATAGTGGGTGCCCTTGGTTGTTATAGTGTGAAACGAAAGGTTGTTCGAAAATGGCGGTTTCTTGATATCGTTGTAGACGCCATGCGAGGTCAACCGTCTAGTTGACTGGATTCAAGTTTAAGACGTCATAGTCATATATGAAAGTTTATCTAATTCGTGTCTCCTTATTCGAATAAAATGAACTTGTCTGTGACGTATCAGTTCGCTTGCGATGCGCTCAATTAGAGCGGGTGTTTCTGTAGGTTTGAATTGAGTTTTGAAGAAGCTCTACTGATGAATAAAGAGAGCGCTTTGATTTTTTTGGCGCCGTTTATGACGTCATTGTCGTAGATTAACATGAAGAAAATATCTATGCATTATGGAGATGAGCGAGATCGCCAGGCAATTGTAAGTGATGATTAGCGACCCTTGGCCATGTGTGTGTGTTATTTTTCTTTGATATAAATTGATGTTGATGAGAAACAAGACTTGGGATTTCCTGGAAGGAAAAAAAATTGGGCTAATCTAATTTGAGATGATCTCTTTTTTTAAAATAAAAAAAATTTAAAAAGGAAGGAAATAATAAAGGAGTTTTGCATTCGATAATCATTTATTTATTTTGGCACAATTTAAAACCTGCCAAAAAATAAATTGCATTCTGAATTATTTATTTTATTGATTGTTTTATCTCTTGTTTACTTTTTGGAAACTGAGCCAAAAAAATATTAATTTATAAAGTCTGACGCCAGAATAAAAAATATATGCAGAAAGTGAATATTTTTTTGTATATTTTTGTATAAAAAAAATATAAGAAAATCATAATGTCACTGTTATTCTGTACATTGGTTACTGACAGTTTTAAAAATATTTTGTAATTTGATTTTGTGACTGTTACAAGGTCATGAGCTCTAGATGTAACAATTAACTGTCGTGTAATAGTTCCCTTTCTAAAGGTCAATTGGATTGCTGTTACTAGTTGCCTCACTGTAATAACTAGTACACACACCTGATAATTTAAATGCATTTAAATAATAAATGTGTTCTACAGAGCCCTGTGAAGGACAAACAAACAATATGTCGAATTCAATTTATTCAGTTAATAATCTGAAAATATTGAGTTAATACTTAAATATAATTTATATAAACTATTGACATTAAAATATTGATTTAGTATTTTTCAATTTAAAATATTAATAATTAAGTCAATTTTTATTTGGTGCATTTGGTGTCCTTAACTGGATTCCGTATAATTCACCTACACACAATTAATTTGAATTCATTTAGCTCATGTGTCTACAAGGTATTACAGTTGACAGCGTGTAAAACACGTGTAACATGCTCTTATTACTTAAACATCCAACAACCTGTTGTCATGCGAGTGGGTTACAGATGGGGTTTTTCGAGCTCAGGGGAATCATTACAGAAAAGCATTGATTATAGTCATAATTATATTTAATCGTCATATTGTAGCTCGTAACCTTGTAACAGTCACAAGAGCAAATTACACATAACTTAATTTTATGACAAATACTGTTATATGTGTATCACAAACTTATGACTGCCATTGATTGTTCTATTGTTTATTATGGCAGTTATCATAAAAGATCATATGCGGTGACATCATACGATGTGTGATTGTCACATTTTTATGCTTTTTTTTTGTGTGTGTAATGAGGCCCTGATTATTCTGCAATTTTAGAAGACCAATAGTGACTAAAGAGACATTGAAAGTGTTTTCGAAACTAGAATCATAACTGAATGACTTAATAGTATTTTCATGTTTGATATCTTTTAAAATAAACGTTTTTAGAGCAAAAATTAAAAAAAATATGTTAGGCTGCTTAAGGTTGAATGAATCATTTTCAAATTCACATAAAAAAGCTTATTTTAAAATACAGGAAACATGAAAATACCATTATCTTATTGAGTTACCCTTCTAGTTTCTAAACACACTTCGAAATTCTTCCTAAATCAGTGTACTGTTCTCATTGTTTTCTCTTTTCATTTCTTCTATTTTGCAAATGGCTGACGGTCTGACATTATAGAAGATTATGTTAAATGATGCATTTATTTGAAAACTGTGTCATAACGAGGATTTTGTGACACTTTCTTTTTTGCGTGACATTTACTTGCATCAATTTAAAAAAAAATAGTGATGAGATCTTTTTTTTTTTTGCTTTTTTTTAAAGAATGTGGTGGACCATTACCGGTAATTTTGGCAATATTTTGCCTATCGATTGGTCTAAATCGTACGCTCGTAAGTTACACATGCCAGCACTCAACCTTAACGAGAAAAAGGTGAGAAAAACGATTGATTTTGAGACATTTCTTAATTTTAATTTTTTTTTTGTTATTATTTCTCTTGTGCATTTTAGGGTACAAGAGAAGTGAATTGCGATGATTCGCTGGACGATGACGAAGACGTCGCTAAAGATCTAGACCTACATTCACTGATCATCTCCAGCCTTCAACAGGAACCGATGTTCACTGCGGAAGAAGTACTTGAAGAGATCGATGAGATTATGCAAGTTAGTTTACGTTCGAATTAGTTCGTTATAATTACGGATGGTGACTCATTTACACTGGTTTCGTAGGAAACTCCTCCTCCGCCTCTGGACGAGTCACCTGAAGACGAAGACGACGAAGGAGCCGCTAACAAACCACCGCACACGTTAGAGTTGAAGGGACGAGCTGCAGTCGACGCTCCTCTTTACGAAGAGAGTGAGTTCTATTTTTTCGAGCGCTATCAATGGCGACGTTTTCAATTAATTAAAATGTTTCTCTTTCGTTAGAACTTCGTTCATTGACGTTGTGTCAACTGAACGAGTTATACGTCGAACTTGAAGTGATGATTAAAGAACTGTCCGAGACGCTCATCTCGGAGTTGGCTCTTCGAGACGAACTCGAATACGAGAAGGAGTTGAAGAACACTTTTATTTCTCTTCTACTTAGCGTTCAGAATAAAAGGAGGCAATACAACTTAGACAAGAAGAAGAAATCGAAACTCAGCGGACCGAACGGCATTGAACCAAAGGTATTCAGATCGAATCGTCTGACGAGAGTTCGACGTAACCGATTTCAAACGGGTCTGTTTTTTTTGTTTCGTTATACAGTATCTCACGACAGTCATTCCATACCATGCTGGGATGGGACCTGCAAGTGTCCACACCCTTCAGGTCCTCATTAAAAGTAAGTAATATTTCGTGCCGATTTATTTTGTGAAACAAATTGCGAACACATTTTTTTACACTTAAATGGAATTTGAATTTTCTGCGTTTCCTTAAGTAACTTTGAAGAAAAATTGAAAGTGTTTTAAAAACTAGAAAAGTACGAATGACTTTATTAATTAAGATGGTTTTAAAGTGTAAACGCCTGTTCAATTCTGATTATTGTTTTTCTAAAATAAAATTATGAGAAACTTGAAAGTGTTTTAGAAACTAGAAGAGTCACTTTGTTTATAAAAAAAAGTTTATTTTGAAAGATATCAAATATGAAAATAGTATAAGTAATTGAGCCAACCCTTCTAGTTTCTAAGATACTTTTTAGTTTCACTTAATTTTTCTTCTGAAAGGCAGAGTTTGAAAATCAGCTGTTCGTAAACAGTTTTTTATAGAGACTAGAAGGGTAGCTTAATCAATTACGGGTTGATTTTCATGTTTGTATCTTTTAAAATAAGCTTTTTTGGTGATTTTGAAAATGATCCAACTTTAAGCAAGAATATATTTAAATTTTGTTAATAAAATTCTATTTTGAAAGATATCAGTTTGAAAATAATATTAAGGGATTCAACTACTCTTCTAGTTTCTAAAACAGTTTCAAATTCTTGATAATTTTGCTTTTTGAAATGCAGAATAATCACAGAATTATCATTATTTTTTTGTAAATTTGCATGTTTTTTGCAATTATTTGCATTATAATTTATAAAGCGTCTTGTTTTTTGTTTAACAAACAGTTCTTCAAGCAATTAACGAAGACAGTCCGACCGTTCCCACTTTGTTGACCGATTACATCTTAAAAGGCAAGTTTTTCTTTTTTAGTTTTATATCCGTTTTGTTTGCAAATGAATCTTAAGTTTGATTTTATTGTGTTTTTCTTGCAGTTCTGTGTCCGACATGAGTTCTCCGATTCTGTATCTTAACAACTCTACGTTTTCGTTTCTCTCTTTTTCACTCAACTCTTCACTCTTCTCTCTCTTTCTCTCTCTCTGTCTGGCTGAACTTCTTTCGGTTTCTCTTTCTCTCTCTCTTTCTTGTGTTCGTTAACTTCCCATTCGGTCACAAGTCTAGTCTCAGGTGCCATAAACGGCCAACACACAAAAAAAAAATGGTCGAATTATAACATCGTCTACGTTAACGGTTACGTCCCCATTTTCTCCCGTTACTTTGGTTAGAGGAATCTGTCTGAATGTTTTGCTTTATTTATCAGTTTCAACATTGAAACTCTTTTTAAAAAAAATGTAGATCTAGTTAGTCAGAAGAGAAAAAAGAACAAAGAAAAAACGACCAAAAATTCACTACTTTGTTCTAAAACCTTGCTTAAAATAAAACAAAACTTAAAACAAGACTTTAGTAACTTTGTTTTAAGCTTTGCTTTGTCTTTAAGTAACGTTTTAGAATATTAATGAAAGGATTTGAACAAGTTTTTAATTATCTTGTGTCGTTCGTTCGTATTCTCGTTTCGAACTTGATTTTATACTTCGGTTTTAAACTGATCAGGTTTTAGTCACGTTACTAATCATATTTATTCTAAGGAATTACGCATCCTTCGTGAAAAATATTGGTTAGAATTCGAAGAAGTTTTAAAATAACCCTGCTCATTTAATGGTCACAGCTAAGTTATTTACACAGGTTTCAAAAGCTTTAAATGAATGGCTCAAACACAGGTTTTTACGGAATGAAATTTCTGCTCACACACACACACAAACACTTTGGTTCCGACGTTTATAAAAGGAGCAAAAATAGGAGGGTACGAGGTAAAGTCACACACTTTGAAGGACTTTTGTTTTAAGTGTGTGTGTGTGTGTGTGTGAGTGACCGTGTGGAGGTTTCAGAGGACTGTAGATTTTCATTCCGCTACACATCATAGTACTGTAATTTCTTTTTATGTAGCTCGTTAGATGATTGCTGTTATTTTTTGCGTTCTCTTTTAAAGCATATATTCGTATATATCGAAAGTTCCACTTTGAAACTACCGAATTTTTTTTTTTTCGACGTAGTTATCAGACCGGATTTCTTTCTTTTTTCTATACTGCCACAGGAGGCGTTTAATGTCACGATGATGAGGCAGGGGCCATTTTTAAATTAGGTTGAGTTGCATTGATACGTGTTAATCAGACTACCGACTGCTGCGAGACGTTAAGTATGACTGAAAATCAGCAAGTAAATGTTTTTTTTAACATTATTCAGAATAATATTCTTCTTCTTAATCATGTTAAATTTGAATTGTAATAATTACTCTTCAAATAGTTCTGAGGGACTATTTATTCTAAAACCAGCATAAAAATGCATTGTTAAATAACATTTCACCCCTGCAAATGTCGAATGACCCTAGTGTACAAATGACCAAAAAATACGAATCTGCTCGTGTAAAATGTTACATACAGATTTTTACTGCATATTAGTGGTTTATTTAGAACAAAACTTAATAACGTTGGGTTGAATTGGAGTCTTGATTTGATGGAAGATAAAACTTGAACGATTAATTCTTTCAGGAGTAAAACGCGTAAGTCGAAAACATTAAGTCGTATGTATTTTAATTGCGTTTACAGAGCCAATCGATACGTGGCGCGGCTGATGTAAGAGGAAGTACTGCAACTTTGCGTATCTATGAAAACGCATAAGTGGAATCCGTGTAAGTCGGGGACTTACTGTACAGTCATACCACGCTTAACGATAAGGATACGTACCTAAAATCGCATTGTTACCCGATCTTCTTTACAAAGCTATAATCAAAACAGAAGGATTTTTTTAGACTTTTGTGGTCGACTGACATCATAGCGTAATATATCGTTCTGAGTGATATGATATCGGAAGTAGTTGGTTGTTCGAACACGTTTTCAATGTGACCCGTAGCCAAGTTACGTTGTTGTTGTTTTTGTCGTCACTCGATCGTGTGATAGTAGTGTGTTTTTTTTTTCTCTGAAATTTTAGGTTTTCTCTGTGTTATTATTGATTTTTCTGTAAATATTTCTCTGCCACTGCGATCAATATACAGCATATACATATTTTTAAAAATACTTTCTTCTTATTTTATAATTAGCTGGTTTTTATTCTGTTATTATTTGTAGAAGGGAGGGGGCGGAGATATTTTTAATTTTTTAATAAGCTGGTTTATGAACTGCTGATATTCGAATTATGATTATTCTGTCTTTTCAGAAGAGGAAAATTAAGAAAAACTAGAGTAGTGTTTCAGAAACTAGAAGGGTAGCTCAGTCATTTATAAGAGTATTTTCGATGTTGATATTTTTCGTAATAAACTTTTTATATGAAAAATAAGAAAATACCATCTGTTGGGTGGTTTTTCGAACTCGCATAAAAAGCTTATTTTAAAAGATATCAAACGTGAAAATACTCTTAAGTGATTGAGTTGCCCTTCTTAATTTCTAAAACACTTTCAAGTTTCTCTTCATTTTGCGTCTGAAAGATAAAATAATCAAGAGTTTAAAACCATCTTAATTAAGAAAAGGAATTTTTTTTTTGGTTAAAATCAAGTTTTTTAAAAAAAAATTATTCGAGCAACTATTTTTATTTTCTACTTTTTTAATTTTTTTAATTTAATTTTTTTTGTTGCCAAATTTTTTAAGTGACCAAATATTTTCTCATAAATGCAATGAATTAACTTCGCTATTGCTAGTCATATGTAAACACAAAACAAAACACCCCACATGATGAATATAAATCGTGTTCTATTATTATATATGTATGTGTATACCTATTTAGCGAGCAGATAAAAGAAAAGAAAAAAACTAGAATTGCCAAATATATTTTGTTTGGCTCTTCTTATTGATTATGTACATAAAATATAAATTGCAAATTTTTGTGCAGTATTCTTCGACTTAGCTTTAGGTTTAAAATAGCAATTTTTGCTAGTAAATTGCTTAGATATTAGTTTTTTCTTTCTTCCTTCCGTTGATGATAATTAACATGAAGTGGAGATTTCACTTAAAGGAGGAGACGAGGCTTTATTAAATGCAGATTTGGTGAAACTTAAAAGTCGGAGAGATTAGTTGATGATATATTTTGATTCTTACCCATCCATATTCAAAAACATTTCTTAAAATAAAAGCTAAGCTTAAAAACACAACAACAAAACTATTTATAGTGAATTCTATGAAGAGTTTTAAAGTTTTGCTTTATCTTAAGCAACGTTTTAGAATATATGGACGTTAGTGACTTTTTGAAATGAAATTGATTGGTTTGATTATGAGGCTCAAATTCAAGAAAGAAACTTTCCTATATATTTAAAAAAACGTTGCTTAAAATAAAGTTAAACTTAGATGATGATGATTATGCAAGACAAAACTTTACATAGTAAGTTTAAGTAGTGTTTTTAAGTTTCTTTGTGTAAGCTATACTTTGGCTTAAGTGACGTTTTAGAAGATGACCGTTTGCTCGTAAAACATCAACTTGAACTCTCGAAACAGGGTTTTATCGCAGAATTAACTCTTGATTTATTAAGTACTATTTAAATGGTTTTTTTTTAATGTTGAAATACACTATAAGAGGTTCAAGTAGCAAGTTTTCTTCTCGAATTCAGTTCTAAATTTCATGCTAATGAGTATAGTGATCATAAATAAGACCCAAATTCATGAAGGAAATTTTCCACTTCAACTTGAATTTTTTGAACGATGTTTCAACGTAGAAAAACCTTGTTCGATAAGTGTTCGAAGTGTGAATTTTTCTTCTTGAATTTAGACCTAGATGAGTGAACTTATATAACAATCCACTGCTACACGATAGCTCTTTTTAAACAGTTAAAACAAATCAAGGTTTATAAAACTAGTTAACAATGTATGTGTGTGTGAATATATTTATTGCTTGAATGTATTATAATTATCTATTGCTTTGAAAGCTTTTAACGGGTTTTGAAATTAATTTGTCGTTAAAGTTGGCTATGTGATTGTGATTTGTGTAATTTACGTAAAAAGGGTTGTTGCATATTTTTTTTCCTGTTTTCTTTTTGTCTTCAAGTGACAATTGGGATTCACTTGTTTCGTTATTATGTAAGTTACTCTCAGTTATCTTTCGTGCTTAGAAAAGAACACCTTATAAGTTATAGCTTGCAATATCTTTTATCTGTCTAATCCTTTTTTATGTTTCGTCTTTGTACCTCTGTCTTTTATCTTTGGTGCAGCGACTTAGGTTCGTATATATTCTTAATGATAACAATTGCTAACTGTAAGATAGTCAAAGCTTTTGTTATATAAACTCTTGAAACTTTCTATCAAAAAGTTGATGAGTTTAGCATTACCTTTGACTATATCATAGTTAGCAATCGTTAAGAATTATGGACACATATTGTCTTGCAAATATTTGCTATATTCTATTAACAGTACGAAACATGGCACCGTTTTATATTTAAAACTGAATGAATGCATTTTTGTATGAGGATCAGGTCCAAGTATAAATTCGTCCTGCCCATACCCAACTTGCATTTCTTGTATCCCCCAATTACATTTGCTTGTCAGAAGAAGAAAAAAAAATGTGTTTTAAGTCTGTTGTCGAAGATTTTCTACCAAGTGAGATCCAGACTTAAATTCGAATAAACATACAAAAGTCATTGATAGTCTTAAAAATCGTTTTTGTGTCTGTTTATTTTACAGTTATATTAGAATCTCATATATTCGGATCTCAGTAATCTGGACTTTCAGGTAATCTGAACCGGGTTTTTTTCATGATATGTTTTTTTTTTTAGTTTATCAATGTTTTTGACTTAACTATTGGTAAGGAGAGAATTAACGTTAAAAAGGTTGTGACAGTTTTCCTGTTTAACATGAAATATATTTTTGGTCTGGCATGAAAATCAAGCATAAATATTTGTTTTAAATGAAAAACCCTTTTTATACCTTACATTTCGTGTTAAATGCTTTCCACTGTGTATTTGTAAGACTTTTGTTAACTTTTTTTTTATTACAAAAAAAGCTCCGAAGTTCTTTTAAAAGGTTTCAGTAAAATATGTAACTATGGTAGAGTCCCGATTTTCCGAGCTAATGTGGACCAAGAACAGCTCGGATACGATCAAACTCGGTTAACACAGAAAAGTTTGTATTTATAAAGACATATTTCAATTGGTTTCTTTCACTACATAAAGAAGAAAGCCTTAAGCCAAAAACTGTCATGGCTGTCATCATCATACAAATAAGAAAATTGGAAAGAAAAAAAAAGCTGAAGCAAACAAAATTAATTCTCCAAATAAGTTGCTAAGTAAACGACTTTTATAACTCGGATAATCGGAACTCTTCTGTATTTCGGCCATTAACTATTTTTATTGAAGATCTCCTTTAACACAGACATATTTATAGTTCCAACTTAGCGAGATGATTATTCCAAGGAGATCCGAAGTAGAGACTGTTGCCGTGTTGCGTCACTTGGCTGATGTAAGAGACGGAACCATCCGGAGCGTGCAGACTTTGTATGATGTCACCGTTACCGTTCACTTCTAAGACGAGACCGTACGAAGAGTCCAGCCCAACATATGTTGACATGTGGACTGTCTGTTAATGCGAAGACAGCGGACAAAAGTTCAGCATGATTTTATAAAATTTCATGTAGGCTGTTTTTTTTACCTTGTAAATCAGTATTTTTGTTTTATCTGAAGGTAAGAATTGGTCGGCGTACTGCAGGATCGATCTGACGACGTAGATCATCCTTGCGATGACTTTTCGTACGAGGCCATAAGGTGCCAAGATCGTTGCCGTACTTTTTTTGTTCGGAGAATTGACAATAACAAGAGGAACCCAATAACCACCTCGTCCATTCGATCTGATGTTATCTGGACTTCCAGGTAGATTATCAATAAAGACTTCTGTTTCACCTTTTCTTTTTCCACTTAAATAATGCCTGAAAGATTTAACATAACTTAGGAAAATGTTTGGTTTATGATTGTTACAATTGATTTTTTTGTACTTTAGAATTCGTTTTCTAAAAGTTTCGCTAATTAGAAGGTAGTCTTCTTTCGGTGAAAGTTGAACTCCGTTTGCAAATGCTATGTTTTCGACAAGTGTGGTCGTAGTGTTTGTTTTGGCGTTGTACTGTAGAACTCTGCAAAGAATTAAGTTGCCTATTAATTAATTTGTTAGCCTGCCAAATGATAACAGTAACAAAAGCTCCCTTTTATACAGTGAAAACCGTTTATACAGGAAAACTAATAAGAAAAATCGGATAACACGAAATATATTTTCGGTGGAGTCTCTAATAATGGATATAAAAATTATTTTAACACGAAAAAAAAATTCTAATCTCTTAAATTTCGTGTTATAAGTAGTTTCCACTGTGATTTTACGTACCTGCCATTAGGAGCTGCTTCTAAAAACTCGAACAGACCGTCTTTAAGGAGAAATTTGGTGCTACTGTCTGAAAAATAGACGTCTCCATTACTACTGATGTCCAAATCATTCGGTATCATTGCTCTTTTTCCATCTACTGGCTGCGAGCTATGGTAAAGTGTCGTAACACTTTCTAGAAATAAACCCAACGTTATGTGTGCGTTAACAGACAGTGGACTGGATATTACTTGTTGTGACATTGAGTTTGTACAGTCCGTTATAGCAATCGATGAAGTAGAGTGTTCCAGTTTTGTCAAATCTCAATCCCAAGGGTCTTCCCAGTCGATCTTCTTCCCAGTATTCTAGTCAAATAAAATGATAATTGAGATCTTCAATTCGTAAGGTACATCTGCCGTTTTGGTTTCTTGCGTTATAGTTACCGGATTTGGGATTTCCGAGGCTTATAAGTTGTTCGATAGACTTGTCATTCTTGATGCGTACTATCCATCCATTGTGAAGTCCAGTGTATAAATCACCTTAACGAAGAGAAACGGTTCAAGGTTCCACGCAAAGAAATTTGTGAGCACAGTTTAGAGGGTAAAGTAACGTAATGGATTAAAGGTGCAGATAGAATGGCGCGACAAACCTACTAACCCGAACTGCCACCACTAGCAGGTGGTAGCTAGGGCGAACGTTCCAGAGTTCTGGTTTGCCCGTTTCGCACTTGTTACACCTGGAGTTAGGAGGGCGTATTATGTTTCTTCAAGTGCATACATGTATACTTGCAGAACACATGCATTCAGAAGAGGTCAGTTGCAGGTTTTCTTAAATGTTCCACTCATTTGTTTCGGTTCGCCGTTCTCTTGCGTTTGTATATCGGCACCTTTAAACTTTAAAGAGTTCTATCGTATGTACCTTTATGAAATGCAATTGATTCTGGGCCAATAATGTGATTTTCAAACAGTTTTACTGCATTATCCAGTTTGGTATTTGGTGTAAGCGGTCCAGTAAATGGTCTTGGCGTTTGATTTCTGACCAACAGTTAGAAAAATTAGTGTAATGTCGAACATGGATGTTGTCGTTGTTCTTACGGTAAACTGACTGGTTGAATGTCGAGTAGCCATGGAGAATATGCTAACCAAAGAATGATGGTCACGGGTATCGTGACGATCAGTACGATGAACATTAGACCAAGTGTTACACCGTTTTTAAAGTTGTGTTTTTGAGATTTTTTTTTATTTCTAGTAAGAGATAGAAGAATCTGTTAGTAATTTATTACAAAAAAAGGAAGCTTAATTGAAACAAAATGAAATTACGAAGGTTTTTTAGAAACAGCCATTTTCTGAATCACTTCTAGTTATGAAAAATAAAATTAAAGATTCGTTAGATGTATTAGAATTTATATTTATAATCATACAGCATACCTTGTTTCCGCTTTTGATAGAATTATATCTCAGAATGATAAAAAAATACAAACTTTACAGAAGAAATTAACCACCGTATTAAAAAAAAGTTTCTTAAAATTGAAGTTAAGCTTAAACCAATGATGCAATATAAAACAATCTATTGTCCGTCTATGGAGCGTTTTTAAGTTTAGCTTTGTTAAAGTTACAACTTGGTTTAAGTGATGTTTTAGAATATGGCCATAAGTGTCTAATTTCGTAGACATCCAAAGTATTGCTTGTATATTATTTTTTGTATTCCAAAGTCAAAGTTGCAACCTTGACAATTTTAACAAAGTTGTTATTTGAACATTTTTTTGAGGGATTATCACATTATTTCTATCCTCACATAATATGATTAAATAATGATATTATGAATTGTTGTGCGATATACTTTTCCGATAACATATGTTTGGTATGTATTTAGCTGGTGTTTATGTTTCATAAAACGTCACAAAAGCCTCTTCACAGGTAACAAATGAAACTCAAATAATTATTGCAACGTGACTTGCAACAAACTTTTAGTTTGTTGTTGCTATTATTTTTGGTTTTTTACGTTTACTTTTTTTTTTTTCAGAACTCTCAAGGTTTTTTGAAATATTTTTTCGTGAGAATTTAATCAGTAGTCTCTCATTTTTTAGAGCGTTCACAGGCGAGCGACTTTTAGTGGTCGACTGTAAAACGTTGCCGGTGTCTGGCCGAAACTGACCATTCGAATCGACTGCTGCTGGTCCTATTGTAGTTTATTAAATTATAAAAAGTGGTTGTATAAAGTCGACTTGATGGGTATGTTTTGGCCACACGCCGACCACTTTTGACAGTAAATTTCGAAAAGTGGTTCTATAAAGTCGACTTGATGGGTATGTTTTGGCCACACGCCGACCACTTTTGACAGTCCATTTCGAATACACAATAAAAGTCGCACTGTACTACAGATTATTTGTAATTAGATTGTTAATGTTAATAGACCTTACTTAAGGTGGTTTTTAAAGTTTAAACTCTCCTCAAACTCTGGTTTCAGGAATTGCACAAAAGAAGCTTGAATGTGTTTTATAAACTAGAAGGGTAGTTCAATCACTTAAGATTGTTTGCATATTGATAGTTTTAAAATACATCTAATCTTTTTATGTGAGTTTAAAAATGAGCCAACTTTCAACAGAAGATAATTTTTTTAATTTCATCAATAAAAAGTTTATTTTGAAAGATATCAATATGATAATACTAGTAACTGAGTCAGCTATCTTTCTAGTTTCTAACACTTTCAATTTCTTTTTAGTTTTGCTACTGAAACGCAGCAGAATAACCAAAGTTGGATCATAAAACATCTTAAGATAAAAGCTAAAATTCGAAACTATGTGGTCCATAGACTTATATACTAATATTTTCCTGATTTTTACCACAAGGAAGAAATAGAAATACTGCTTATATAATGGAAGTACTTACAGTAGATAAAACTAATGACTGAGAAAGCTGCATGATTCACTATTGTTATTAGAACGCTTGACCACCGTTGTGACGTCATACAATTATTCTTTAGGCTAGAAGTTTTTTAAAAAAATTGCAAGAAAAAACAATGGAAAAAATACAACTTTGTTAATTAATGTATGGCTGGTTAGTGGTGTATAAAGTGGAAATAATAGCAAAGACCTTACGCATTCACCCATTACAAACAAATACTTTGATATGCAAAACAGATTTCGAAAAACACTTAACAATTCTTGTTTAAAATTCATTCCTACCTTTACTGAAGTCGAAAGGAAACAGTTTACTGGAGAAAAAAATACGTTACGAACTTGTAATTACCTATCTTCAAGGTTCTCTCTTTAGTGCCGGTTGTTTCGAAAGAACTTGCCTTACCTTGAATTTATTTCTTACTTATCTTGAAACTTCCATTTAAATAGTTTCACAGATCATTGACCTTAACTCTAAACTAAAGCATTCTTATAATAATGACGTTCCTATGCTGGTTTTTTAGAACTCTTGTTTATTCTGTGTTTTAGTAGCAAAACTATGGAGAAATTGAAAGTGCATGTGTTAGAGATTCAAAAGGTAGCTGAATTATTTCATACTAATTTTCATGTTGATTGATATCTTTCAAAATAAACTTTTATAGACCCACAAATTTAAGGACATCAAATATAAAAAAATATCCTTGAGTAATTAAGCTAACCTTCTAGTTTCTAAAACACTTATTTTTCTCTTAATATTGCACGTGAAAGACAGAATAATTAAAGTTCGATTGGCGTTTACTTAAAATTATGTAAAAAATGAAACAGAGAGAACAAAATCCACAAAAAAGATGTTTTAATTTGCGTCAAAATAGCAATACACTTTCTATTAGATGGCAACCAGTAATATTTTTGATTCTCAGCCACTAAAAACAACATACATTCATAAATATAATTTTTTTTTAAAAGAAACGATAAAACATTTCAGAAATAATTTATGAAATGAAAATCATTTTTGTCGATTTATATAAAAAAAAACATAATAAAGTTTACGAAAAACCTGTTTCGCTTTCTTTTTAAGCATAAATTAAAAGAAAAATTTTTAGACAGTGAATAAATATTAAATTTTGTCGATAATTTTCGACTACTACTACTACTTGAATGGTTTTCTTTTTTCAAGTTAAAACTAAATTTTTTAAGAGTTGAGCCAGCTCAGAAAATTAAAGAAATTAGATAAAAGATAAGATTTTTAAATGAATTCATTTCGAATTCGTAAGAAAGTCTAGTTTCTCGGAAGTGAAATAAGCAAGAAGAGATTTTTTTAAAGCGTTTCTGAAATAATTATTACTGTCGTTTGTAAATGTCTTGAGGAGTTTGGATTGGAGATTGTGTCGTTGACGAAGCCCCGAACAAATTGAATCCAGAAAAGGGAATGTATTGAGCCACTTTATCCCATGAGAAAGGACACTTTCCGTATTGTATCTCACAATCGCCACCTTGTTGGCCATAAGTAACAGCATCCAATAAACTTGTCTTGTCCAAAATCGTATTTCCATAGCTGCTGCTGCAATTTTGAATTAGAATGAAGTTAGTTTTGACGGAATTTCATTGTTCGAACTTCGATACAAATAATTAAACTCACTTGAGGACGTAGTTAAGAGCACTGTCTACGTAAGATGGGTTTCCTTGACGGACAGCAGACGAAGATGACCTGGAGGCTGTGCAAGCAAACCTTTGAAGGCAGGTCTTAGCGTCAATGTTGTAGGTTTGGAAGAAACTATCCAAAGCACGATAAACACGATCGGCATTCTGTAACTGTCCATTAGCTATTTATAAATAAAACAAAGGGTTAATTTAAAATATTACAAAACGGAAGGTTTAGATGCAATTATAACACTTACAATCGAGACCAAGAGAACGTCCGAAATTTGTTCCTAAAGCTCCAAGTCCGAAAAGACTTAAAACAGCTGGTGCAATGAGAATAGCCAATCCAGCCAAAAGGACAATGATGACAACGTTACTTAAATTGAATGAAAGAACGTTGCTCAGTCCAGTGGCACCATAAGTTCCCAATCCAGTGAATAAACTCTTTAAGAAAAAGAATAGGATCATTAGACACTTGTATGAAAATTTTAACGGTCTTATGACACAGACCACTTTTGGTGGTTTATTTCGATTGCAAAATGAAGTTGCACGTGGTTGTGCTGTTGTTGAAATGTATTTTTTATGGAAAGATTCGAAGTGCTCGGTTTGGGCGACAATTCGACATCATTTTGCAGTCGAAATCGGACCATCAAAAGTGGTCAGTGTGTTTCCAACGCTTAAGTTAGAATTTGTCATTTACCTTTACTGTAGCCAAGTTATCAGGAGTGACAAATCTTGCCAGTGATGAAAGATCGGCTCTGGCCTGACGAACGGAAGGAACTGGGGCTGGAGTGGTTACGTTTTCGGCTGGGGTGGTGAGTTCTTGGGGCAGGGCGGAGGTGGCCGCATATACCAAACACAGGACCAGGGCGACATGTTTATAAGACATGATTTTTCCTTGAAAATGAAAATGATTGGAAAATTAATTTAAGTAAATATGGATTTAATTTTAGATTTAATATTGGATTTAATTAAATACGGTTAATGTTTTTCTTTTAAATTTATTTTTGAAAAATGGTTGGCAAGTTAATTTAATAGAGGTTTAATATTGAATTAAATTAAATGTTTTTTTTTTGAGTTTTTTTAAAAAATTTACTTTTTGAAAAATGATTAAAAATTAATTTAATCAAATAGACATTTAATATTGAATTTAAATAAATTTAAAGTTGTTCTTTTAATTTACCGTTTGGAAAATTAATTTAATTAAATTAGGGATTTAATATTAAATTTAAATAGGTTTTTAAAGTTTTTGTTTTAATTTACCTTTTATTTTGAGATAATACAATTATAATCCTGAGGTGTTCAAAACTCCTTATGTCCAAGTGGTCAAGAAGATTTCCTTGTTTTGGCTTTTCTAGTTTTTTTTGTTTGTTGTTGGCCGTGAATATCTCCCTCTTCTTATTATTATGTGAGATGGTGGTTAGGTTATGGTCATGGCCAAGGCTGTTTGGAGCCATTTTATACGGCGGTCATGACCCAATTCCCCCCTCTCTTCATCCCTCTTCTGTCCAACTTGACAAGTAGAATTAAGGGGTGTGGGGGTTCCACCTTACTGACCAATGAGATTCAAGCAATAATATATACCATTTTCTTTTAAAAACTTGTTATTCAATATGTAGAACAGGATATCCCCCCCTCTTCCCTCCCTCCATCTTATTTCACTCCCATCTTTTGATGATCTGATCTTTTTTCACACCTTTATTAGAATATTATCAAATATTTAAAAACAATCGCAAACAATTATTGATTAAGTTTTTTTTTTTCTTATCAATTTTGAATTTGTATTGATAATTTTGTGTGAGACTTTTGCAAAACTCTACAATAGCATCAATAATTATAGTCAAATTATTATCAAATACAGTAAAAAAAAAAAACATTTAACACGAATAATCGGATAACACGAAATATATATTTTGGTTTGGTCTCTTAGAATAATAGCATAGAAATATTTTTCAGCAACACGAAATACGTTTAGCACGAAAAAATATTCCAATGCCCTTCCATTTTGTGTTAAAAGGATACCACTGTACTTTTATTACAAAGTATTTAAGAATGAATCACAAACGAAAACCATCAACAAAATTTATGATGTAACAAAAGCAGTCATTTTTATTGATAGTTATGTTGCACTTGACAAAATGATAATTGCATTAATTACAATCAAAACCGTTTAACACGAAATGAAATTTACCAGATTTTTGTATGTGTTAAACGAATTGTTATGTTATTCTAAGGAACAAGACCGAAAATATATTTTGCGTTTAAACGGTTTTGTATATTTCATACTTTGTAATAAAAAATGCTAATTGTATCATAAGTAAAAATTTGAAACTACAATAATTTTAATATCAAATATTGTCACGGTTACTATTTAAAATTTGGGAGTTTTCAAGAAAACCTACCTGTAAGACTTTCGGGTGTTAATATGAAAATTTTTTTAATCAATTTTGCAAGTAATTCTTTAACCTAATTTTTTGACGATGACATTGAAAAATAAAAAGGGTTAAATTGCAAAATCATGATGATGGCTGTGAAATTTTTATTTAGCCATTTTTCTTAAACATAAGAAAAGATGAAAATAATTTAGTTCTTTCTTTAAATTTAATATAATTCATTGTTTTTTTTTATAAAGAAAAATAACATTTCCTTAATTTTTATAGTTTAAAATAAAATGTCAGTTTTTAGAAGAAGAAGAAGGAGGAGGGGGGGGGGGGGGGTAATATATTTTGTCTCAACGCCTTGTTGATTTTTTCTTGTTAAATAGATAAGACACAAATAGCAGCTCAGCATCTTTGAAGAATGAGGATTTTTTTGAAAAAATTCTATTTGGAGTAGTTCCTGTTTTTTCAATGGCAAAACATGTAGGGAAATAGGTCACCCAAAACTGTGATGATGATGATTTCAATTCTGATGACGTGCGTTTTTCCATTGTGTTTGTATTTCTTTTTGTTTCTCTCCATTTAAGATCTCAGATCACAGGAATCTTTTAATTCTAATCAGGCAATGTTTTATATATATATATTAGACAATTAAATCCATTTGGATCTTCTTTTTGTCTTTATAAATTAGAACTCAATTTCCCCCTCAAAAAAAAAAGACAAAATACGAAAAGAAAAAGACAAAAAGAAACTATTTAAGAATTTTTGTGTTTTCCAAGTAAAAAAGTAGAAATTCTCTTTATATTAACTCAATTCTTCTGGGGCCTCATTGCAGAAATGGAATATGACAGTCATAACACATCATCACAGTCATAAAAGTAAATTGCAAAATATGATGGACAAATATTCTCTTATGAGTGCGTACGAAATAATATGAAAGTTATAAAGTAATAGAGCAAGTGCAGTGATATCATAAGGTAATAAATGTCGCGATTTTATGATTTTTTTGTAATGAGACCTCGGAATATGAGTCAAATCGAAACATTTTTAATGAAACTTATAACAAGAAAATTAAACAAAAAACATGTTTTTGGTGATACTCGCTTTTATAAAAAAAAAGGTCTAAAAAGTAAAAACAAAACTAAATATAATCCCCCTCTTGTCTTGTTGGTGTAGTGGTTAGTGTCTTAGCCCATAGTTATGTTGGTGAACTTGGTCATGGGTTCAATTTCTTCCAGTGGGAATTATTTTCAAGTATTTCAGAAGGTGGTGGTCGTTCCGGTTGTATATGAAATGAATGTTGCAATTAGAGAACCCTACCTACTTAAGGAATATTTTCCAGTGAGCTTTTGCAAAAGCCCAATTGAGTTCTTGGGCTGGGTTGTAATGGGCTCCGGCTGGCAATTTTAAGTAGTGGGCCTCATGAGTTTACTGGGATAGCAATATTAATTAGTCTCAAAAATGACGTAATGATAAGTAAAATTATTTTACTGACAATAAATTTAAAAATAACTTTTTTTACATGACAATTTCAAAATTATTTTTCACTAAACATAAACTTCATTTTTGAATATCCTTAATTTTTGAAAATACTTTTATGCATAAATTTGGATTTTTTTTTTCAATTTTACTTATCAAAAAAAGCTGCCATTTTCCTTAAGATAGTTTAAGAACAGGTGATTTTCGGTGATTTTAATGTTGATATCTTTCAAAATGAACTTTTTTTATGGACAATGATTAAAAAATATTGTGTTTAATGTTGGGTCATTTTCAAAATGATCTAAAATAAGCTGATTTTGGAAGATATCAACATCTTTTAAGTAATTAAGCTACTTTTCTAGTTTTTAAAACAAATTCAAGTTTCTCTTCATTTTGCACCTAAAAGACAGAATAATCAGAGTTCGAGAGGCGTCATTTACATCTTTAAAACCACTCTAATTGTGTTCCACCAAAAAATTCTTGTTGAGTCACTTAAGAAACTAGTTTTATGATAAATATATTCCATAAAAAAATTGAGTGACATGAATTTTTAATAAGTTGACAAATTAATTTGGTCACTATTATAATGATTATAAACCTAGTTTGAATTGGGACAAAAATGATATAGAAGGGGGTCATGCAATGGCGGCACATAGAAAAAAAAAATAAGGGGGGTTATTTTGTGAGGTTGTCTTCAAAGGAAAAAAAAAATATGTGGGTTTTGTGGGGAGAAATAATATGTATGTTTCGTATTGGTCATAAGATTCTGACCGTTCAAGAATGGTTTTGACTGAGTGGACAGAATGCGGAAGTCTTTTCAATGATTTTTGTTTTGTGAATTATAAAAAGACCCTCCACAAAATAAGGTGAACACACATTTGACGAAAAAAAAAACCTATTTTATGACAAGAATTGACATTTCAACTAAATTACAATGTTCGATTCTTAATATATTAGATGAACATTTTTTTCTGTGAAGAGAAAGGAGTTTTGAAATGGGGAGGAGTGGGTCAACTGGACGTAAATTTCACTAGAATCTATTAAATCTTGTAATGTGATGATAATCAAAGGGACAGAAAGGGTGACTTTTTGGTTGCCCCCACCGTAATATATCAATAATTCCTTGTAGGCCCAAATTCAAATTTACGAAACTTATCACTTGTATTTCAATTTGAACTTTCTGGGCAGAGGCCTCATTACAGTAAAAAAAATATAAAATTGTGATAAGTTATATCTTATGCTGTCACGACTTGTGCAATATTATTCTATGATTGTCATATATACAAACATACACCTGTCAGTGGCAGTCATATAACAATATTTGTTAGAATTTGTTTTGTAATTTGCTTTTATGACTGTTATAAGGTTATGAGCTAGATATGACAACTTACTCTCATAAGACAGTCTTATTTTTTTCTCTAATGACACTCGAGGTTCCTCGGTAACAGAAACAAAATCAAGACTGTCTTATGACGCTAAAATGTCACGTGTAACTCATTACTTTATAATAATTAATTACAAAATGTTGTTATGACAAATATTGTCATATGACTACCATTGACTGGTGTACAATATAATATGACAGTCATAAAATAATGGTTCGCAATAAGGTATGATTGTCATAATCGTATGATTTTTCTCCGTGATGAGGTCCAAGGGTTCTTAAACGGGGTATTTCTAACGTGAAATCTTGCTTAGAGGTTTTTAGTTAAAATGCTAAATTTTCTTCATTTTGGGCCATTTGGTCTTTGTGTTTCTGACACTTTACAAGTTTAGAAAATGTGTTGTTGTTTGCATGTTTTTTGACCTCATAGTCATAGTTGAAAGTGGATGTTTTTCTTAGGAGTTAGGACAATTTTTATGGGAGGGTGAGAGGTCAGAACCGAACAACGAATTTGTATCCCCTTGTTTTTAAAGGCACCTTTTTGAAGTTTTCAAATGACTTTGTTGTTGTTTACAAATTCTTTTCCCCCCACTTTTTTCTTCTCAATTCTTTTCTAAATTGTTATTTTGACCTTTAACCCACATGCAACGCCTTAGGCAGTGAAAACACGAAAAATCGGACAAAGGTTTTTAAGTGTAAACGTCTTTCGAACTCGTGATTATTATTTTTCAGGTACAGAAGGAAGAAAAACTTGAATGGGTTTTAAAAACTAGAAGGATAACTCCATCACTGATATATTTGAAAATAAACTTTTTATTACAGTTTGAAAATGACTGAACTTTAAGCAAATGATATTTTTTTTAAAAAAAATTTAGTGATTGAGCGACACTTCTAGTTTATAAAAACATATTCAACTTTCTTTTCATTTTGCACCTGAAAAACAGAATAACCAGAGTTTAAGGGATGTGTTTATACTTTAAAACCAATTTAATAGTATTTACATGTTAATGTACTTTAAAATACACTTTTTATTGACAAAATTTTAAAAAGATATCTAATTAAAGTTTGATCATTTTGACAAACTGTTGTAATAAAGCTTATTTTGAAAGATATTAAACATGAAAATATCCATTTAAGTGATTGAGCTGCTACCCTTCTAGTTTCTATAACACTTTCTAGTTTCTTCTTAATTTTACATTTCTGAACGAGAAAATTAGCTGTTCAGCCTGTTCATAAATCATCTTAAACGGCTTCTACTAAAGTATAATTTATAAATTTAAAATTATTAAAAGTACAAAATATAATAATTTTGTTGATACTTTTTTTAGTACCAAGTCAATATTTCTTTTAATTAATTTGAAATAACACGAATTACTTTTTAAAATAAAACAGTTCAATGATTATTGAAAATTAGTTGAACCGTTAAAACAATTACATAACTTTATGAAATTATATTTAAATTTAAGAGAAAAAAATGAAAACTCCTTTTAAATTTACTGTTTTTATGGGAAAAAAAATACTTCCTGAAATAAACGTCAGGAAATAAACGTTTTTTTGCAATTTGCAATAATAATAAAGAAGGAAACCAAAAAAATGCCCTCAAAATTGTTTCTTAACACATTTTTACATGAATATAATTAGTTCTTGCAACAACAACAAAAAACAGTTGAAGGTCTTTATATTTCCCTGGGCTTTTTATATTTTGTAATAATTATGGGGGAGGAGGAATTCTGAAAATTTTAACCCCTTGAATACACATTTGTGCACCATTTTACGCGGTTAGATTTTTCTGGAAGTTGAAATGTTTTTTTCCGGTTTTGTTTGTTTATAATTTTTTTTTTTAAATCATATTTTAACTGTTTTTTCTTTGAATGAGTAAACTGTGGGAGTGACCTTGACCGATCTATTTATTTCATTTTAAAAATTTCTTTATTTATTGTTTGTTGACCAAGAGGCTTTTGAAAGGAGGTCATCTATGGGTCAGTGGGCTGGGCCAGGGCCGAACTGGGCTGGTCTCTTCTTCCCTCCCTTCTTTTTTTTTTTTTGAAGGGAGGTCCATCCATGCATTTGTATAAAAATGATGATGATTCATCTGAACTTTTGAATTTACTGTTATAATAATGCAACAAAAAATTCATAATCCATTTTATTGTACAAAAAATCACTTTTATAAAAATGTAGTTAATTTGCATATTTAATTAAAAAAATTACTTTAAAATTATGTCCACAGGACTATTTATTTCAGAATGGGTCTTTAAAATAAATGTACTTTTTTTTATAAATGAGGATTATGTCATTTTGTGACGTCACAACTAAAAAGAAACAGTTTTTTTTATATTAGCGGGGTCAGGTCGAGGTCATGACCTTTGCTCCTGTCTCTCATCTTGAGTTTTAAGTTTTTTTTATTTGATTTGATTTATTGCTAAAACTGGAAATCGCCACTAGTTGAACGAATATTTAAATCTGAACGCATTTTTTATTACTAAAATGACCTTTGAGCTAATTTTTTTTTAAAAAAATTGCGTCATTTGTATGTCAATGGCTTATACTTGGCACGTTTTTGAAAAACATACCACACACATGTTTCTAACTTGACACGAATATTTAATTCAAAGTCAACAAGAGATGACTTCTGCTAAGTTTGCTAACAAGGCGTATTTCAGTTGACAGTTCCTAACTTCCTAAGGTGGTTTTAAAGTGTAAACGCCTCTCGAATTCTGATTATTCTGTTTTTTTTAGGTGCAAAATGAAGAGAAACTTGAATGTGTTTTAGAAACTAGAAAGGTAGTTCAATCAGTTTAAGGATATTTTCATGTTGATATCTTTCAAAATAAGTTTTTTTATGTCAGTTTGGAAATGACCCAACTTTAAGCAAACGACCTTAATTGAATTATGGATTATTCTGCGTTTTAGAAACTTCCCATTAAGAAAAAAAATTGAAAGTGTTTTAGAAACTAGAACGCGTAACTGAATTACTTAATTACTTATAATAGTATTGTTATGTTGATATCTTTCAAAATAAACTTTTTATAGACAAAAATTATAAAAATATTGTCTTTTTAAAGTGAGAAACATTTTCAATCAGACATAAAAAGCTTATTTTAATAGATGTCATTATGAAAATACCCTTAAGTGATTGAGCTACCCGTCTAGCTTCTAAAACACTTAAGTTTATTTTCATTTTGCATCTGAAAGACAAAATAATCAACGAGTTTGAGAGGCATTTATTTATACTTTAAAACGGCCACCTTAGATTCTCTTGTTTATTCATTATTGAAGAACAAATGAGTTAGGTATAAAATTCAACGATTGTACAATTTTACACAATTCAATTTTAATTCGGGAAGCAGATTATTTAGAGCTATTAATTAATTTTCATTTTTTCTCTTTAAATCAAACAGTTTAATCGTTCTGTAAAACATCTCGAAGAATGTTATTAGCTGATGGAACGGGAGACGGTGCGAAAATAGGAAGTGCCGTAGACATGGGTTTCAATAAGAGATGAGATGTTCCCATCGAAGACAACGAAGATGATCCCACCGTCGGTGAGTCTCCTCTATTCGCAACTATTGGATAAGCAAAAGGGTTTGTCCGTGCAACAGTCATTTTATTATTTGATGTGGTGGTCCCTGAATTCCTCTGATTGGTATCGTGGCTGGAATCTAAGAGCATTCTGGCTACGGGTTGTCTGGGTTGCGATTCCTTTTCGAGGAATCTTACGAAAGCTTCCGTCAACGATTGGTCAGTTACGCTCTTGATAGAATGCGATTGAATTTGAATCGAAGACGTTTGCGGTTGTTTACGACCTAACCAACCGGAGATCCAACTAACTCTTACGTTGATCTCGTGATCGAGTCCAGTCTTGAATGAAAAACAAAAAAACAATATAATATTTATTATGACTAGAAAAGGGTTCGATTTTGAAAAGTTAGTGCAAAATGTAACTCAACTCTTTCTCTTTCCTCTTTGTTGAAATCCAATATTGTTGCAATGACTCTTAGAACTTCCTTTTGTTGCAACGAAGGAACAGTCAATAATCCGACAACCAAATTCTTAACGATCGTTCTGAGAGAAAAAAAAGAACCTGATTAGTTAGTTTCCATTTTTTTTATGAACTTTGTTTCGCTTTCAATTACCTGTCTACCGTAACTTCGGAACGTGAAGTGATTTGATGAATTTCCATTTTAATCTTTTCGATTTTAACATCACGATGTTCGACTAAGTTAAACGAAAAAAGAAGAAAATATAAAACATCTTGTTTCAGATTACTGTTTCTTTACAAATTGCAATCCATCAAATTGATTCTGAAGCTGATTACAGACGTTCAATTCTGGCTTGTCAATCCTGGAGAGTGGAAACATAACACATTTGTTCAAATCGTAAGAAATCGATGTGAAAATGAGCAATTGGAGGCCCCGAACGACTCGCACCACAAAACGGAAACACATAGACCACTTTTTAGTGGTTGAGTTCGATTGCAAAATGTAGTCGGTGTATCGCTCGTGTGCAAAGATCCGGCGATCTTTCCAAAGCAATGCACTGCGACCACAGCCCAACCACCTGTGACAATATTTTGCAGCCAAACTCGACCACTAAAAAGTGGCTCATATGCTAAGGCAAGAGAAAAGAAATTTGGCGCTGCCCTCATACAATTACAAAAGAAAATCAAAGGATTTGGCAAGCCAGAATTTACCGTGTGTGTATCCGGCTTTTTGAAGCTGCGTATGTTAGAAATTTTTATTTGAAAACCCTATGATGAGTCTTCTCAGCCAGAATATTTTTATCGAAAGCGGGATTTTTTTTTTGGCAAACATATTAATAATCAATCCTTCGTAGCCATTTTAAGCGATCAGAAGGTGAATATGACATAGATACTGGTCGTCCGATTATACTCCAGTACCTGATGTAATACTCATCTCCGGGTTGCGCCATGCAAAAATACAATCAAGATGCTGCTGCACACATACAACAAACACATGCTCTCTTTTTTTCTATTTTGTATATTAATTATAGAAATTATAAAATATTAAAATCATTACATGCAAAACAAAAAATTAATATCTGTTTTAACAGATCCAAAAAAACAAATCCAAGCAGAGGTTTTTCTTCTATTTCTTTTACATTAACAAATTAATAATAATCAAAACAGATAAATAATTAAGAGCGATCAAACCAAATAAGTGTCCAAACCATGCGGAAAACGGGTTACGTGGGTAGCAAAAATAATACAAAAAACACCTTTTGATGACCAACCAGAAGCATACAATCAAATCTGTTGTCGACTTTGTGTCCAAATTGAAGCATTTCAACAAAGAAAAAAAAAGCTGCGAATAATTCACTATTTAACTTTTGAAAGTGTTATTATGTTTTCACGATGTTGAAACAAAACTTTTTAACAGAAGGCTCAACAGTAATTAATTATATAGTTGTAAATTATGTAAACTTTTTAAAAAATAAAATTAAAGAAACAATGGGCACAATCGGAAACGAAAACAAGAGAAATTTAGTGTTGAAAAACAACATTTGGAATGCAAAAGCAGGTCTTTAAAGAAAAGATGTTTGAGAAATGTGCTATACCTCCATCTAACTCCTTCTCAAGAAAGTAAGCAAGCAGTTCACATACTTGGCTTTCTTGAGAACATAAAATTGATTACGACGACATTCGGTTTGAATGTCAAGACTTTAAAGAATGTTGACATGTTTGCAACAATATATGGCCTCTTTTGATTACACTTTCCATGACCTCATATTTGAGAAGAAAATGGCGAAATGTATTTCAAGTAGGAAATCAAGCACATCCGGAAATTCTTTTCTTTTAATGAATTGTCTAGGAGGTGGCGCAATCATCTTTCTACATTTTTTTTTTGACAGTACTTGTAACGAAATAAGTCTTTGGTTTCCGATTGCGCCCAACTTCAAGAGTTACTTAGTAACTGGAATAGTAGATGAAATTTAAAATATTATATTCAAATTAATAACATAATCTAGGTTTTATTACCTCGCATTTTTTTTTCAAAATGACATAAGTTATTTTAAGTTTTAAATTCTAAAACAATCACCAACTATTTTCTGAAAAACTTCTGTTTCTTTTGTAACGTTGTATCTAGAAACGTTTACATTTATTACGTAAATTTTTGTATGAAGGAAATGCTGTTAACCAGTTTTACTGTTGAACCACCTGAAAATCTACCATTTTTTTTAGTTCATTCGGAGTTAATTAATTGTGACAGGTGCTGTTTTTGACTAAAAAAGTCCGCGATTTTGTAAAACAGAATAACAGCCAAACAACATTGGTAAAAAAAAAATAGAAAAAATTTGCTTATCGACATCCTTCAGTTTAAAAAGAATATCTTCTTGGTGCTATTAGCTTAAAAGCATATTTAGCACTTATTCATTGTTAGCTTTTATTCAGTCTACATCTCGATTACTTTCTACATTTAAACTAAAAAAAAAATCTAGTGAGTGCAAATTGTGAATTTAGCTATTAGAATACCGAAGTTTTCGAAGAACTTCTCTAAAAGTACGGATTAGTTTCTAAAAAAAAAATTGTTAGTTGTCCCGAGATGCTCTTCGTGCAATCTCACTTGGCATTCTGAGAAACGATATACGATAACAACTCAGACTTACCAAATGAGATTAAGCAAAGAGCACTTATGTTTTTTAGTGTGTCACATTATTTTGTTAAAAATAAAAAGTAAAATCAAAAACATGCAAAAAAAAAGACAACAAGGACCAAAGGGGTTAATTAAGCATGCTCGTTAAACGAAAACTAACTACCGCGATTCAGTATGCAAGACTTAAAATTCATAGGAGATTTTATTATTAGATTAAAAAAAAGGTGGAGAATATGAAAAGAAAGGTCAGTAAGTAAAAAGTTCTATTCGAGTGCGTTAATTATTAAGTGTTATTACCCAAAAGACATTTTGAATAAATCCAAAGTTTGGAAGTATTTTTCAGGAGAAAAAAGAGAGGAAAAAAAAGTGGCACAACAATTACATCCAAGTTTTAAAGTGGCACCTGAAGGACCTTCTTTTAAGGTGGGTTTAAAGGTCTTTCAGGTGCAAATTGAAGAGAAACTTGAATGTGTTTTAGAAACTAGAAAGGTAGCTCAATCACTTAAGGGTATTTTCATCTTGATATCTTTCAAAATAAGCTTTTTCTGTTGAGTTTATTTAAAAATGACCCAATTTTATTTAAGCAGTTGTTATTTTTGTAATTTTCGTCTATAAAAAGTTTATTTTAAAAGATATCAACATGAAAATACTACTAAGTGATTCGGCTACCCGTTCTAGTTTCTAATAGGACTTTCAATTTCTCCTTAATATTGCTCTTCTGAAACGCAGAATAATCAAGAATTTTAAAATTATCGTAAAATCTTTTAAGATTCTACTAAGTTTTTACTTTTTCATAAAGTTTCTTCTAGTTTCGTCGAAAAAATTAGAAGTTCAATGTTGTGCCACGGTTTTTTTTTCCACCTAAAATTTGTTAATCTTTGATGTTAATAAAAGAGGATTAAAGGGGGAGTGGGGTAAAAGAATGATGATGTTGCTATTTTCATTAAACCCTTTTCTTTTATATTTATAAAAAACGCAAATCGAAACCGAATATAAAACGATCGAGCGTCTCCTTTTTCGTTCACTGAATGGGGAATTTACAGTGTCGCAGCCAAATATCAGACTGTATTCTGGGGCGCACAATTAACCGGTGACCCAGAATTACCAGCTGATATTAGGACGCCGCACTCTTATTTTTTATGGTTTTACGTTTATATAAAAAAGAGGAACAACTTCTGTCCTTTCTTTTAACGTTTTCTCCACCATCGGTCACTTCTGAATCGCGAATCCTGGCATAAAAAATAAGAGAAAACAGGGGGGGGGGGGGTCGTTTCGAAGTAAACAGTACCTTCGTCACGTAGTATTCTTATAGTTTCTTCTTTGCGATCTAACTGTTCGCTTAGTCTCGATGCCGCTTCTAAGGCCTCGGTCGCCTCTCGTAATCTCTCCTAGAAATGGAGTAAAAATATTAAGAAATAAAACAAGTCACTTCTCGTTTTCGTAAAACACACACACTCTACTAACTTGCATTGCTTTCATCTCAAGAGCTACTTTTTTAGTACGTTCTCTTTCGGCTAACATTTGTGATTCGTGACGTGCCTGTAAAGCCGCCAAGTCCCTCTGCCTCTCTAAATTCAAATTTTAAGTTTTTTATTTAACTCTAACTCAGGTTATTCTGTCTTTCAAACTAGAAAGTGTTTTAGAAACTAGAAGTGTGTAGGCTCCAATCACTTAAGACAGTGTTTTGATATTGATAACTTTCAAAATTAACTTTTTATGTCTGTTTGTAATTTTTATTCATAAAAAGTTTATTTTGAAAAATACTAATATGAAAACATTTATGTGATTCAGCTACCCATTCTAGTTTTGAACATACTTTTTAATTTCTCCTTAATGTTTGGTTCTGAAAAGCAGAACTAACTATCTAGAGTGACTTGGAAAAACATCTTAATAAAACAAATGTTACGCAAAAGTACCTTGCTGAAGCTGCTCTAAGACCACCTGTAAAGTGTGAAGTGCTGCAGACTTCTGAGCCAACTGATCCTCGGTCGTAGATAAAGACACGAGGACTTCATCTCTCTGTTCGACGACAGCTCGCAACTGTTCCTGTAGAGATTCAACTTGGAGAACCGCATGATGGCTTTAAAATATAAACAAAAAAACCAGTAAAGTTTGATGCAGACTTAAATCTTCCCCCCCCCCTCTTTCTCTATACCTTGCTGCGGTTTGCGTAGAAGAAGCCATTTGTATCCTGTCTTCCGCTTGTGCCAACCGATTGCGTAAATCCTTTTCACGGTCTTCTGCTCGTAGTGCCTCCTGTGTGTAGTTCTCTTCGACGTGTATGAGGTGACTACGAAGCCGCTCTAACTCTCTTAGAAGCCGCTCTTCCCTCTCTTTCGGTCCTTTGATCTGTTCTCGCAAATCCTCATTGTTCCGTTGTTGGTGACTTAGTGCTAACAGAGCCTGATCTCTTTCGGCCTGAAATCCCTGTGCTCTTTGTCTCATTTGTTCGCTTTCGGACAATAACCTTTTTATATCTTCGTTTGCTTCTTCTGGTCTCTGTTGTGTCTCGACCATTCTACTCAGAGTGTCTACTTTCTCTCGGAGAGCCTTCAACTCGAACTCTCGCTCTTGCAGAGTGACACTGAGAGTTGAATTAGCATCTTTGACCATGGTCATCTCTGAGCGTACTTCTTCCATCTGTGATCGTAATGATGTGTTACGTTCTCTGAGAGATTCCGCCTCTCGTCTTCCGCTGTCGAGCTGACCTCCGATGTGTTCAACGTGCTGCTTGACCATGGCCACTTCTTCCTCTTTTCGTTGAAGTAACTCTTTAATGCTTTCGATGTGACGCATTTTCTCGTGAACTTGTCTGTCTTTTTCAAACAGAAGCTTGTCTTTATCGTGAACATTTCGAGTTAGCGTCTCCAAATCACGCGATGTCGACTCCCATTCTTCGCGATCTACTCTTACATTGGCAGTTACGGGCTCTGTCCCGTTAGAGGTTTCTCCACCTGTGAAAGATTAGTTTAGGTTTATGGTGAAGAAAAACGATCAGACCACTTGAAAACAACGTTTGAAAGTATTTCAAGACGTCTTATACGGAGTAATTATTTAAATTCAAATATAAAAAACGAGTGAAAAACGATTTCAAACAATGATAAAAAGTTAATTTTCAACGATATTATCCATGGACAATAATAAATTATCTATTCATCTTCATTTTTTACTGTCGAGTTTAAAATGAATCATGAAATTCTTTCATAAGTTGTTCGAAGATTGTTCAAAAATGAAAACATATATGACTTTAAGTCGTAATTACGTTTGTTGTCACCTTGCTCTTCGCGTAGTAAGCGGTCGTACTTGATTTTGAGCGCCGCATGATGTTCTTCAAGTTCGTGCAACCTTCCTTTAAGTTCTATAGTTTCGGTCTGAGCATCTAAGAAACTGCGTTGTTTCTCTTCGTACTGGCGTCCGATCACAGCGTTCTGTTCGTTCAGTGCATCTCGACACGATATTGCTTCACTAAGAATATGTGTGAGCCTCTGGATCTCTGCATGATACGACAAATTCTCCTCGTGTTTCTGATTCAGTGCATTCACAATATGCTGTCGTTCCAATTGTTGATTTTCCACTATTTTGCTCAGTTGGTCTTTTTCTGACATAAGAGCTGTAATCGTCGATGACATCGTGTCGGATGGAGACGCACCTTTATCTGCTTCGTGCAGGAGGGAAGTAAGCGTTTCGTTCTTTTGTTTCAGTGCCTCAATTTCCATCTCTCGATCTCTTACGAGATGAGCTAGATTCTGCAAGGCTTCCTTAGTCATGTTGTCGGAATCCGTCTGATTCGAGGCCCTTTGTTGCATGGCAATTTCTAAATTCATCTGAGCCTTCTGCAAAGCAGCTCTCTCGGCTGACACCACGTTCATTAGTTGATGAACCTCCATTTTAAGGTTACTGTTCTCCTTTGCCTTATCGTCTAAAATGGACATCATCCTGTCTCGCTCAGAATCCAAATTTTTGAGACGATTCTCCAATACTGCAATTTCTTTTGCATGTTTTCGTCGTTCCGCTTCTTGATCTGGGTCCAGATTTTCTTTATAAACTCGAAGGATATCATTGAGTCCGCTTATCTGACGTTCTCGGTCAACTAGAAATTCCTCCAGCTCTTTAATTTTCTTTATATTCAGCTCATCGTCATTTGCTTCACTGATAACTTCTTCAGTTTGGACCTCAGATGTCACCACGTGATCACCTGTATTCTTTAATTGCAAACATCCATTTTCAGCCATCTTTATTTTGTCCTCCAGATCTTTAACTTTCTTCAGTTCATCTGCCAGTTCAATTGTTTTTGCATCTAATTGCAACTTCAGTTCCTGTGACTTATTTAGCTCAATTTGCAATATTTCCTTTTGTGAAATCAGTTCATGTACGGCATCTTCTACAATTTTGTACTTGATGGACAAACTGGTTTGATCGTCGAACTTGTTACGATCCAGAATATCAAACAAGCGCTCAACAAAGCTTTCGGTTTCCTTCTCTCCGCTTTTTTTTTTACTTTCCATCTCTTCAAACGCCATTCTCAGCCTTTCTTGCACTTGTGATTCCTGTTGCAGTTTTTCTTCCAGTTCTTTCGAAGTCCGTTGATGATCATCTCTCGATCCCAACAACTTCTGTACGACTTCCTCGTGTTGAGCGTCCAGTTCCTCAAGTCCGGCCGCCAACGAATCTCTCTCGGCACCCAGAGTGGCCACTTCCTCTTCGAGGCTTTGAAGTCTCCGTTGCAACGTTTCCAGTTCCTTATTGTCATCTGTTCTATTGCTTTCATTTTCTTCTTCTGCATCTTTCATGCGAACCAATTCCTCACTCAGTGCGCCCTTTTCTCGTTCCAGTTCTTCACATGTTGTGCTCAAAGCTGCAATCTGTTCCTGAAGTCGAGATACCTCCGATTCCAGTTGTATCTGGCTACTAACATCCTTCTTCTCTGTTACTTGTAGGTGGTCCTGGCTGCTTTGAAGCAGGTTCTCGCCCTCGATGGACTCTTGTTTCTCCGAGGTTACCTGTAACAAATGAAAAACAAACATCCGTTTTTTTTAAAAGTCAGGTTGGGTGGAGGCGGAGGGGGAGGTCAACATCCATCATTAAAAAAGGTATTCCTCCCTTCAACCTCAGCATCCGTTACTAAGTCATAGAGGAAGTGCATGAGCGATGCTAAAAGCAGGTGCCCATAACTTTTAGTTGCCAGGTAACTTCGGAATGTTCCTTCAAAACCCTCCTTCTCTCTCCTCCCTTCTATAACAGTCTAAAGTCTTCTATTCTCTTAATCATATTTAACCTTATACTCCCACTCCCTTCTCAAGTGTTTTAACTTTTTTATTGCTAATTTCTGTCTGCGTTTATCACCTTACACCCTCTCAATCTTTCCCTCTCTTTTTCTCTGGTTTCAAAAGTACAAGTTAATTCACCAAATGTCAACGTTCTCTCTTGTCTTCTGACTTCAGAGACCCTCCAACTTTTTAATTTGTAATTAAAAAATACTAAAAATAGCCCCTTTCTTTGAGAACAACATAGATAGTGGATAATAATGAGATAATGCGGCCTCACAGGCAGGTGCTTGTGTGTGTTTTGTGTTGATTGTGTACATTTTGGAGAGTAAAACACACATACTGTACATGTATTTATATATAGTAGAAAACATAGCTCTCCATAGATTGTAGCTATATTTGCGCAAATTTCTAGAGGAAATATAATCACACACAACAGCTCTACCAAAATAGTATTTTATGATTTTTTAAGTTTGTTACCTAAAGTTACTACAAGTTTGGCTTCAATTTTAAGGGTCTGTTGGTTTTGTATCAGAAATGGTGATGGTGCTGGCTCGCTTCGCTAATTGGAGCTCCATTTCCAGGTAGTTGAGTGCACAAGTGGTATTGCATTAGTGGTAGTGCTCAACTCATGAACGTTTGATAGGAACTTCCATGTATAAGTTTATGAATTTAGCTCTACCTTTGGCTTAAGCAATCATTAAGAATATTGGTAGCTCTAGTGAACCTTAAGAGTTGGAACACACAGACCACTTTTTGTGGTTAATTTCGACTGAAAAATGAAGTCGAGATTGTCGCCAAAAACGACCACTTTGAATATTTTCATTAAAAAATACATTGCAACAACCTGCAACTTCATTTTGCAGTTTAAATCGTTCAAATGAACCACCAAAAGTGGTATGTATAGTTGTATACCAAAGCCCTAAAAGGTTTCTTTCTAGCTCAAAACGCAGAGCTATTTCGTCCAGATATCTGTGCTAATCTAGCTAAAATCTCACTGAAGAATGACCTTTTCTACTACAATATATTAGATAAAACAGGTGGAAATGTAACAATACACCTGTATTTCGAGTGTTTAGACGTGTCATTGTATCCATCCGTTGATCATATTTCAACTGGATGATAGGCTAGATAGATGTTATGATAGCGGTTATTGTTTTTTGTTTGGAGGGAAAAATTTGGTCGACAACCCCTTCCATCAAGTTTCCACCTTCATAACTACCATTAAACAATATATTCATATTTTATGTTATAGACACAATTTTAACTATCTGAACGGTTTTTTTTTCTTCTTTTTCTTTCTAATCACTAATAATGTTTGTGTTGCTAAGCAAAAAAAGTTATTAAAAATGACAGATGGTCTCTCTCTCTCTTTCTCTGGAATCGTAATCGAGAAATTCTTCGTAAAGTAAAAAAAAAACCTGTTAAAATGAACACTTCTGATTTGATTGATTTTGATATATAAGTTGAATTTCAATCAAGTTTTTTTAGATATTTTTTCCATGTAATATTGTCATCTGTTTTTATGCTCGTTTTTTTCTAATTATCATTATGACTTTTACCTGACTTTTCTTTTCTTTTTGCAGTTTTTCAACTTGTCGTCCGAGTAACTGGACAGTACGATCTTGATCTTGTTTCTCGGCTTCGAGAGTTGCCATCGCATCGGTCAGTCGATTGCATTCGATTGTCAACTGATGCAATTTCAGGCGCATTTTCTTTTTGGTTTCATCACCTCCATCATCATTCTCCTCCTCCTCTTCCTCACCTGAACACACATAAGAATAAATCGTAAGTTGTTATAATGCCAAAAAAACGTTATAGCTCATTCTGTGATATTTAATTCGAAGAAATTAAACCTTGGTATTTGGGCCCTCAGAACAGGGTTCCAACATAGAAAAACTATGAAAAGGGTTTATTATACTTTGAAATCGTAGTTAAGAGAGTTCCAGTGCGAAGTTTTCTTCTCGAACTTGGTTTCCCTCCCCTCCTCACACGTATTTATTTGGTTCGTTTGTCGTTATCTCTCGATCGATCGTATGATCGTGATCCGGATCGGATCGGATCATGAAACGTTGCCAGGGATTTATTTTAATTTTAAAAAAAAAAAAAATGTTTGCCAGTGCCGTATATTGCATTATTATTTATTATTATTATTTCGAATAGTGAGTCATTACTTGTCCTGAAAATTCCAATTTCATGAGACACACAACTTTAACTTGGGTAAGAAATTAATGATGCAATAATAATGTTGGTTAGCACCTCCTATTTTTTTTCAGCCCTTAATAATCTCTTGCATAATAAGCCTTGAAAATGATTATAAATCACAATTGACTTCAAAATGTCTCTCTTTCCGTTCGTCTTCTTCTTCTTTTGTGTCGCAGATTTTTTGATGCGATATTTAAGAAAGAATTTATTTAATGTCACCTGTAATATGTTTCTCAATTGATCGTGTCAACTTATTTGGATGTTTTTTTTTCTCCAAGGTTGGAAAGAGAAATGATTGTTATTATTTAGTAGAAAAACAAGAAGATGAAAACGAAGAAGGACAGAAAAATAGAAAATTGGAACATTTTTTTTATATATTATATTATTTATATCCAAAGTCTTTCTTCGAATCAACATTATTTCGAGATTAGATTAACAAGTTTATTCAAGGTGTGAAGAAAATACAAACGGACGATTATGTTTTTCATTTCGAGGGCTTTTCAGAATTTCTGATAGTTTTTTTGTATCAAAATTAAAACTGTTACAAACAAGGATTATGAGGTCTGGTCCAGAGGGAATTCTTCTAAGGTTCTTAGGTTAGTTTTATAATATCAATTGACTCTGAATGGGAGATTTTTTTTGTCAATGAACTCTTAGCCTTCAAGAGTTTATGATTTTTGTTTCACTCTGTGTGTGTCTTAAGACAAAACAATTAGGGTTCAAATTATAAATCTAAGATGGGTCAATAGAGTTTAGTAATTGGAGAAGATGGTAAACATAACTTCAGTTAGTGTGAACACACACAAACACAGACATAATTAAAAGCCACAATCTGAAATTGTATTCTAAAAATAATATCAAATACAAAATACAAGATAACTTTTTTTTTTCTTCAAAACTTTTAATCAGTGATTTTATTAAAATATCTTGTATTTTGTATTGCATTTATATTGATTACAATTGATACATTATATGCATTATATGCTTGTACATAATTTATACCAAAAATTAGATGGGTATAAGCACTGAAGTGCAAGCCAAAAGTACAATTTGAACTTTTTTGTTTTTGTGGTTATTGTTGAGATTTACATTCAATAAAAAAAAATTGAGGTCCTGCATCCACAGCATGTTATAATGAGCCCAGTTCACCAAGCTCATCAATCTCACCAAAGCTCATGGGCAGAGATTTTTTAAAAAGTCCACCAGAGGCCCATGAGGTTCACTAAGCTCAAAAAACTGATGAAACCCAACAACATTCACGAGGACCATGAAACCCATGGACTTTTTTTTTTCGAAAATTGACATCCACAGATCCTGGCCCCATGAGTTTTTATGTAGGTCTCAAATTGATGCCAAGTTTGGTTTATTTTCATTTTTGTAATACAAAAAAATAGACTGAACTTTCGGATTTACTATTTTTTGTTTGCAAAGAAAAAGTTTCACCTTTGCCGTTTACTTCAAAAAGTTCAATCATACTTTATTTAATTATTTTGTAAGATAATTAAGACATTTTCAATGTAAGAAAATGTAATTTTGCATATTTAATATGTTGCTCCCTTTTGTGAGTATTTAGATTAATGGTCTGTTTTATCTTTGTTTGTGGCTTATGTTTGCGTTGTTGTTGGTTCCTAACCAAAAGTGTTTATGATTCTGCATTTTTGGCACATCTTGATTTTAACTATTCTGATTAATAATGATTAGATTTCATATATCTTTCTGAAATTTTATTATGAGAAAGAGAGAAATAGAATTTTAAATTATTTGGCGGCCATTTTCTTATTATTATTTATTGTTTTTATTTTAAGATACTCTGTAAGTGACTCTTTGAAACTGTTTCGAGAGAGAGTTCGGCTAAAGTCCTCTCCCGCTCCTCTTTCGGAAATAGTCCTCGCAAACGCAAAGGTTTTCAAATATAATTTTTCCTCGTTTGCTCACTCACACTCGAGAGAGGGAGGGAGAGAAATTATTTAGAGGGGAGGAGTGAGAGCAAAAAAAATATGCTAAAATCCTTGCTCAAATATTGACTCTGGCGGGCGCCCATTTCTACGACTACAACATCACGTGATATAATCTTGAACTTCCAAGAGGAGTCATACTTTAAGAAGTCTTTTGTTTTTTTAAATTTCAAAGTAATCTCAGAGACTCAAAAGAGAGATTTATATTAATATTTTTTTCCAGACGAATGTTCCCGATTTATGACGAAGAGGACGATGATGATGAGACAACAGAATGAAATATTATGTCTTTATAATATTAATTAGTTATGAAATTAATTGTTATCTCCGCCTTATTAAAAACTTACCCGTTGGCTCGATGGTGGTCGTGGTCGTTGTGTCTGGAACAAAGTTTCTTCGTAGTTGGTTTTCGTAACGTGATTTAAGTTGTTCCACCTGATGTTCGTGCAAATCTTGCAACGAAGACAATTCTTGCTGATGTTGCTCAATTTCTTGTTGCAGACGAGACTCCACTTCCTTGAGAGAGAGAGAAAAAACAACGTGAAGAAGAAGTAAAAAAAAGGGGGACAACACATTAAAATATGAGCACGCACGAAATTGCTAATGAATCTGGACCACCACCTCAGTTCCCCTTATCAATTGGGGCCACAAACAAAAAAAACAAAGAAACGACCTACCTGGAGTCTCGTTTGCAAAGTGCATAGTTCCGACGCATCGCCACGATCCTCTGCGTACTGAAAATGAATTTAGATAAATTTAGAAAATAACTTTCTGATTTTCGGCGCCAAGACTAGAAATCAGTATAAGATGCAAGAACTGGGATTCAGTCCCATGAGATGAACGTAATATAGGCATTTCCACTGTGGGGCTACCACTAAGGTCCTAAGGAGCAAATTCAAGAAGGAAACTTGGTACTTAAAAGTTTTTACTTGAACTCTCAGAATGCACAGTTCCAACACAGAAAATTCTGTTGAAATTTACACAAGAGAACGAAGGTTTTTTTGTGTCTTTTTGAATTTGAGCCTAATTTGTTTAGAATCAATTTTTTTTTAATGAAATTCAAATTTGATATAATGTATATGATAGCAGATATAATTAATGAGTTATATAATTTTCAATTTAAGTTGGCCAATTGGACAAAATGGTGTAAATATTATTCATTTTTCAAACTACAATAGTACAAACTACACAGCAATTGAATATTTTAAGATTATCATTTTGAATTTCTATTAAAATTGCTTCTAAAAAAAACTAAGGGCCTTACTCAATATTGATCTGCACTAGAGACCTACATTTTGTTAACAAAATAAAGGATCAGCCCAGTTCATAAAGCTTAGAACCTCATAAGACCCACACAAAGCAGATGAGCAATTTCCATAAAATTATTAGCTCAAGACTTATCAGTCAATGAACTTTATGACAGGTCCCTAATCTGTACCTATGGTCCTTAAATTTTTTTACTTTGGTTACACTATAATAAACATTGTTGGCACACTAAAGTGACCTCGTGCTGCAAATCGTACCAGCCAATACACTAAATTTCTAATTAATTTTAAAATTGACCAACTATATTTTATATTCTAAGCAGCTTAAAAAAATCTATAAGGGTATAAGTTTTGCCATAAAAATCATCTTTGATAATTACTGAAATATAGGGAAGTGGCTACCAACATTTATGAATTTTATGGAGGCAAATAGGGTTATCATTCGGTTATTTTATTCTGTCTGTAATGTCTGTGTCTGCTTGCATACATGTGTGTATGTGTCATATTGAATATTAAGTGAGGAAATTGAATACAGCAAACACAGGTGTACAAATTCAATACATTTAACTCTATCTCTCTCTCTCTTTCTCTCTCTATTTATCTATAAAATATATATCCATAGAAAATTTCAGTTGATCTGAGGGTTGGTCAGGCAACACCAACCACATATTGTGTCCCCTATTCAATACACTTTTTTATTACATTTAAACCTGTGCATATATTGTTTATTATTATTTATTATTATTAGCTTAGCTGTTGTTGTCTAGTTGGCGTCATCAGAAAGGAAAAGAAAAAAAAAATAAGCATTTATATGTGAATTCTGGTTCTGGCGGCGCCATTTTGAATATCTTTTGTCGGACATTTTGAAAAAAAAAAGTTTTATATAAATAAAAATGAAATTTAATAACGGAAATTACAGCAACTGTTTATAGTAGGTATTTAAAACATTTTTTTAAAATCTTTTGTTCAGGTTAGAATCATATAATTGTACATATTTGTCCAGAGAGAGAGAGAGAGAGAGAGAGAGAGAGAGAGAGAGAGAGATCTCGTAAATATATGAGGTCAACCTACCTTTTTTTCATAATGTAATAAAAATAACTCTGAATCTCTGGAAAGGTGTAATACAATAGAAACTTACGAGAGATATTTGGCGCCTACATAATAAACTTTTTTAAGTTTCCTTCCTTAAGCTTTTGTTAATAACCATAATGATAATTAACCATTGAGTGTCAGTTGCAGAAGAAGTTTTTTTTCTCTTCTCTCTTCTCTTTAAAACCCCCCCCCCCCCCCGTATTCAAAAACGTTGCTTAAAATAAAGTTAAGCTTAAACCATGATGCAAGACAGAGTTTTTAAGTTTAGCTTGGTAAGTTTCACTTTTGGACTAAGTAACGTTTTAGAATACGGCCTGTAAGTTTTTTTGTTTTCAACAACTTCAAAAGTGCTAATTTGCTTTTCGCTACGAAATGTTGAATTGTAATTTCTTAGCATTAATATGGTGCCATTGGCTAAATTTTTTTTAAAACTAAAAAAGTCTTAAGAAACAGAAATTAAGAAATTTTTTTTTCAGAAAATGTTAATGTTTTTTTTTTACAACTTTGTAATTTGTAATTTAAGGTAGGAAATTCCATACTTTAAATAAGAGAAATACCTTATTTAAGGAAATTACAACATCATGTACTGTAATCATGAAATAAAATGTTACGAAACTCGAGAGAGAGAGAGAGAGACTTCGCAATATTTAAAAGTTACCAAACTATGATAAAATTTAAGTTTGTTAAAAACAGATTTTTACAATTTAAATATTAGCTACCATTAATAATTTCAATTATTGTTTGTTTGTTTTTAAATAATGAAAAAGAATGAAAAATTGTTAACTCACAATCCGAAGTGTCGAGTTTTAGTCCAGAATGTTTGTTACACAAGTTTTTTTTTTCTCGGTATGTTTGTGTGAGTGTGTATGTGCAATACGCAGTTGTAAGAATGAAACTTTTACGAATATGTTGTATGACGAAAAAGGAGTCTCTCTCTTTCTGACTTGCACCTGTGTTAAAATACTGTTTGATGAGGTGAAATACAGACAGCCAATCGGCATATTGGTGAGGGTGGAGCCATATACGCTTTTTTTTAACAGTTTTTCTCATCAAGTTTAAACAGAAACTTGACAAAAAGGTTCTCCAAGTTTTTTTCGATACGAGCCGTTTCGAATTAGTTTCGAGAGCCAACAACAACATGCCAGCCACATTTTAAAAGTTATTTAACCCCGTTCTGGAACCGCATTTGGCCATAAGTGCCATTTAGGACATGCCCTCAAAAATGAAATATATATTTATTAATATGACACAAGGATCTGCCACTTAAAAAAAAACCTTGTTGTATGTTACGAGAGGCGGAGTTATAATAATTTATATCTATTAATATGGGTTTGAATAAAGTAGCTAGAAAACAATGGATGAACATAAATACTTTCCTGGAATCTTAAAATGTGATGATGGGCACATAGGGAGGGTTTCCATATATATAAGTGTACATGGCGCTTGGTCTTTTGTATTATTTAAATAATTTTATGTCATCTGGAAGTTTTTATTTCTAGAGATTTGAAAAGTTCTAAGACCTGACAAATATTGAATTGGTGATCGTAAATAAAACCGGGCAAATCACCTTTTTTGAATCAGACCAGTTCAGTGTATACACACAGTCAATGTGGAAAGTCAGTTACTCTACACAATTACTAGACAGTGTTTAAAAGCAACAATGAAGAAAGTTTGCATAATTTTAGGTAGTAATTTTGGTGTAAGTTGAGCTAGATGTATAATGTGGGCTTTATCTAACTTGGCTAGCTGTTCTAAGCACTAATTAAAAGTGTAAATCTTCTATATAATTGGTGGTTTTGTACAGTTGTCTAGTAATTTTGCAAAATAACTGATTTTCCAAGATCAGCAATATTTTATTAATTTTAAAAGGTTTTATGAACAGTTGATGTTCGAACGCTGGTTATTCTGCGTTTCCAAAGAAAAATTGAATGCGTGCTAGAAACTAGAATAGTAGCTGAATCACTTATAAGTATTTTCATGTTTGATACCTTTAAATAAATAAACTTTTCATAAATAAATTAAAAAATATCACCTGCTTAAAGTTGGGTCATTTTCAAACTCACCATAAAAAGCAGATTTTAAAAAAGATAACATGAAAATACCCTTCTAGTTTCTAAAACACTTTCATGTATCTTTTTATTTTGCACCTGAAAGACAGAATAACCATAGTTCAAGGGGTGTTTAGACTTTAAAGCGACTACAATAATTTTACATGCAGTCTTTCATTTATTTTTGTGTTATTTTCAACTATTCATATATACTGTGTTGGTTATGTTATTATTTTTAGCTATTTTCTATTCTTGTTTTCTTTAATGTCTTTTTGGATTTTTTTCTATTATTTTGCACTTTTCCATTTTTCTAGTATTTTGCACTTTTGTATTTTTCTACA